>JABWTJ010000022.1:4891722-5321958 GCA_016801875.1 Solanum sitiens
TTCCCCACAGGTTCCTCACTTGATAAATCTAACTACAACAATTCTATCCTAATATCTTGCATGTAAAGTGATAAGTTATGTATCTCTAAATCCTTGGTCCGGCATCTAGAGAATTTCACTCCGCACCTTGGTCCGGCTATGTGTGTTGCTATACTAACCCTTATCTTTACCTTATATTAAACATTGTATTCGATATTTGACTAAGTTATTAACTCGTACCAACCAATACTAGCCTATTCGATAGTCTACAGTAAATCTATGTTGATAATTCTTTTCCTATTATCTACCTCCTTGGTCCGGCAAGTAGCATTAAGGCGAGTTCTAACATTGGCCATCCGTTAAAAAGACTTCTACACGAAAGAATTATCAATACATGCAAGACACCATTCTAGAATTGTTATTTTAGTTAGATTTTTACCTTGTTATTCACCCATGGTTCCCACAACCCTAGCTATGAGGTTTAGTTACCCATGTTCATAATTACACAATTCATATTGTTAATGGAAGAATGCATGCACTTACTTTTATGAGAACAAATAAATTCCAGAATTTAACTTGATAAATTAACAAAATCACCAACAATCAATTCCAAAAGAAAAAAGTATCTTAATTCCCAAAATCGAGAGTTCAATACTATAACAAGAGAACTAAAAAATTATTCAAAAAGTCTAACCCCAAAAACGAGGTTTTTCAAACTATTTATAATAAAAACAAAATCTAATCAAAGAAGGATTCTATTTACTAAAAATCTGTCCAAACACGTCTGGGTCGACGGACCATGTGACGGACCATCACGGACACGACGGACCGTCATGGCCTCCGTTGTCCCATACTTCACACATTCTTCTGCTGCCTTCTTCATTCCCCTCGACGGACAGGTACGATGGACCATTTCAAACACGACGGTCCGTCGAGGGGGTCTCCGTTCCAAAATACTTGAACTTCTTGGAAGTTCGGTACTGGGACTACTTCTCTGATCATCACGACGAACAAGCAGGATAGACCTTCGTGTCCATGATGGTCCGTCATGTACTTCCGTAATCCCACACTTTGTCAGACTTTTCCATCTTCCTTTAGCAACTTCTCTCCTCACTACGATGCCACCTACGGACCATCACAGCCTCGACAGACCGTCATAAGTTCTGTAGGTGGTCTCTTCTGCATTTCTTTATCAAAAACTTCCGCGTTCATCCTTGGACAGATTTTCTGCAAACAAAGAGAAACTTACATAAAAATCAACACCAAAAGGATTTCGACACACACTAAACTTAAGGAAAAGAATTAGAAATACCGTGAAACCACGGTACATCAACTCTCTATTGGCTCACAAGTATTAAGTGGAAATTGGGAGGTTCCATTGTTGATAGCTTGGGATGTTAGGTACATAAAAAGCCGGATGATTAGTAAGGAGGTGGAGATATCGCATACATTCAAGGAAGGGTCTCCCTAGCAGCCTTTATTACAAATCATATTGTTAATTTTGCATGTATAAATAGGCAAAATTTTTACAATTTGCAGGAGATTCCGCAAAAGGCTAAAGGAACTGTGAAATTAGAAGAATAAAAAATTCCTTATTTGTGGGTGATAAAAGTTAAAATAAGGACTACAGGCTACAATAGGGAGACACGGAGTTAAGTAAATGTATCAACAACAAAGAATTGGGTAACAGATTCAGTTGATATGCAAGAACTAGAATAGGGAAATATTTAGTAGACTATGGAACATAACTTGTTTTTTTGTTGTCTTGAGCAGTGGTATTAACTCCTTTAGGGGTTCAACCTGCCGGGACAATAAATCATAGGTGAGAACCAAAGAAGACTAAATGACAATCGAAAGCGTGGAAGACTTATCTTGATTAAGCTCGATTTAGCTTGGATGAAGTTTGGGAAGATCTCGAGACCATAAATTGAGGCCATTTCAAAGGACAATGAACTAAAAATCTCTAGAACGTCTCGTATCTCTTTTGAAATTTAGATCTACGCCACTCAAATTGAAGAAGTTTTCATTGGTTCGAATCATAGCATTAGTGAAAATTTTGAAAATAAACTGATTTCACACCAAATTTGTATGTCTTGTAGATTGCAGTTTGTGCAGAGATGTTGAGAGATGAATGAAGATCTGCAAGCTGGATTTCAATCAGGAGAAGATGCGACAGTTGGGGGAAGAGATCGAAGCAGATGAAATGGAGTTCTTCTTTTTTAAGCTTTCCATATTTGTTTTGCTTTATTTTGTTTTTTTTCTAGTTAAATGCAGACCAGTTTTGGTCTATTCTTTATACTTTTATTTTATTTAATAAATGACCCTTTATTGGGTTGCATTTAAAAACAAACTCACCTAATTCTTTTAATAAATTTCCTAAAGTTCAAACCTAAGGGTAAGTCTTAATTCCTACAATTAACATAACTTCAATGGAATTTGAATAATTCCATACACATAATATTTAATTATTTATCTCCATATGTCAAAATATTTATTTTTAATATGATAATTAAGTAAATTTAAAAAGTCAAACGGACTATTTTATGAAACCAATTACTCGTACAAGAAACCAATTGCAAAACTATAATCCACAAATACCAGATAAATATTAACTCCCCGTGTGCATACATTTCTCAATCAAAATACAAACCCTGTCTTTGTAATTGAACTTTTGCAACTTCTTTCTCCCAGCACATCATTAAATAAAATGAATGACCAACCTTTCAACAGTTAACTTTTGATCTAACTCAAATTTCATAATGAAACCCACTCAGTGTATATGAGGAATTTCGAATTCCAACCTCTTCTCAATTTGATTTCTCTTTCCTAATCAATAACACTGCAACATACTAAATATTACCGAAAGAAATCAAAGAGTTTGAAGCATTACATGGATGGTAGTCGCTTCTATTTGACGTCGCAGATAGTGTTTCTCTTGCTTAGTCTTTTAAATTATCTAGGGTAACTAATTATGAACTAAGAAATATTAAATCTTACTAATTTTAATGTTATCTTCCTTAACCACCAACTAATTAATTATTAAAACTACCAATTAATTTTATAAAGTTGTTACCAATAGTCCAAAATACCCATTTAGAATCTAGTAGAAGTATCTTATGAACTAAAAATCTCTAGTACTCAAAACGATCAAATGAGTTGTTACAATAGTGTAGGAGGTACTTGTGCCCTTTCCCAAATTTTAACTATAATTTTGGTGACGAAAATAGATGCATGGTTATTTATTATTATTTTTTCTATATTTTACTTGATTGAAATGATCCTAAATAATAAAAGATGTTAATTTCAGCCGTTGGTCCTAAACCTAACATATTTAAAAAATAAAAAGAGAGAAACTTTCTAATTACACAACATTCGTACCATATTTATTAATTTTCTCTATAGTTTGAAATTATTATGTTTTGTCTCACTAATTATTAATTTCGTATAAAATTTTAAGTAGATACACCTAGATACATATTTTTGCTACCAGATATACTAAAATAGGGAGAGAGACAAGAAAGAACAAGAAGGAGGCAGGCGCGATTTGTCTATATATCCCGAATACATGTGAATAACACTATATACATATATTTGATGTGATTCGCATGTTATCGGAATACCGATACCGGAGAGAGATAGAGAATGACGAGTGATATGTGAGGGAGGTGAGCGAGATTTGTCTATTCATACTAGATACAAGTGAATCCACTTGGAAACATTGTATCTTGTAATGACCCAACAAGTTATTTTTGGGAATTTTAAACTATTTGCTTTACTTGAGTTAATTAATTGATGGGTAATTGACTTAATTGAAGGGTAATTGACATAATCGATATTTAATGGGCTACAGTGATTATTTAATAAGACCCTATACTATTTGACCCTTATATAATAAAATAAGTGAGTACAATTTATCAATTTAAGTACAAATTAATTCAGAAAATAATAAACAAAAGAAAGAAGAAACGGACGAAGGGTTAGGGTATCTTGCCGGTTATGAATTGCTTCAGGTAAAATTTTGACTGAAGTTTCAATCTTTCTACGCATGCTATTGCATTAACTGCTCTTTATAATGCCTAGGCTTTCATTAAATGCTACCTATACATGCATACAATTGAAAAAGGGGGGTTTTGGAATGAACAAATTGGAATATACTATACATTCATTCTATTATATTAATATATTAGTTGTATTAGATTGAATATGGAAATAAAGAAGGCTTATGGTGTGCGCATTGTTCCGGTTGTATGACCCCCAAAATTAGTTAGGGTATCTAGAGCCTAACATGTTTGTATTAATTTTTTTATGTCCTAAAATGAATTATTATATGGTTTAGAGGCATTGTATGAAGTTTGAGGTGATTTGGAAGTTAAACGTCAAGGGTCGACCAAAACTTTCGACGACTAGTCACCTATGTGCCACATGTGTCTATGCATGCTTATATTTGTATGTCATGAGATTATGAAGTCTTAAAATAGTTTATAATGATATCAAATGGTAGTATATTTAGTTTCGTGACGTTTGGAGGTCAAACGACCAAGAACGTCCAAGGCGTTCGAAAGATATCTCTTAAGACGCTCAACGTGTGTCTTGAAGGGGCCTAGCCTGTTTGGATGAGTTGCGAGTATTGGTTTTGGGTGAAACTCATATGGGAGGTCTAAAACGTGTTAAGGGTTGTATTTAAGTTGGAAACGTCCGGGTATGACTTCTAAAGGGCCCCGCAAAAGGCCCCACAAAAAGGGCCCAAGGATGGTCGAGACACTGCCTTGGCAGTGTCAATCGACAGACCAAACGACGGCCGGTTGGTCAACCAACAGACCGTAAGTGAGGTATAGTTAGATTGGGCAGGTATCAATCCAAGAATTGGCTAAGTACCAATCGACGAAAGCAAGGAATGACTCATCGACTGACCTACGGTCCGTAGGTAGGTCCTTCGATGGTGGCCTGTGAGCTGAAGCCTGCGCACTGTTTCATTAAAGGGGTGAATGGGAAATTCACCCCACGTGCTAACCTTACCCTACATGATTTATTTTACTGATTTTGGGTGCATATAAGTCATTCAAAACGTGATCAACCCATTCCCAACCCCATACACACGTAAGAAATCTTCTTTCTAAAAATCTTCTCCCTTGAAACCACCATTGTTGGTGAAGCTCAAGAGCTGCTTGGAGCTTGGATTTTCGTGGGTTAATCATCAGGTTTTAGAGGTCTTCATGAAAATTAAGGTATGGTGATCTTCATCTCAAGTTATCTTTTCATCTAGAAAGCCATTCTCAAAGATTTCAAAGAAGAAAAATATGATCAAACAATGTCTTCTTTAATCTGCCATGGGTTATTTCTAAAAAGGTTTTGAACGACTGAATTATGATTAATTGAAGTTAATACAGTGGTTTTAACGTGAATTTTACTCCAATTGCATGATGAACCCATGCTCCTTAACCCAAACGTTTTAGCCTTGCATGGGCTTTGTGATCTTGAATATCTATTGAATTATGATTCTATTATGTTGAAGTGATTGTATATAGATTTATTTACATGAATTTATGTTTAATTGATGTTGAAGGATCCATGAGCATCAATGCATGAAGATTTGAGCATGTTTAGCCTAGTTTCCATGGTTCACTGTAACATTGGTTTCTAAATGATTTAGTGTGGATTTCTATTATGTTAGGTTGGTTGTATCTACTGTTTTAGGTTAGTATCATGATTGAATTATGAATACGAATCTTGTATGATTGAATTAAAGATGGCTTATGTGAATTGACCTAGTCTTCTAGTCTATCGATTGATAATACTATGTCATTGACGATATCTTGAATTGTGGATAGATGAAGCATGATTCCTTTGATTTAGTGATATATCTAGCTGATACCTAGCATGTACATTATTGTTAAAATATGATTAATGATCAAGGCCTTAGAGAATCAATAGTGTTGGTTAATTCCTCTCTACACTCTAGCAAATTGACAAATGTAATGCTTATGTTGTAGTTTGATCTTGAATTGCTTTAAGCATGATTTCTTTATGATTAAATGTATGATTAGGTACTGCCTTAGAGTGATATTATTGGTGAAATATGATCTATAATGCATGTAATGAAATTGGCTAATGGTCTATGTTCGTCTACCTTCTAGTATGCTAAGGTGTTGTGCTAGTTTGTAGTATGGACTTGTAGTAGCTTATGCACGACTTAGTATATGATTATTATGTTTTAGCTACCGCCCTATACTTGAATTATTGATGAAATAGTATTAAAGTTCAATGATGATCAAAGACTAAAGAATTGTTAAGAATTGCTCTACTCTTCTATTTCTCTACTTCTCTATAGTATGTTGATGAAGCCGTGAGTGGCATTGTGTGGTATGGTCCACTTATGGTGGCGGTGTTTACCTTATGTCACTATATAGGTGTTGACCATGGCCTTGAAGGCAATTTGATGAATATATGAAGGAGTGGTTATAATGATCATTTTATGTGTAACTTGTGCCTAGTCTTCTATTTGAGTTGTGAATCTAGGTTATGTTACTATTATTATGAGCATGTGAAGGATTGTGTAATGTCATGTGTAGGTGCTGCCATGTCTTAGGTGATAATGGTTGATGATCCCTACCCATGTACCCCTATTTGAATGTGTGAATAGTTAATGATAGGAGTCTTAAAGTGTTCTATGAAGTTAACTTGTCTCCTATGCTATTGTGTGTTGTGTGGTCTAAGCTTGAACAGTATTGTGGGCTACGAGGGTGGCTGCCTCAATATGTTATTGATAGCCATTATGTGATCATATGACCAATGTACACACACTCACATTTCATGCGTGCTTATAGGTAGTAAAGGTTCATAGTGTCTAATGAAAGGTAGTTCTCATATTCACTAATGTCTACTACTATGCATGTTAAGATGACGTTTATGAAAGTATGATATGTGTTTCCTTTAACTTGGATGACTTGATAGGTGTACTAGTATGGGCAAGGGTAAGGGACTTTGCCTATGCATTGCACATGTGTACCTTGATAGGATAGTTCTAGTTTTGGCTTCTATATGTATGAATATGATGTATGAACATATGTGACTTAATGTGTTATGTGAAAGGTTTGCTCACATATATGTATACACACACACATGAAAGATGGTCTAGTCAATAGAGGAGCCTTGAAAGGTGTACTCAAGTGTATCCTTAACTAGATGGTGCTTTACATATGCTATGTCCATGTGAAAGGATTTCTCACATGATTTAGGTTGATGAACTCTCATCTATGACATATGAGCTAAGCATATGAGGGGATGACTTCTCCTAAGCCTATGTTTTATGAATAAATGATAATAAAGGCTTTTTCAATAAAGGAAAATTATCTTAGCACCGAGTGAACTTGTAGAGAGGGGGTGACGCTTTTTCAACATAGGGAAAGTAGGGGTTCACTAAGGTCCGCATGTGAGAGGGTGACGCTTTTCCACAAAGGAAAGGTAGGGGTTCACTACGGTTCTCACGGGATGGATAGCCTCATGACCCAACAAAGGGTGTAGAGTTGATATTTCCATGATTTCCCCAAGTTTCATAAACTATGCTTGCCACATAGGATCTAGCAAAGTGAATTAACTTAATATGCTAGGATATATGTTAATGTTCTACCTTGGCTAGGTAGGAACACCTTCCATTGGTGTAAGGCTTTACAACACCAAATTCCATGTTTATCACCCATGGTCTTAGTGTCGGTTGAGGCTATAGTTTCCCTAAAGTAAAATGGACAATGGAAGTAATGAACTAGGTTTCTAACTAGGGTGACTTAAGGGAGGTTACTTAGTATAGGTGGAAGTAATGAACCCATTTAGACAATGCACAAATGACTCCTTAGGAAGTCCTAGGAAGGTGACCTAATATGTATGATTATGTTTATGTCCATATGCATGACTTTGTAGTATTGGTCTACTTGTTGTGAAGATGTGCTTGATATGAATCTATATGTATGATGTGGTTCTAAATGACTATATGATGAAGGTCTTGTATTGACATGAATGAAGTTGTCTTTACTTGTTATATTGATGTATGAATTGAATGTTAAGGTTTATGGTCTTATGAAGAGTTAACTAAGTATATGTGTGGTTATGGGCCTTCACATGTACATTTCACTAGTAGGCTAAGATTGGGGTCATGAACAAGGTTTAATAATGAAGTATATGTAAAGAAGTAAATGTATGTGTGACCTGATGTGGCTTACTGTAATGTCCTAAGGTTTTGACTTAAATGTGTCTTTGATGTATTATGCTTCTATGATGGTATGTGTTGCCTTGTATAGATTGTATGTATGTTTTCATTGTGGCCTTAGGGTGGTACTTTGCACCTAGTATCACTAGAGAAAGGTTGATGAGTTAAAGGAAAAAGGGTTCACTGTTAAGGTAAAGGTAGCTTATTGTAAAGTGGCTTTAAAATGTAATAAATCCTATATGTGATCTTATGCAATGTTTGGTCTTTGAATATGTTTATATGATGTATGTGAATGATATAAATGCTATTGCTTAAAGGTTTTATGGATATTTACTCAAAAAGCATGAAGTATGATTTTCAAAAAAATGTCCCTTATAAATGCATGTTTTTGCATGGTTGTCATACTTAGTACATTCTTGTGCTAATCCCATTCTTCTCTACTTTTTACACAAAGTGTAGGTTATGGATGCTTAAAGGATGTCTTGAATGGTGAAGAGCTTGCTAGATGATTCCCAAGCACAATGAAAGGAATCCTTAAAGTTTAAGGATCTCCTACTTATGTCTTTATTGTAAAGTCTTTAAATATTGTATAGTTATGTAATGTGTCTTATGGGTCGTGTCCCTAATGTACTCTAAGTTATTGAGTCTAAGATGTCAAAGAGACTTAAGGTCTATATATGTATTATGACTTATGTTTTATCTATATATGAGCTGAAGAATCTAAAATATGATGTGCTATGAAAAGTTTTAAATTTTCCGCTAAATTTACTATGTCAATGCAATGAATGATAACTATGGGCTTGTATAAGACCTCCAAGAGGTCAAGTACGCCATGTTACTTCTAGGGGGTGCTCCCCGGATGTGACAAAATGTGATATCAGAGCAGGAGGTTTATAAAGTGGTTTTAGGTTCTAAGAGTCTCATATTGCCACGTCTAGTAGAGTCTCGTAGCATTGGTGGTGAGTCGCGACACATCAAATGGTACTGGAGGCTATAGGATGATAGAGTTTCCCTTCTTCATCATTCTCATATCGTGCCATAGAACTTAACTCTATAAGATCTCTCTCTTATGTTTTCTTGTCCGGTGGTCTTTTAGATGTGATTGCTTTGATGAGATTGTCTCTATGCTTGAGGGAGAAAAGGTGAGTTAATGTTTAACTTGGTTTTATGATTTGATGAGTATGTTGGAAGGTGAGTTTTTAACATGTTTTGATGATATGATGCCATTTATGGCTATGTATGAGATTTATGTGAAGTAGCATGTTATGTTGAAGAATGCATGTCATGATATAGTTAAAGCATGTTAGAAGTTATTATGGTTGACATGAGTTTCTTTTAAAATGGTGTGTTACTATATGGTTTTACATGTTGGTGACTTACTATTATCATTTGAAGTTAAAATGCTTAGTGACCATCTCTGAAAGCATGCTACCTTAAGAATATGTGTTTTAAGGTGTTCAATATGTCCCTCTGAATATATGCATGATTTTTCAAATGGTGCCTTACATGGGATGTGTGAAAATTCATGATTACCTAATATGGATTGGAGTCCTTTGTATATACTTGATCCTAGGTGTGAAGGTAGTATGCATGTCTTGGTAGGGTGATGATGTGGGTTTTAGTGACCTAGAAGTCACCTTACTGTAATGTCCATATAAGGAAAAAAAAAGAATTTTTATGGCTAAGTCTCCTTGTTTTTTTTTTCTAATGTTGAATGAATTTAATGGCTATTGTAATGTATGAAAACCTTGTGTGGTTGAATGAGATGATCTAACTAGATGTTTGGGGAGGAATTGCCTAGGTGATAAAGTTTAGAACACCTTGGAGCCCTTATGGTATGTTACTATAATTCTTTCTAATGTGATAATCGCTTTTAAGTGATGAAAAATGAATGTTGTTAAGTTAAGATCCTCTTAAGGTTGGGTTAAGTTGCTCTTAATTGGGTTTACCCTAAGTGGGGGATGGTGATAGAATAGTAAGGTTGTAGGAATTGTCTACCTTGACCTTTTATTTTTGCTTGATCTTGAATATAATGAAGTCTTGATGAGCTTTTCATGAATAGAGTCTTGCATAAAGTATGAATTGCATGAACTTTATATGTTTGGTATGTACTGATTGACATCATATTAAAGATCTTATGAATATTCCAAAGTGCATGAATGGAAATTTTGATTAAATACATGTTTCTCATGAGTATTGTACATCCTAACATGCTAATGGTACACTTGACATCATGAGATAAGTAGGAAACTTGGTTTTAGTCACTTGTGATTTGTAAGGTTTAGCCTTATAATGAAAAGTTAAGTCTCTTTAAAATGAAATATATGGAGTCTCTTCAAAAATATGTGACTTGGATGGTTAGGAAAGCATGATTGTAGGCTCACTCTTGAAAAGTGAAAGCATGTTTAGCTTAGTATTCATGTATTTGACTATAATTTGTATTGTTGCTCCTAATAGATTCTTACTATGAAGGTGAGTATTATGTTAAGTAATTGACATTTTGTGAAATAGCTTCCTATTTGTTGTGATGTGCTATGTGGGATTTACCATTTGGACTTCACTAGGAAGAAAATATGATCATGTCTTGGTTTGAAAGTGAGAATTTCGCATATTACCGTAAAGATGGCTTTTGTGCATTTGTTTGGGTGTGAGCTCATGATACATGTAAGTGTGTTGAGGAGATGGACATTCCTCCATGGACACAACTAAACATTGTATGGTTGAGTATGACCCTCATAGCACTAGGTCTAACTTATAAGAATCAATTGTCAACCTATCTTACTCAAGTCTATGTGCATTGAAATATGAGTGCTTAAATGGCTTTTGAGTATATGTTGTAATCTGCCTATGTGTGGCCTCGCGAGATGATCTCTTAATGAATTTAAGTGTAGTGACCATGTTATGATTAGGATAAGGTTGTTTCTCCTATGAACATGATAAGAGTTTTGTGATTGATGCATTAAGGAGTGAGTGAATTGAAGTTTTGCTTGCTTGTGTGCATTGAGTGCTAAAATGATGTGAAGTTGTGTTCCTTGTAAGTTCGGTGCATTAACTTCTATTTGATGATGTTATGAATAAGATGAACTTCCCTATGATGCATTGAAGTCCTTGTTGTGATTAAAGTGTTCTAAGTGTCATTCGAGGACGAATGTTCCCAAGTGGGAGATATTGTAAGACCCCCAAAATGAGTTAGGGTGTATAGAGCCTAACGTGTTTGTATTAATGTTCTTATGTCCTAAAATGACTTATTATATGGTTTAGATGTAGTGTAAGAAGTTTGAGGTGATTTGAAAGTCAAACGTCAAGGGTCGACCAAAACGTTCGACGACTAGTCACCTATGTGCCTCATGTGTCTATGCATGCTTATATTTGTATATAATGAGCTTATGAAGTCTTAAAATGGTTTATAATGATTTCAAATGGTAGTATATGAAGTTTCGTGAAGTTTGGTGGTCAAACGACCAAGAACGTCCAAGGCGTTCGAAAGATAGCCCTTAAGACGCTCAACATGTGTCTTGAAGGGGCCTAGCCTGTTTGGATGAGTTGCGAGTATTGGTTTTGGGTGAAACTCATGTGGGAGGTCTAAAACTTGTTAAGGGTTGTATTTACGTTGGAAACATCCGATTACGACTCTAAAGGGTCCTGCAAAAGGCCCCATAAGAAGAGCCGAAGGCTGGTCGAGACACTGCCTTGGCAGTGTCAATAGACGGAACAAACGACGGCCGGTTGGTCAACCAACGGCCTGTAAGTGAGGTCTCGTCGATTGGCACTTAGCTTGTACAGGTATCAAGCCAAGAATTGGCTAAGTACCAATCGACGGAAGCAAGGCACGACCCATCGACTGACCTACGGTCTGTAGGTAGGTTCGTCGATGGTGGCCTGTGAGCTGAAGCCTGCGCACTGTTTCATTAAAGGGGTGAATGGTAAATTCACCCCATGTGCTAACCTGACCCTAAATGATTTATTTAACTGATTTTGGGTGTATATAAGTCATTCAAAACGTGATCAACCCATTCCCAACCCCATACACACGTAAGAAATCTTATCTCTAAAAATCTTCTCCCTAGAAACCACCATTGTTGGTGAAGCTCAAGAGCTTCTTGGATCTTGGATTTTTGTGGGTGAATCATCAGGTTTTAGAGTTCTTCATGAACATTAAGTTTTGGTGATCTTCATCTCTAGTTATGTTTTTATCTAGAGAGCCATTCTCAAAGATTTCAAAGAAGAAAAATATGATCAAACAATGTCTTCTTCAATCTGCCATGGGTATGACACTTGGGTAGACTCAATCATTCTGGGGATGATATACTTTGACTTTATCTTGGGTATGAATTGGATTTCTCCTTATCATGATGTCCTTAATTGTAATGCTAAGACCATGACCTTAGTGATGCCTGGTGTTCTGAGGGTTGAGTAGAAGGGTGTTAGTGGTTCTTATCCTATCAAGGTCATCTTTTTTATCTGTGCTCAAAGATTGGTGGAGAAAGGGTGTTTGTCTTACTTAGGTTTTATTCGGGATACTAGTGTTGAACCACCTCCCAAGGACTCTATTCCCGTGGTTCAGGAGTTTCCCGATGTATTACCTTCTGATCTTCCAAGTGTTTCTCCCGATAGGGATTTTGATTTTGCTATTGATTAGGAGCCGAGCACTAAGCCTTTTTGTATCCCTCCATACCATATGGCTCCAGCAGAGTTGAAAGAGTTAAAGGATCAGTTGCAGGATTTATTGAGTAAGGGTTTTATTCTCCCTAGTGTGTCATCTTGGGGTGCCCCTTTATTGTTTGTGAAGAAGAAGGATAGGACTATGAGGATGTGTATTGATTATAGACAGTTGAACAAGGTAACAGTGAAGAATAAGTATCCTCTTCCGCGTATTAATGAATTATTTGATCAGCTAGATGGAGTATCATGTTCTCTAAGATTGATTTGAGGCCTGTGTATCATCAGTTGAAGATTAGGGCATCAGATATCCCTAAGATAGCTTTTACAATTCGGTATGGGCATTATGAGTTCCTAGTGATGTCCTTTGGGTTAACTAATGCCCTAGCAGCATTCATGGAATTGATGAATAGGGTGCTTCGACCATACCTTGATTAGTTTGTGATTGTCTTCATCAATGACATTTTGGTTTACTCCAGGACTGAGGAAGAGCATGTCCGACACTTAAGGATTGTACTTCAAAGGTTTAGAGAAGAGAAGTTGTACGCCAAGTTCTCAAAGTGTGAGTTCTAGCTTCGTTCTTTGGCATTATTGGGACACGTGGAGTTCAACGAGGATATTAAAGTAGATCCGGGAAAGATTGAGGCAATAAGAGGATGGACGTGACCTACTTCTCCTACCAACTTTCGGAGTTTTGTGGGATTGGAAGCTTATTAGTGATGATTTGTTCAGTGTTTCTCTACTATTGCAACTCTCTTGACTAGATTGACTCGACAGGGTGTGTGTTTTCAGTGGTCTGATGAGTGTGAGGAGAGCTTTCAAAATATCAAGACTTTGTTGACTTCGTCTCCTGTGTTTACTCTACCTGAGGGGGATGTAGACTTTACGGTGTATTGTGATGCTTCAAGATTTAGATTGGGTGGTGTATTGATACAGAAGGGGAAGGTAATTGCTTATGTTTCTAGGCAATTGAAGACCCATGAGAAGAACTACCCTACTCATGATTTGGAGTTGGCGGTTGTGGTATTTGTACTTAAGTTATGGCATCATTATTTTGATGGGTGCATTGTGAGATCTTCATTGATCATCGGACTCTTCAGTACATCTTAAGTTAGAGAGATCTAAACTTAAGGCAGCATAGATTGCTTGAGTTGCTGAAGGAATATGACGTTACCATTTTATATCATCAGGGAAACCTCTTTTGGCAGTCTCGATAACAATAGGCTCTCCAAATTTCTCCTCTATCTTTTTGAGAACTGGGCGAGGTTTAAGGACTGGAAAGCCCTTGGTCAGGGGAAGGCCAATGTGGTGGCCGGTGCTCTGAGTAGGAAGACTCCTAGCATGGGGAGTCTTGCATCACTTAGTATTGAGGAGAGACCATTGGCTAGGGATGTTCATATGTAAGCTAATAGTCTTGTCTGGTTGCAGATCTCAGAGGAAAGTAATGGGATGATTGCTTTTATTGAGGCTCAGTCTTCTTTAGTTGAGCAAATCCGTGCACACTAGTTTGATGATGAAAAGTTATGTCTCATTCGAGAAAAAGTACTGAGAGGGGAAGCCAAAGACTCTACCCTTGATTCTGATGGTGTTGTGAGGATCATAGGTAGGATTTGTGTGCCTAAGATGGGCGATTTAACTAGATTGGTTCTTGAGGAGGCCTATTGTTCTCGATATTCCATCCACCCGGGAGCGGCGAAGAGGTATAATGATTTGATTCAACATTACTGGTGGTGTGGGATGAAGAGAGATACTTCAGAATTTGTTTATAGGTGTTTGATTTGCCAACAGGTCAAGTGTGAGCACCAGCGTCCCGGGGGTGTATCTCAGAGGACGTCTATTCCATCTTGGAAGTGGGAGCGGATAACTATGGATATTGTTGTGGGTTGTCCTACCACATTGGGTGGTTATGACTCTATTTTGGGTTGTTGTTGATAGGCTGACCAAGTCTGGCCACTTTAGTCTAGTTCGGGTGAAGTATACAGCAGAGAAGTTGGTCAAGCTATATATCAGTCAGATTGTGAGACTACATGGAGTTCCGATTTCTATTATATCATATCGAGGTTCACTATTTACTTTCACTTCTAAAATTCATTACAACATGGTATGGGTAATCAATTAGATATGAGTACAACTTTTCACTCTCAGACAGATGGTCAGTCTGAGTGAACAATTTAGGTGTTGGAGGACATCCTCCGGGCGTGTCTGATCAATTTCGGTGCTCGATGGGATCGACATTTACCCTTAGAAGAGTTTGCCTACAATAACAATTATCACTATATTATCTAGATGTCCCCATTTGAGGCGTTGTATGGAAGACGGTGTAGATCTCCGATTGGTTGGTTTAATTTTGCGGAGATGGACTCTTTGGATACCGACTTTCTTAGAGATGTTATGGAGCAAGTCTGTATGATCCAGTATAGACTGTTGACGGCCCAGAGTCTACAGAAGAGTTATGCAGACCTAAGAGTTAGAGCCTTAGTGTTTAAAGAGGGTGACCATGTTTGGCTCCGAGTATCACCGATGAAGGGTGTGATGAGGTTTGGAAGAAGGGGCAAGCTTAGCCCTAGGTTCATTGGAACTTTTGAGATTCTGAGTCGAGTGGGGTAGGTGGCCTATAAGTTGTCCTTGCCACCTATTTTGCCAGTAGTGCATTATGTTTTCCATGTCTCTATGCTTCAAAAGTATATTCCGAATGAATCTCATGTGCTTTCACTTGATTATGTGGAGTAGGGTCCAGACTTGACATTTGAGGAGGAGCCTATGGCTATATTGAATAGGCAGGTTATAAAGCTTAGGACCAAGAATATTACTTTAGTGAAGGTACAATGGAAGCACCGATCAGTGGGAGAGGCAACTTGGGAGACAGATTATGATATGCGTGCCAAATACCCTCAGCTCTTCGAAGCTCCAGGTAATTTCTTCCACTTTATGTTCGAGGAGGAACATGGTTTTTAGTGGTGGATAATGAATGACCCAAGAAGTTATTATTGGGAATTTTGAACTATTTGCTTTACTTGAGTTAATTAATTGATGGGTAATTGACTTAATCGATAGTTATTGGGCTAAAGTGATTATTTAATAACACCCTATACTATTTGAACCTTATATAATAAAATAAGTGAGTAAAATTTATCACTTACATTACTAATTAATTCAAAAAATAAATAAACAAAAGAAAGAAGGAACGAAGAAAGGGTTAGGTTATCTCGCCGGTTACGAATTTCTTTAGGTAAAATTTTGAGTGAGGTTTCAATCTTTCTACGCATGCTATTGCATTAACTGCTCTTTATAATGCCTAGGATTTCATTAAATGCTACCAATACATGCATACAATTGAAAAAGGAGGTTGTTGGAATGAACAAATTGGCATATCCTATACATTAATACTATTATATTAATATATTTGTTGTATTAGATTGAAAATGGGAATAAAGACGGATTATGGTGTGCGCTTTGTTCCAGTGGCTTTGAAAATGTGAGGGACAAGATGCAGAGCTAAACTTATAATTACTATTATATTTCTTTATGGTTTATTGTCAAATTTGGGAGGCTAAGTGAGATAAATTGGTGGTTGAAATTAAAGAAGGTAGTGAAAGATAATGAAATAAAATCAATGAATTAGAAGTATTGGACGAGAAAATATGCATATTGATGTACGTTTTACAGTGAGTATATATTCTGGAAATTTAAGGCATTGGGGGTTAATGTATGTTTGCTAAATGGTGGGCCAATGATTGGCAGTTGGGAAGAAGAGTGTTGAAAAGAAGGATGTTCGAAGTCATTTGGGTGTAATTTTCATACTTTTGGTAATTATATTATGATTCAAGTTTTGATATATTGGTATGTATATTTAAATATTAGATAAATAGTATTTTGTGAGTACCATTGGAATTATGATATTGAGAAAAAAAAGGGATTTAATCCTAGATTTGAAACTTGGAAAATATGATAGTTGAAATGTTAGTTGGCATCAAGAATTATGAACTTGGTCATAAATTTTATTAAATTTTAAGGTCAAGATTAAACACATAATAATGTAGGTGTTGTTAGTTCCGAAACCTTATTGTGAATATATACTTGGATAGATTCCATTAATTCGGAAGCTCAACGGAAAGGGAAGGCTTAAGTCCTGGAGTGATTATACGATTGTCTAAGGCAAGTGGATTTCTAAACCCTTGTTAAGTGTATGAAATTCGTGTATTCCCTTGTGTGATGTTTGTGAATGATTTGGAGGCTTATTGCTTATTTGTTGGTGTTGTATCACAATTTAATTGTTGAAAATTGTGTTTTGTTATCAAAATGATGATCTCCTCATTTTTATTTGAGCATGTCATTTGCATTGATTTGAGACATGGTTGTGATAAGTGTTATATGATAAGAGGATGTACCATTTCGAGGGTCGTATCGCAAGCCGCGATGGATATTTTATTTCGAGGGACGTATCGCGCACCGGGATGGTTACTATTATCGAGGGTCGTATTACACGCTGCGATGAATGCATTGACAAATATGTCCCCCATGGGTGCCAGACTGAGAGACAACGGGTGTGTATCATTAGGTCAGACATGCATTACTGTATTTGGCATTGAATTTCATGGCATTGCACATTTTGATCATCGATAAACTTGAACTTGTGTTTTGCTGATCTTGTGAGTGATTTTCGGTGAAACTTGTGACTGACGAATATTGAGTTGTTATTGAGAATTGTAATATGTTAAAGTGTTGTTATTGAGTTGGGTGCTTGTGAACTGTTAGGTTGGGATGGTTTTATGCAGGTTGTAGTATGGAGGTTTTGATAGGGTGTAAGGAGTACTCGTATTGTGTTCTCTTATCTTGTGTTTAGAGATTTGCTTTTTGGGTACCGTGTGGTTTTGTACTCACCCCTTGCTTCTACAAATTTTTGTAGGTTACGAGCCCGGATCTTCGTGATACCTTCCATTCTCTTCGTTTTCGAGGCATCTTGTGGAAAATTATAAGGTAGTTGTTTGTCAACTAAGCAAACCTTCCTCCTCTAGTTTATGACTTTGTTTTTACTTGAAAGACAACTTCATTTTAACTTGCTTGTTTTATTTCAATTCTATTATTTATACTTGAGACTTGTGCACGTGACACCCTAGTTTTAGGGATTGAATTAAGTTGACTTGTTTTCGTAATAAAAACTGTTATTGGACTTTGTTTATTTTCGCACTTTGTTAGATGTTGGATTTTAGACTGTCTTGTCTTGGTGGGATAAGACGAGTGTCATCACACCCATTATTGGGTCGTGATATATCTAGAACAAATTACACCTAAATTTTATCTCATGTATCACCATATACATATTTAATGGACATATCTTGTCTCACCAAATTATGCTTGGTTGAATAAATTGAAAATCGCTTGCAAGTATATGAACTATATATTTGTAAGGTGTAAGTTAAACATGTGATTATATATATGATTTCACATATAGAATATATTCTTTAATTTTAAATTTTTAGTTTTTCCGGTAAAAATATAAGAGACCTTTCTTAGTTAACTATTGGCAGAGAGATAACTATTGTTGATTTATGTACACAGTCAATGGAGAAGACATATATAAGAGCCAATAATAAGAACACCATTTATTATGTTATAGCTTATAAAATAAAATGTAGTTATCTCTTCACATGTTCATATGACATTTAAACAGTTTAACGTGGAATACATGTGCAAAGCAAATCTGTTTAGATGACAAGAAAAATGCACAACAAATATTGTCTATAAGGTAATATTAGTGAGATACAACTAATTACAAAATTGAACATCATAGTACTTAAACATATATATATATATATATATATATATATATATATATATATATATATATACACGCACTCTATTGCACTTAACTAATAAAACTTTTCATTCACCATCTTCATAGGTTCGCTTGAATAAGAGATATATATGATGATCCATATTTTACTTTCACAAAGAATCTGCAATATTATTTTGTGCAAAGCTTATTGGTCATATCATCGCTTAAATAAGCAATACTATTTACTATAACATATAATTTTTTGAATTGGTTATCATGTGCAACATTCGTGTGAAAAAGGTCATGCCCCAAGCCAACACCCTGGGCGTGGCTGGAACTCGATGACTATTGCTGGCCTTGAGCGGACCCTTGGCCTGACTTATTTAACTCACCGGAAGAAAATAATAATAAACTTAACTGGACTGAAGAAAATGTAAATACTGAGAATGTTTTAAAAAATTGAAACATTCAAACTTGGCCAAAACTAGCAACCTATGTCTTAACAATAAGGAATAATACTTAAACACTCAAAGGACTAACATCTGACTGTCGATCTATGAAGCTCTAAAACAGACATGGATGTTGGGAAAAATCCCACAACATCCTAATGACTAAACTAGAAAGCAAATGAAAGAGTCCTCTGGATGCAAGGAATTCTATTACCTTAGCCTCTTTCGATTCTCGGGGAAAGAAACGCCCCAAGAAAGCTTTTTCAAAACAGTCCCAACTAGGATGTGGTGCATCCTTATCTCTACCCTCCCTCCACTGGTCAAACCAAGTCCTAGAAATACCCTTGAGTTAATATGCAGCTAGCTCAACTCTCTCAGTGTTTGCAACATGCATCACCTCAAAACCCTTTTTTAGTTCTTCAGTGAAGTTCTCTAGATCCTCGATAGTGCTTGAACTAGTGAAACTCGCGGGATTCATCCTCAAGAACTCGCAAATCCTTAAAGTTTAAGCCCTTTCTTGTCAAGATCATCTTTGCTGATTCACCTGATTAGTCACAGCTTGACTTAACATCCTAATTGCCTCTCTGAATTTAGCATTAATAACTTCTCCCCGGGGTTGCACTTCAGGTGCATTGGGTACCCTTTGTTCCTCAATGTTCCTCCTAGCTGGACGAACTCTTGCTGATCTTTATAGAGTCATGGTTATCTGAGACACGCGCAAACACGAATTAGAAAGAAACTATAATGCACGAAAAGAGTGTGAAAGAATTGAAGACTTCCCTAGATGTAGTAGCCTCCTAATTATAGATGTAGCGCGCTTCACATCGATAATTATGACTCTAAGACACGACTTCATAGATTCCCTAAGACTCTTGAACTCTAGGCTCTGATACCAAGTTTGTCATGCCTCGAGCCTACACCCTGGGTGTGGCCAGCAAACGATGACCATTGCTATCCTCGAGAGGACCCTTGGCCCGGCTTACTTAACTCAGCCGAAGACAATAATCATAAACTTAAATGAACTAAAGAAAATAAAAATACTGAGAATGTTTTTAAAACCGAAACATTCAAACTCGGCCAAAACTGGCAACCCAAGTCTTAACAATAAGGAATAATACTTAAAGACTCAAAGGACTAACATCTGATTGTCTATCTATGAATCCTCTAAAAACCAAGATGGATTTTGGGACAAACCTTACAACATCCTAATGAGTAAACTAGAAAGCAATTAAAAGAGTCCTCCGAAATGCAAGAAGGTTCACTACTGACTCTGGAGTGCTCAACTGGTTCAACATTTTGCTGGATGCTGATCCTCGTTACTTTTGTCTGCATCACGATATGATGCACGTCAACTGACATCAGCATATTTAATGTATGAGTATGCAAGTTGGAATGCTAAACAACATAGGCTTGATAGGGAAATCTAAAGAACTTACCTGACTCAACTCAACTCAACATACTGGACCCATTTCAATATAAAGCAATTTGAAAGCAAGTGCAATATAAAGAAAATTCGTTTAAAACATGTTGTAAACTGTGTGTATGCAAAGATACAATTAATTCTTAGATGTATGTAAAAATACTGATAAAATGTGCATATAAAATAGAATAACTTCTGGAAGTTTCTTTAACCCAAAATCATCATAAAAGAGCCATAGTGATGATACAATGATCTACCTCACGCTGCCAGTGCATCCTATACCGGGCAAAATGTATAAGACCTTAACTGCCTAATGGATCCACTAGTCTACTGTGAAAAGGATTGATCTTCAGGTATGATCCTTTTCTATGTAAGGTGGCTACATGGTTTTATGGAGATGTGAGTTATCTAAACTTATGTTCGTCCCCAATTCGGTGCTAAATACTACTCCCAAAATATACTGGGTCTTATGGTTTTAAAACATACTTCTTCTGTGATTTGAGATTATTGCTCAAAACATATCTCAAAGTCTATCTTGGAAATCTCAGTTTCCCCTGCTTTCTTCATTTTAGAAAGCTATAACTCTTTTCTTAAAAATAGCCCAAAGTCTCTTTAGAAGTCTCAGTTTCCTTTCTTGTATAAATGTGAAAACATTTCTTTTAGACTTCTTTACGAATACATAGTCCCCATATACTTCTTTCAAGAAAGAACTTCAACTTTACTTTTTACTAAACTCAACTCGTAAGTCTTAAAAACAAAGTTAAAACATTGCTAAAGACTATTGAAAACTTTTAGGAACTTTGCTTTGACTTGCTTCTTAACTTTTAGACTTGACTCTTAACTTCTTTGATTTTAATCTTACCTTTCCTTGAATTGAATATGGATTAAAGCTTCATGATATCATTATGGACTAAAAGGTTCATGATCTCATGTTTATGGATGATATCATGATGTTTAGATGTACATTAGAGTGTTGGAATCAACTAAGAAACATAGGTACATCACGTAGGAACTAGTACGAAAAGGTGGGGAAAGAATGGGGAGAATTGACATTCCTGACGCTCTGAGAGGCGTGGGGCGTCCAGCCATCAAATTATAGAGACTTGGGTGGGGCTCTCTGGCTGGCGCGTCACCCCAAGGCCCTAAGGACAGAGATTGGTCTGTGGGGCTTTGAGAGGTGCAACGCCCCAATCCTTTTACCCAGGTGTTCTCGACTTTTCTCATTCGTTTTTCATCTCTAAACCCTCTAAACTTCCATGGTTCTTTCCCCAAACACTTAGGATCATTAGTACTATCAATGTACAGTAGATTCAACCTGAAATTTCACTCGGAAATATGAATTAAACCATCAAGAAATTCAACAATACAACCATCAAAAACTCAACGAATTTCCAAAAATGTTCTTCAAGAACTCACTTTCTTAACATTCAAACAACTTAAATTCGCTGAACTGAAACAAGATTGGCATGTGGGTGAACTAAACCAAAACTCTGTGATCTTACATACCTTTTTAGGGATCACCCCCGACTAATTCCACGCGCAAAGCTTGAGCGTTCTTGGCGATTCTTGATTTCTCTCCTCATTCTCTTCTAATTGCTCTTCTCCAAGCCCTAGCGTGAATTCTATTTTTCAAAACTGAACAAAGGTCTGGTTTTACCCCCAATTAATTCCTAAAAATGAATTAATTTTATTAGGTTAGGAAAAGACAACTTTGCCCTTTCCAAATCCATATTGGACTTTCCTTAATTCAACAATCCAACTTCCAAAAGGCATAACTCACTCATTCAAACTCGGAATTGCCCAAACTCGGCGGCGTTGGAAGAACTATTCTAAGGGCTTGCCAATCATATCTGGAACTACACCTAACCCATCCTGAGAAAGGAGTTATGATCATTTGAAGTTGACCAAAAACTCAATTTTCAACATACTTAGAATTTCCTGATTTTCTTATTCTTTCCAAATATAAGTATTTTCATATTTTAAAGTCTTTTCTAATTCTTTCTAGTTGCAAGGTGTAACAAAAGATGTTCGTACAAAGGATAGATGGTTGGCATCTTCCCCGACTGGGACGGGAACAGCCTTCGGGCTTTACTTGTTATGAGACACATCCGGGTAAGGCTACCCACTTCGGTGGATCTTACCCAATTTTTTTTAGAATACCAAAAAAATTATGTTCGTTGTGGTCATTAATATATTCCACTTAATTGAAATGGTCCTCAATTAAATAAATTATAAAAGATAAAGGAATCAAATATTCAATCAAACTTTGAAAAAAGGCCCATTCTATGTTACCCGTTAAGAGTTTGACTCATCTATGTCATTTCAGTTAACTAATAATGACATCGCTGAGCCTTTTCTTTAACAGAAATGACATAAATTAAACAAATTTTTTATAGGTGACATAGATGAATTTTTCTCAAAATTCAATGACATATTCGAACCATTTTTCAACCAACTATATATTACACCATAAAAGAGTAATCTCTAAAATTTTGACAAAAAGGTTCATTTCTAGGTTTTAATCGTCACCAAAGTAACAAATTAAACGTGATATCAAATGATTACACAAGTCATGCCAACTGATTAGTCTTAGAAATAAAGCAAAATCAGTGAATTAATAAAACAATCGGTTTTGTCTTAAATTTATTTTTAGACCGTTTCAAACTGAATATTTTTAGTATTTTTTGTAATATACTTTAATTTTTATTTTTCACGTATCATGTTTAAAATCACAAAATTAAGAACATTTTTTATTTTCTTAAACTTCATAATAAGTCAAATAAAACAAACATATCAAAATAGAGAGGAAGTAAAGAATATATTTCACACTATTTATATTCATTTGCAAAATAAAGTTGTAAAATTTTATTATTGGGCTTACTAATGAGAGAAAAAAAACTCAAAACTAGTCAAATAGTTTATGTTGGTTGTCCAATTAATGCAAAAAATCGTGCCACAATTGGAAAATTTTTAACTTTTCAACAGTTGAAGTTAACAATACATTCTTCATCTAGTTATCCACAAAAATAAAAAAAAAATTAGAACTAGAACACAGTATGTACTATATAGAATCTAGGATAATAAATACTAAAGTAAAATAATTGTCTAATCTTCTATTATTAAATGAATGATGGACAATTTTAATATTTTTTCATCATTCACCTAATTAATTTACGCAATTAATGTGATTTCAAAATTAGACACGAAAATTTAAATATATAAACTACATACATACATATATATATATATATATATATATATATATATATATATATATATATATATATATATATATATATATATATATATATAAAACACTTGCATTTAAATTTAAAATGTAAACAAATATCACACAAATTGGAACAGAGGAATCGAGAAAATGATAAAGATAGTCTTTATTGTATGAGTAATGTTTAATCTTGGTCCTTAATACATTTTACTTGATTGAAATGGTTCTTAATGTGTAACAAAAGATGTTCGTTGTGGTCCTTACTTGTAACACCCCAGAAATGTTTTCGAACTAAGACTCGAACTGTTCATCGTAGTGAGTGAGATTTTACAAAGGAATTAAAAGTTTCTTAAGTATTAAGGTCAGTTCACTAGATTTAGAACCAAGAGTTCCAAAAAGAAACTTAATTGGAAATAGCAAAATCTGAAATTTGGAGAGTTAAGTATGAGTTTTGGATCAACTTCAAATGTCCATAAAAAATTATAGTACAGGATGAGTTAGGTGTACTAGAAGATACGATAGGAAAGATCTTTGAATTATCTTTCCAACGCCGCCGAGTTTGCAACGTTTCGAGTTCGGATGAATGAGATATGACCTTTAGAAGTTAGGCTATCCTGTTAAGGAAAGTTAGCCAAATATAGTGAGGCGTATTTTGGTTCTTTCTTACCCAATCAGATTTAATTAATTTTTAGTAAGTTTTTAAGGGTATAATACTATTAGGTTCAGTTTTATAATCCTAATATACACCTAGGGTTTTAGTTGAGAGTTCAAGAAAAGAAAAGAACAGAAAAGAAGAAAAAAAGAGGAGAAAAGAGGAAAGAATGAAGGCGTTCGTCGACATTATTGAGTTTAGTTGCGGATTTTCGCCATCGGTTTAATACCTAAGAGTTATGTAAGCTTCCATAGTGTTGGGTTAGTTCTCCCACACGCCAAACATGTTATTTTAAGCGTAATTTCATTCTCAAAAAGTTAAAAGATTTAAGTTCTTGATAGTTGTTCTTGAGTTTCATTATAAATCTTGTCTTTTTGGGGTTTTGATGATTTCTTGAGATGAAAGTGATTGTTTGGAGTGTTGGTTTGAGTGAATAGTGTTTACTTAGGTTGGGTAATTTAATCTAAGGAAAAATTGAGAAAAGAAATCGATTAAAAGCGATTTAGTATGGGGTCAGAAAATGAGAGGCGAAATTTGCCGAAAGCATGCCTGGGGAGATGCTGGCGCAGAGCGCCCTAGTTGAGCCTAGGGGGCTGGGGAAGCGCACCTGAAGTGCGCCCAAATTCAGCCTCTGATGTTAAAGGCTGGTGCCCCGCGCCCGATATGCACCAGGCTTGCCTGCCCCCGCTTGTTTTCCGTCGGTTGTCCCAGTTGAGCTCATTTAAAGTTTATCTTCACTCATTTTGATTCTAAACACTTTAAACTACTTATAAACACTTAGAAATCATTCATAACATGAATCATAACCTTCAATTAATAACTAAAATTCAAGATAAAATTAAGATTAAGTTTTGAGAGTTATTCCGAACCGTTTGAGAGAGTCCCTTCGAGTCCTTTTGAGGAGTCTTCTACAACTTCTAGTAGCTTGATTCAAGACTCAAGTAAGTGAGAATGAGAGTGAGGATAAAGTATTCACAAGTCTACAATATCACCTACATCCTTCATATCATGAACCATAACTCTTGAATTCATAATTCACATTCAAGAGAGAGTTAAGAGTAGAGTTCAAGAAAGTCTTTAAGTTAATTGTGAATTCTTTGAGATCCATCATTGATTTGAACTAAGTTTTGAGGAAGTAAGTAAGAGAATGAGAATATTTTTATACATGAGTTCATCTTGTTACTTAGACCTTCGAGTCGAGTCGAGTCGTCCATGCCCATAACTTCTGCATGAGTTCCATAAATTGAGTATCATTGAGAGGAGTAATATCTCCAAGTTCTAAGTCTTGAGTATGGAGCTCCTTATCCTTTTGAGCTTATATTTCGAATCATAGGACTATTAAATATTACACATGAAGTCCTTGAGCTGAATTGTTCATGCCCACGATTCCGCATGAATCCTATACGTCGAACAATCTTGAGTTGAGAAGTACCTTTGAGTTCTCGAGTTGAGTACGTCATGCTATTGATTCTGCATGAAACCTCCAAGTTGAAAATCATGAAATCATCCATAAACATGAGATCATGAACCTTGAATCCATACTTCAATTCAAGGAAAGTTATGAGTTAAGTTTAGAAGTTAAGAGCAAGTCAAAGTAAAGTTTATAAAGTTTTCTAAAGTCTTTCACAAACGTTTTCACTTTGTTTTAAAGACTTAAAGTTCAAGTCAAGTAACGAGTAAAGAGTTGAAGATATTCCTTCAAAGTAATATAAGGGAAATAAGCATTCCCTAAGAGTCGAGTTCATTTCTCAAAAGCTATAAAGGAACTGTGTATTCCCTAAGAGTTTATAAATGTTTTCACATTTAAGTTAAGAGGAAATTAAGAGTTTCAAAAGAGTTTTGAATAAGAAAAAGAGAACATTGATTCCAAGAGAGCTTTCTAAAGCTAAAGTGTGAGCAAATTATCTCAACCCAAGGAAAGAAATTTGTTTTTAAAAGCATGAACTAAAGTATATTTTGGGAGTAGTATTGAGCACCGATGTGGGGATGATAGTTCATATTAGCTCAAGATTCCATGTAAACCATGTAGCCATCATGGGTATTAACGGGTCATACTTTTTAGATGATCACGAAAGTTAAGCTAGTGGATCCACTAAGTTGAGGATTTCTATGCGACGGCAAAGTATAGGACAGTTCTGGCAGCGTGGGCAAGATGATGTATCACCATTTAGGCTCATAGTAGTGGTTGTCTGTTAGAGAATCTCCCACAGAAACTATATTACTTTATTATATGAGTAAAGTTGAGTTTATTATTGTATTTTCTTTACCGAACTAAGTTGTTTTACTGTTTTATAAAGCTTTCAATATATTGCATGCATATTATTGCTTTATTTTGAGTTGAGTATCCAGAGTTGAGTACCCAGAGTCGAATATCATATCTTTGAGTTGAGTATCTAATCTTTGAGTTGGGTATCTTATCCTTGAGTACTTCTGAGTTGAGTGAGTTTAAGTAGTTTGAGTATCTCTTTAGTTGAGTAAGTTGAAAAGAGGTAAGTATGTTTCCATTTTTATCAAGTTCATGCTAATGTTATGCTTTAGAATTCCCGTTACATGCTCGTACATTCCATGTACTGAGCCATTTGGCCTGCATCTTCACATGATGCAGACATAGGTATTCAAGATCATCAACATGAGCTTCGTTGATTTATCCGAGATTCGAGTTAGCTTTGGTGAGCCTCCTTTCTTTCGGAGGATTTCATTTACTTTTCAGTTTAGTTAAGAGGTCGTAAGTCTTGTCCTGACTTCCATCATCATCAGTTAGAGGCTTGATAGATAGTCAGTTTACTTAAGAGGTATGTATTACTCATTTATTTATTTAAATGTTTTAAAGACTAAAGTTGCCTATTTATGGCGAGTTGAATATATTACTTTGATTATTCAAAGTTTTCATTTGAGTTAAAGCATTGTAATTGAGTTCATGATTTTTATTTTGTTTTAGGCTTTTGTATGCTTAAGTTTGTCTTACGCTTGTAGTCAGCCAGGATGAGGGTTCGCTTGGGGATCAACGATGGTCTTTGAGTGCCGGCCACGTCCAGGTTGTAGAATCCGGTCGTGAATTAGTATATTTCACTCAATTGAAATGATCCTTAATGTATAACAAAAGGTGTTCATTTTGGTCACTTATCCTAAACCTAACAGATTTATCAAACAAAATGTTAAATTTAACTATGAACCTTCTTTAGCTAACAAAGTTCACCATTCTTGCCTTCTCTGTTAGCTCAAAAGAAAGAAAAACATAAAATCTAACACTATTTTTTTTCTACTTTCTCCAACAAAATTTACTATGTTCTCTTTTCCAAAATATTATTCCACCTATTTATGTTTTAAGCATTAGAAAATCATAAATTTTGTTAGAGAAAGTAGAAACAATGATGTTATATACATGTCATGAACTTCTTTCTTTGCAAATAATAAAAAAGATAACAATGATCAATTTTGTTAGCTACGTGGTTTTCACAAATAAATTTAAGACATTTTTTATTGGATAACTTACAAAAGTTCTACTAATTTTGAAGTTAATACTTAGATGTATGTTAGTTTGCAATATTATGAATCTTACTAATTTTTTGTGCGACAAGAGACGTCCATAAAACATATGTATCGTGATACATGAGATCAAATTTAACTGTAATTTGTTCTAGATACAGTGTAGGAAAACTTACATAAATATACTACAAATAAAAAATATTTACCATTTATAGCAATAATATTATTTCACTTTATCGCTTATAATTAGGGGTGTCAAAAATGAACCCAAACATGGTAACCTGCCCAACCCGCCCAGAATTTTAAGGGTTGAGCTCAAGATAATTTGAATTGGGTTCAATCTCAACTCATTCAAGCTTAACCCATTTGAAGAGAATTCTCAATTGAGCCCAATTCAATCTCCAATTTCAACCCATTTCAGAACTTTTTATTAAGATATGTTCCTATATTGAAAGTATGAATTATTATCGATTTAACATCTTTTATGATTTATCTATCCATTTGTTACTTTTATAACAAAAACTTGTTGAGCGGAAATTCAAATTGTGATTATAAAAGCTAAGTATCAATATGTTAAATTATTGAGATTAATCGGGTCAAATTGGGCGGGTCAAGACCCAACCTGTTTTTAGCCATTTGAGCCCAAAGTAAACTTGGGCCAGTCAAAACCCAACCCGATTCCTATTCAACCCATTGTAATATTTTCAATTTCAACCCAACCCGCCCATTTGACACCCCTACTTATAATACATTTATAATACACTTTCAATTCGTACTACAAAAACAATTATTATTCACATATAATACAAGTTTTATTGACGGATAATACATTTATTAAATATTTTAATACACTTATAATACAATATATCAACTTCTTACCAAGCAAGCATAATATATTTTAAAAAATAATTATAATACATATCTATTGCATATTTAATTCACTTTTACTACATATTACAGATTTAACATTCTATTGCTATAAATGGTAATAAATAAAAAGTATCGCTAAAATAAGTAATTATTTATTAAAATACATTCATCAAAATACTTTTTCCTACAATGTATCCAAGCAGGTTCGCATGTATCTAGTATATATAGACAAATCTCAAACACGTCCCTCACATATCACACACCATTCTCTATCTCGCTCACATATCGGTATCCCTATTACATGCAAATCACATCAAATATATGTATCTAGTGTGATTCACATCTATTTGAGATATATAGGCAAATCTCGCTCGCCACCTTCATGTTCTTGCTTGTCTCTCTCCCTATTTCAGTATATCACAAAAATATATATCTACGCGTATCTACGTAAAATCTGATATGAAATTATTAATTAGTGAGACAGAATATAATAATTTTAAACTATAGAGACAATTAATAAATATGGTAGCAATGTTGTGTAATTAAATAGTTTCTTCATTTTTATTTTATAAATCTGTCAGGTTTAGAGCAAACGGCTGAAATGAACACCTTTTATTATTTTGAACAATTTCAATAAAGTAAAATATTTTAAATAATGATAAGAAATGACCATTCGGTTATTTCCGTTACCAAAATTTTAGCTAAAATTATGGAAAAAGCACAAGTACCTCCTACATTATGACTGATATCCAAGAGACACACCTTAACTAAAATAAAATCCAATAGCCCCCCCACCCCACCCCCCACCCCACCCAAACCCAAAACTCATTTGTTTTGTAATTTGATACACCTTTTGGTTTACGTGACACACTCCATGACTCTACATAGTTGAGGTGCGTTGGAGATGTTTGGATGTCACGTAAGTTAAAAAGGTGTACAAAATTACAAAAATGGGCTCAGGAGTATTAGGACCCTAGTTTAGTTAACGCGTGTCTATGATATTTTGGTCATAATCTAGGTAGTAATTGTACCTTATCTCGCTAAAATTGAAAAATTACTAAAATTGGCCAAACCTTCTCCTCTTCTGCTTCTTCCTTCCGGTTGGCCAAACCTTATCTCGCTAAAATTGAAAAATTACTAAAATAACTTTGTGTCTTCTTAGTTGTTTTTACTTTTCTTTAAATATTAACGTACTATAAAGGTGAACTATTTCGAGCGAATTATATATCAAAAGACTTGAAACATCGAGAGGATTTCATATCTAAAATTTGAGATTATTTAGAGGTAAATTTGAGTTGATCGAGATTGAATAGTCAATATATACTTCATATATAGGTAATGTATCCCTCATATAGTTAAATAATATTTAGTTTTTTGAATGTATCATAATGTATAGTCAGTGTATAATTCTATATAGGTACAATATATTATATAGTCAGTATATACTTTCCATGACTTTTAGTAAATTATAGCATATAGTCAATAAATATGTTGAATATTTTTTTTAATTGTATAACTGTATTTATTGTAAACTAATTACTGATTTGTTATATATAATTGAAACTTATATTCCTAACATATAAGGACAAAATAAAACATTAATCTTAAATTAAGTGTCATTTTAGTTATTTTTTAAAAAAGTCTCACATATAGACAAATGAATTAACTCATATCCTACACACACTCTTCAGTTACTTAATGCCAAAAAATAATTAAAATGGAAAAAACCGGCATTGGAGAGTTAAGCTCACATAATTTCCTTCTTTGTTAAGCTACTTTGCTTCATCAACCTCCAATTTCGATTGCAGATTCCTACCTATTGTTTAATTTGATGGATTCATGTATGTTTTTTTACTCATCAACATCACTTGTTAACGCTGCTCTGTTTTTGAAAAAAATATGAAAAACAAAACTCAATTGAGATGTGGATGAAGTTATGATGATTTTTTCCGGTGACTTGGTCCTCGAGAGGACCTTTTTTTAGTTTTCATTCTGTTTAGAGTTAATATACGGGGATGAAAAATATGTTTTTTTTTCTTTTTGTTTTTGTATCCTCAATTCTGTTTGGATGAAATTAGGGTTAAGGTTTTTTTGTGCTTGTTTGTGTGGAGGAATGCATACTTTTGCTAATAGATTTTATATATAAGGGAATTTGTCCATGAAAATTGAGAGAATTTTTTTTAAAAAAAAAGTACTTTTTTCACTCCAAATCAATCGCACTAACTCAAAAACAATGAACTCCAATTTATATTCACAACAAAACACAACTCCATTTTCAATCATCATTATTCACTTTTTTTGATAATGAATAATTATTATTGAGAATTGGAGTTGTGAATATAAATTGGAGTTAATTGTTTTTGTGTTTTTATGAGTGAAAAAAGTGAAAACAACTTGAATTTTATGGCCATCTGTGTTTGTTTTTTGGAGTCTTTCTTCCCTGCAACTTAAATTAGTGGCAGGGGAAGAAAAGAAGTTAAGTTATTCATGATTTTTGAAATGAAGTTATGGAATGAAATTAGATATAAAGTTTCTAATTTTTTACTAACTAAGGTGTGAAATTTGTAGAGAATCATGTAACTATTGGAATGATTGATGCATATCAGTTTTTTTGGTAGTTATTTATTCCATTCTTTTTTGGGTGCTCTTTCATGAGAAGATGAGTATTAGAATGTTGAAATTTGATACATATGTTGTCTATGACTAGTTATCTAAGGGTGATGTAGAGATGGTGGATGCTAAAAAGAATGTCCCCGCTAGTGATGTCCTAGTGTCAAATGAATCCCCGATCAAGTACAAAAGTGGCGTTAAGACAGAAGGGTTGAGAAGGACTGATTGGCATAAGCAATGTTGAAGACAAGACAAATGATCAAAGTGATTCAAAGAGAGAGGACTTGAAGAATGCTAGAACTCAGATAGAGGACCAGCTCAACATTGCTTATCCTAATCAAGTCTTTTGTCTTAACACTATTTTCATACTTGACCGATGACTCATTGGACACTAGGACATCACTAGAAAGGACATTCTTTTCGGCATCCACCATCTCTACATCACCCATATCCATTCTGACAACTAGTCACAGACAACATATCATATGTATCAAATTTTGGCAATCTAATACTCATCTCCTCAAGAAAGAGCACCCAAAAGAAAAATGAAAGCAAAGAAATAACTTCCAAAAAAACTGATATGCTTCACCCATTCCGCTAGTTATACAATTCTCTAAAAATTTCATACCTTTATTTAAAATTCAATTTTTCAAAAGAAAATAATATTTGTATTTCTTATTTCATTCTATAACTTCATTTCAAAATTCATGAATAACTTAACTTCTTTTCTTCCTTTGCACTGATATTAGTGGCAAAGGAAGAAAGACTCCGAAAAACAAACACGATTGGCCATAAAATTCAAGTTGTTTTAACTTTTTTCACTACAAATCACTCAAAAAAACTCAAAAACAACTCCAATTTTCAATTATCATTATTATGATTGAAAATTAGATTTGTTTTTGGTTGTGACATAAAATGGAGTTAATTGTTTTTGAGTTTTTACGAGTGAATTGGAGTGAAAAAAGTTTATTAAATTCTCTTAACTTTCATGGACAATCTCCTTATATATAAAACTATTAGCGAAAGCATGCATTCCTCCACACAAACACACAAAAAAAATTGTAACCCTAGTTTCATCAAAACAGAATTGAGGATACAAAAACAAACAGAAAAAAATCTTAAATTTCATCCCCGTATGTTAACTCTAAAAATAATGACAACTAAAAAAGGTTCACCGCCAATCAATTCACAGAAAAACATCAAAACTTCATCCACATATCAAATGTGTTTAGTTTTTTTATTTGTTTTCAAAACAGAGCAATGTTCAACAGTTAAACAAGCAATGATGATGAGTAAAAAAACTTACAGAAATCCATCAAACTCAGCAACAAGCAGGAATCTGCAATCGAAGTCGCATGTTGACAAAGAAGAAAACGATCGTGAGATTAACCCTCCAATGACGGTTTTTGCTTCTTCAAATATTTGTTGGCACTAAGTAACTGAAGAGTGCTAGTAGGATATGAGTTAATTTCTCTGTCTTTATGTGAGACTTTTTGAGAAAATTATTAAAATGACACTTAATTTAAGAGTAATGTTTTTATTTTGGTATTATATTTTAGAAATAGTTTCAATTTTATATAATATAAATTAGTAATTAGTCTACAGATACATACAGTTATGCAATTAAAAAATACTATTCGATATATACATTGATTATATGCTATAGTTTGCTAAAAGTCATATACGCAAAAGACTCAAAAATACCCTTCACTATCAGAAATTGCTCAAATTTGCCATTAAACTATATTGTGGCTCAAAATTACCCTTCCCGTCAAAGTATTTGGTCGTACTTACCATTCTAATTAACAGAAGTATGTTAAGTGCCACGTGGACGCCACATAAGCGCCAAAGATTTCCAACTTCCATGTAGACTAATAAGATCCCTAATATCTAATTTTCCCCTCATTTCGCTTAAGTAACAATTTCAGCCATTTCCCCTCATTTTCGCGGGTAGGGTAAGAAACGATTCACAAATTTCTTCACTTTGCGGCTGGGTTTCAAAGTTGATTTCGTGGATGGGTGTCAAAGTGGATCGTCGCGGCTGTAGGTTAGTAAATCTTTGTTTTTATTTTATTATCTTTGCAATTTCAAAGATGTGGATTGATCCATAATTGGTGATGAATTGATGGATTAAAAGGGTAAATCTAATCTATTTACGATATTTAAGGGGTAATTTTTAGCCTTTTCCGTAAAGTATATAATGACTATATAATATAGTGTACCTATATATGAGTTATATAATGACTATATATTATGACACACTAAAAAACTAAATATAGTTTAACTATATATGAAGTATACATTGACTATTCAATCTCGATCAACTCGAATTCATCTCTAAATAGTCACAAATTTTATCAATAAACTCATCTCGACATTTCGCGTCTTTTTAATTTAATTCACTCGAAATGATTCACGTTTGCAACAAATCAAATTTTAAAGAAAAGGGTAAACAACTAGGAAGACGAATGAAATGAAAAAAAAAAAGAGGAGGAGGGGGGAAGAAAGAAGGAAAAGATGTTATTAATGGAGAAACTGGAAGGAAGAAGAAGAAGTAGAAGAGTAGAATGTCTAGCCAATTTTAGTAATTTTGAAATTTTAGCGAGATATGGTACAAGTATCCCCTAGACTATAACCGAAATCTCATAGACACCCCTTAGCTAAACTAAGATCCTATAAGAAAAACCCACCCCACCCTGGAGCTGAGGGAAATTCAAAGTCGTTGTTACACTCGATACACTCTACAAAAGAAAAACACATGTAGGGCTAAGTACAGGACAACATGTACTATGTAGATATCATCGGCCGACTCAAAATAGTAACTATGATGCATAAAGTAATAGTATAAAATCAATTATAGCACTTAGCAGGTGATAAACAACAAACGGCATGAACAAGTGACAACCATAGCAAGTACGTAATCAATGACGATATCAAGCACACACACGAAGACCCATGCCTCCACACCACACTTGTTTGGGAAATGGGTTTTTTAAGATTTAGTACATTCAGTTTATTCAATATATTTTCCTCTTTAATATTATTGTTTCAGAACATGACACCCAATCTAATAATACCGTGTAAAAATTTAACAACCCGATCAAATAATACCATGTCAGAATGTGACACCTCGATCCAATAATATTATGTCAAAATGTGACACAACATGACACCCTGATCCAATAATACCGTGTCGGATTATGACACCCCGATCCAAAAATATATTGTTAATTTATCATTTATTATCACCACTTTTTTACTTTCTTAACAATATTTCATCAAGCCTTTTTTATTCAACGCATCACTTCGATAGAGAGGGTTCAAGATTATATATTTCACTAACTCAGGAATATAGACTATTCACAAAAAATACATAAATTATCCAAACCACACAACCAAGTCACACAATCACACAGTCAAGTACATAGAGAACTTCACAATATCACTAAATGTATATCAATCACTATCAAGAGTCTATCTATCAAATAAAATAAACCATAACCTACCTCCACCGAAGAACCGAAGTCAAGTAAACTATTTCTCCAATGTTTTTCCTTTGCTCAATCCATCCGAACCTTTCCAATCTATCAAGTATATGTGCATAATTTGTAAGTTAAAGAGTCTAAGCACTCATATTATTCTTTTTCTAGCCTAGACCTAAAAATTTACCTAATTCTTTTAATCAATTTCCTAAATTTCAAACCTAAGGGTAAGTCTTAATTCCTCAGTTATAATAATTTCAATGGAATTTAAATAATTTGATACACCTAATATTTAATCATCTATCTCCGTATATCAAAATCTTGATTTTTAATATGCTAATTAAGGTAATTTAAAAAGTCAAACTCACTATTTTGTGAAACCAATTACTCGTACTAGAAACCAATTGCAACACTATAATCCAATTGCACCGCTTAGTGTTGAACTTCCATTCTCTTAAAACCCATAATTACAAGATAACTAATAACTTCCCATGTGCATAAATTTCTCAATCAAAATACAAACCATGCCTTTAAAATTAAAGTTTGCAACTTCTTTCTCCCAGCACATCATTAAATAAAATGAATGGCCAGCCTTTCAACAGTTAACTTTCTTAAATAAAAAATGTAAACATTTTTGCTCAAACTTAAACTTCATAATGAAACCCACTATAATGTATTAAATATTGTTTAACCCAATTAATATAAACCTACGTGTATATAAGAAATGTCCAATTCCAACCTCTTCTCAATTTGATTTCTCTTTCCCAACCAATAACAATGCAACATACTACTAATAAAAAGAACTCATTACATATTACTAAAAGAAATCAATGAGTTGAAGCATTACCTGGATGGCAGTCGCTTCTAGTTGACACCAGAGGTAGTGTTTTTCTCGCTTAGTCTTATTAATTATATAGGGTACATAATTATGAACTAACAAATATTAAATCTTACTAATTCTAATGTTATCTTCTTGAAACACCGACTATTTTAACTAATAAATATACCCAACTAATTTTATAATGTAGTTACGAATAGTCTAAAATATCCATTTAGAATCTAACGGAAGTGTTCTATGAAATAAAAAGATCTAGTACTCAAAATGATCAAATGGGTCGTTACATTAGATATCAATTTATCCATCGTTCGTCCTCGAACGATCAAAGAAGGCGAGGTCAATAAAGGGTACCTAAATCAACAAAAGGTGTGGATATTTGTTGTGCATATCCCCTACAGTATCCACTGGGACTTATCAACTTGGCGATTCTTTCACTAGACATTCACTGAGGCAATGTCTTTTGACCTCAACTTGTAGACCTCCCTATCTAGAATAGCTACAAGCCCTTCCTCTTAAGACAAGTTCTTATCGCAAAGAATTGAATGCTATCAAATAATATAGTTTCTATCACCATGATATTTCTTCAACGTAGATACATGAAACACTGAGTGTACACCTGACAACTCTGGAGGAAAGAACAATTCATATGTCGCCTCCCACACACACTTAAGGACATCAAATGACCCAATATATCCCGTACTGAGCTTACCCCACTCAACGAACCGCATTACACCCTTCATGGGTGAACCTTCAACAAGACTTGCTTACTATCCATAAACTCTAAGTCCATGACCTTCCAATTTGAATACTCCTTCTGTCTGCTCTGAGCTACAAGAAACTTCTCATGTATGAATTTCACTTTCTCTAACAATTCCTTCAAAGTTCGGTACCCCAATGTCTCACCTCGAATGTATCAAACCAACAATTGGGAGACCTACATCTCCTTCATCCAATGCCTTAAATGGGGCCGTATCAATACACGAGTGATAGTTGTTGTTGTACGAAAGCTCTGCTAAGGGTAAGAACTGATCCCAATGACCACCAAAATCTATCATGCACGCACGAATCATATCCTTCTGCACTTGAATTGTTTACTTAGACTGCCCATCGATCTTAGTGTGAAATGCGGTACTAAGATCCAATGTAGTACCTAACTCAGCATGCAAGGTCCTCCATAAGTTAGAAGTAAATTGTGTACCTCTATTTAATATGATGGACATTGGAACTCCATGCAATCGAAAAATCTCACAGATATAATGTTTGGCTAACTTCTCTGCATTATAAGTCATGTTGAATAGAATGAAGTGAGCAGACTTAGTTAACCTGTCAGCAATTACCTAAATTAAATAAAACTTAACCAATGTCTTTGGAAGACCAACCACAAAATCCATTGTAATTCTTTCCTACTTCCATTCAAGAATGGACATTCTCTGAAGTGTCCCTCCAGGCCTCTGATGTTCATACTTTACCTGCTAACAATTTCGACATTGGGAAACAAAATCAACAATCTAACAATTCATTCTACTCCACAATAATACTGTTTGATATCACGATACATCTTGGTTGCACCAAGATGTATAGAATACATCAAACTATGCGCCTCTACAAGAATAGTATGAGTCAAATCATCAACACGAGGACCACATACCCACCCCTTAATTCTAAAGACACCTTTCTCATCTATCAAAGCCTCTTTAGCCTCTTCTCGCAATGCTATATCTCAAATTATGCTCAATTTCTCATCGCCAAACTGCTTTCCCTTAATCTTGTTAAGAAAACAAGATCTCGCCTCCACACAGGCCAAGAATCCTCCTTTATGAAGTAGTTCCATCCTCATAATGTCATTAGCTAGAGTTTAAACCTCTCTAGCGAATGAGCGTCTAGAAACCTATAAGTGGGCTAAACTTCCCATGCTCCCTGCTTTTCTACTTAGGGCATCTACCACAACATTAGCTTTTCCTGGGTGATATAAAATTGTGATAACATAGTCTTTCAATAACTCTATGCACCTTCTCTACCCCTAATTCAAATTTTTTTTGTGTGAACACATATTGTAAGTTGCGATGACTTTTGTACACTTCACACTTGACCCCATATAGATAATGCATTCACTGCTTAAATGCAAATACAACTGCAGTCGACTCCAAATCATGGGTCAGATAGTTACATTCATGCACTTTCAATTGCCTTGAAGAATAGCAATTACATTCCTCTCATGCATTAGCACTGCACCCAAATTAGAATAAGATGTGTCACAATAAACTGTGAAATTCTTACCTTCCACTGGCAAGGCAAGAGTCAGTGTAATACTCAACAAGGTTTTCAGTTTCAGGAAGCTTTCTTCACTTTCATCCAACCATACAAATGGAACATTCTGCTTGGTCAAATTGGTCAACTTGGAAGCAATGAAAGAAAATCCCTTGACGAATCAGCGGTAGTAGCTAGCTAAACTAACAAAGATCCTTACCTATGAAAAATTTGTAGACCATACCCAACTCTTCATTACTTTAATCATAGTGGGGTCCACCATCACTCCATCCTTAGAAACCACATGCCCCAAGAAGGACATTGAATCAAGCCAAAACTCAAATTTGGAGAATTTGGCATAAAGCCATTTCTCCCTTAACAACCCTAATACAATTCTCAAATGCTCCTAATGTTCCTTCCTGATATTTGAGTATATCAGTATATCATCAATGAATACAATAACAAAGAGGTCTAGATATGGCTTAAAATATTCATTCATCAGGCTCATGAAGGAAGCAGGGGAATTCCTAAGCCCCAAAGACATTATTAAGAATTCATAATACCCATACCTAGTTTGGAAATCATTATTTGGCACGTCTATTGCCCACATTTTTAATTAATGATAACCGGAATCTATTTTAGAGAAGAGGCAAGCACCCTGTAACTGATAGAAGAAGTCACCAATGCGAGGAATGGGGTACTTGTTCTTACTGGTTAACTTATTAAGCTTCGTGTAGTCTATGCACATCTAAAAACTACTATCCTTCTTCTTCAAAAATAAAACTGGAGAACCCCAAGGAGATGCACTGGGTGTAATAAAACGTTTACCTAACAACTCCTTAAGTTGGGCCTTTAACTCCCTTAAATCAGTTGGGGTCATTCTATAAAGTGGAATGGAAATGGGGCGAGTCCCCTGTTCTAGGTCAATACAAAAATCAATATCTCTATCTAGTGGCATACGGTCAGCAGGAAAAATATCCACAAAATGACGGACTATCGGAATAGACTCGATCGAAGGTACTTTGGAAGTATCCTATTTGATATCTTCCAAGAAAACTAATCAAGCCTTACTCACCAACCTCTTAGCATGAATAAACGATATAATATGAAAGGGGGTTGAAATATAGTCAATCTCCAACACTAGTCGATCTATCCAAACCTGCCCGCCACCCTAGTTGAACTGGTGACCACAATTACCTTGACCACCACGTCCCCCAAAAATAATGGCCCCTTCCATGACCACCTCGACCTATAATTCAAGAAGATCTGTAATTATGATCGTACCGAGCCTAACTCCGCTTTGGACAACATTTCCTTACATGTCCGACCTCTACATCCATAACAAATCCTGGAATCAAGTGGAGGTCTCTGTGAAGACGAAGAAGACTAGAGATAACCCCCAAACTTTGAAAAAGGCTGAATGGTATACAATGGTCCCTCATCTTAAGCCTCCAGTGATGACTTGATAGAACGTGTGGATAGCCCCTTGAACTCTGCACTCTGGAGTATGAACAACTAAACTCGCCTCCCTTATGGAACTTTGTAAATATTGACACCTTAGTGAAGTCATACGACTTCACCCCCTCTACCTCTATGACAAAATCAACTACTTTGTGAAAAGATTTTACAAAAGCATCTACCTATAAAGCTGGAATCTGCAAATTTGACCTCAATCCCTTTACAAAGCGGCAAATCCGCTCTTGCAGAATAAAGCAAAGTTGAGTGGCATACGTGAATAATGCACAAAATTTATTCTCATAAGCTACAACAGACATCCTTTCTTGCTCTATATTTAGGAACTCATCTCTCCTCATGTCCCTCAAAGTCCGGGGTATATACTTCTCAACAAAGAAGCTAGAAAAGGGTTTCCAAGTCATAGGTGGTGCCTTTGCTGGTCGACACTCAACATGAGACTACCACCCCATTTTGGAATCCCCCTGAAATTGATAGGTCCAAATCTCAACACTGAACCTCTCAACTATGTCAATATAATATAGAAACTCATGACAATCAACCAGGAAATCATAAGCATCTTCACATTCAGTACCCTTGAAGACTGGAGGTTTCAACTTTAAGAACTTAATAAAAAGGTCTAGATGGTCACTAGTCATATAGGCCAAGTAGTCAATCGTAGAAATGTGCTTTTTTTTCAAGGACACATCCATGTGGGGAGCCACAACATCTGCATGTTGTACTCCCAGAACATGAGGTGCTTGTGCAGAAAACGCTAAGGGTGTTTGTCCCTGATCAGATAACCTACTAGATGAGTAAGAACCTGATTTATCATCTCTGAAGTAGGCTGGGGTGGTACTTCCTTTTCCTGAATATACTTATCTTCCCCTTCATCACCTACTCTCGCTACCTCGTCATGCAGTGGATGATTCACCACTCTATCCCTAACTGGACACGATGCTTGTCCTCTGCCTCTAGTGGGCCTTCTCCTGGGAACTCTACCACGAACTCTCTCCATTGCTCCCCCTCGATCTGCAACCCCAATGGTTGGTTTTTGAAAAGCCTGTGTTATTGGTGATGGTGTTATCATGGTTGTTTCTCTAGTTCTAACATATGCTAAATACAGTAAATAAGGTCAGGTACTAAATGGATTCAAGTAATAGCATGAAATAAAGAAAAAATACTTTTCCTAAAGTCCTATAGCCTCTCAAAAAAAAAGTAAAGGTGTCCCTAAACGTTCTGCAAGACACTAGACCTGTCCTTGTGTGATGAGATCATTTAACATAAAGCTCGGATACAAAAAATTTCACGACCCAAAATGAGTTATGAGTGACACCCACCCTTAGCCTCCTAGGTGAGAGGACCAACAAATTCAATCCCAACTTATATTCAATTGTTCAACTACAGATTACAACCATATTGCAGAAGTTTAAAACTTATTAAAGTAACCAATCAAATAAACTTCTAGAGTTTATTAAGTATTATCACCAAAACCTGAAAGTCATCACATCAAGAACATCTGATCTTCAAAATACTAAGTCTAAGAGTATTAAAAACACCAAAATAAATAAATTAAATAGATTATTTCTGAAAACTAAGGACATCATGCCATGACCAAGAGAATCTAACACAAGCTTCAATGAATAGCTCACCCTGGAATCTGATATGCTGGAGACTAAATAGAGCTAAGGGCAATTCAAAGTCGTTGGTACACTCAATACACTCCACAAAAGAAAAACAAAGAAAAACACAAGTAGGGCTCAGTATAGGGCCACATGTACTGAGTAGATATCAGTGGCTAACTCAAATAGTAATTAATATGCATAAAGTAATAATATAAAATCAACTATAACACTTAGCAAGTTAATAAACAACAACCACATGAACGAGTGACAACTAAACCAAGAATGTAATCAAGTACACACACGAGGACTCATGCCTCCACACGATGCTCGTTTGGGAAATGGGTTCTTTGAGATTGAGTACATTAAGTTAATTCAATATGTTTTCCTCTTTAGTATTACCGTGTCAGAACATGACACCCCCTATCAAATAGCACCATGTCGGACGTGACATTCCAATTCAATAATACTGTGTCGAAATGTGACACCCCGATCAAATACCATGTCAAAACGTGACACCTCGATCCAATAATACCATCTTAGAACATGACACCCAGATCCAAAAATATATTGTTAATTTGCCATTTATTATAACCACTTTCCACTTCCCTAAAAATATTTCTTAAGCCTTCTTTGTTCAAGACATCACTTCGATTGAGAGGGTTTAATATTATAAATTTCACAGTCTGACGGTTCCACACCATTCACAAAGAACACATAGATTATCCAAACCACAAAATCAAGTACATAGAGAACTTCAAAATATCACACAATGTATATCAATCACTATTATGAGTCTATCTATCAAACAGAAAAAATCATAACCTACCTCCACAGAAGAACCAAAGTCCAATAAACTACTCCAATGATTTTCCTTTCCTCAATGCCTCTGAAACTGTCAAATCTATCAAGTATATGTGCATAATTTTTAAGTTAACGAGTCTATAAACACTCATATTATTCTACTTCTTGACCTAAAAAGGATGTCGTGAATTCCTTTTCGGATCATGGACCAATTAGTTTGAGTAACCTTCTTGATAAAATCATTTCTCGGCTTATTCATGATATATTAGAAGGCTTTCTGCCAAGGATGATTGCCAGAATCAATTTGGCTTTGTTAAGGGTAGAAATATCTTTGAAAATGTGCTTTTAGCTCAAGAAATTGTTTCTGATATAATATTGAGGGGTAAACTAGATAATGTGGTTATTAAGTTAGATATGGACAAAGCTTATGATAGAGTTGATTGGAATTTCTTAATTAAAGTTCTAGAAAGGTTGGGTTTTAATTCTAATGTGACTGATAAGATTTGGAGGATTCTTGCTAATTATTGGTCCTCGGTAATAATTAATGGGCAAGCACATGGCTTTTTTCATTTTACCAGGGAAGTTATGAAAGATAGCCCTCTATCTCCTGCTCATTCTATTTTGACTGGGGAGCTTTTATCTCTATCTCTTAATAAGTTGCTTGAAAGATATGATTTTAAGTCTGATGGACTACCCAAGTAAAGTGAACAATTGAATCATCTGGCTTATGCAGATGGTACAATTATGATTTCTGCAGCAGACAAAAGATTCATAGTTGATTATGAAGACCGCAACACTATATGAACATTAATTTGGCTAACTTATTGATAAAAACAAGAGTTTTTATTCTATGTTCAGCAATGCTGCACAGACTTCTGTTCAGGTTGTGGAAAAATTACAAGTTTCTCTAAAGGAAAGTTCCGTTTGATGTATTTGGGTTGTCCCATTAGGCATGGTAAGTGAAAAAGAAGGTAAACTTTTCATAATTGATCAAATAAATTCAGAATAAGCTCCAATTATGGAAAGGATAGATTCTCTATTCTATCTTCTTTTTTTGTTTTTTTTTTGGGGGGGGGTGTGTGTGTGGAAGGAATGATTCTGATAAATCATGTATTTCAAAGTATGCCTATTTACCTTTTATCTGCTATTAGCCCTTCGAAATGTGTTATTTATGATTTTCATAGGATTTTTGCTAAATTCTTATGGAACTTTAATGATTAGGGCAGAGCCACTCACTGGATTGTTTAGGATGATATATGTGTTCCAAAGAGTGAGGGAGCTTTGGGGTTTAGATCTTTATTTGATGTGCCCAAAACCTTTTCGCAAAACTCTGGTGGAAGTTTAGGACTTCCAATTCTTTATGGGATAATTTCATGTGGAACAAATATTGTAAGAGACATAGATTTCAAGTAGTTTAATAGAATGGTGGTTCACAGGTACGGAAGTCTATGCTTCAAGATAGAGACTTTTTTGATCAAGAAATTTGGTGGAACCCAGAGAAGGTCATGCTAGTGTTTTGTTTGATAATTGGACACAATTGGGAGCCCTTCAGTATGACTTACCTATCTCACATGATTATGGACATGTTAAATCGGTTTTTCAATTCTACAATACAAGAGGATGGAATAATGAGGTGTTAGTTTCTATATTCAACAAGGAGGTTTGTAGGCACATTAAAAATATTTTGGGAGATATGCCTTTTGTAGAGGGAAGAGATAAGCCTTGGTGGACGCCTAGTGGTACTGGGAAATTTAAAATTGGATATGCTTGGGAGTTGTGCAGGGTGAGGAAATAACCTATAGATCCAATCCTTAACATTTGGGGAAAAGGCCTACCTTTTTAAGGTGTCTTTTCTTTTGTGGAGAATGTGGTTCAGAAGAATTCCTGTAGGAGAGGTTTCGATTAGAAGGGGAATAACTGATTCCATGGAGTGTTGTTGTTATGATAATATACAAGAATCTTTTATGCATTTGTTTATTCTCTATTCTGATTCATATCAAGTGTGGATGTTTTTATAGAAGCTGCATCTTTGCATTTTCCAGTGGTTCAGCTTAGGCAAGTTCTGGAGGATTGGTGGAATGTTGACTGCTCTACAAAACTGAAGAGAGTTTTCAAAGCAGTTCTTGCATTTATTATATGGAGCATTTGGAAATGAAGAAACTTGATCAAGCATGGGGAAAATGTCATGACTGGAATGTAGACACCAGACGAGACCGGCGTCGTTGACCTCTCAGAGGTCGCAGACAAGCCTACTTACGTCATTCTTACTTTACATAGGTTAATTTTAGCGGAAAATTTGAAACTTTTTGTTTCTAAATATTGCTTACTAAACAATCCTAGTACATTCGTAATTTGTTCACCATCAACCATCTAACATTAAGAGATAATCAAATGAAAGGAATAGTTCAATACTTATAAAGCGTATAATTGCCAAAATGGCACCAACACATAGTCTGAATAAAAACAGGAAAGAAACGCTAGTGGAACATGCTCCACCAGCTCAACTATAAATCTAAGCTAGAATATAAAATAGTAGCATCCTCAAAAGCATGAGGACCTACCAACTCCGGATGAATGCTGGACGTCCGGATAACTACAACGATGATCCTGTAGCTCTATCGTCCACCAGTGCCTGCACCTAAAATAGTAGAGTTTGTATAGGGTTAGTACACACTTGTACTAAGTATGGGTATATGCAAGCACACACTAAGGACATGCATGAGAAAGAATAGCTCTTTCCTCACAACGTGATTTTTGGAAGTCAAGTCAGTAGACTTGCCAAATTGGGATTAGGAAAGTTTCCAAATTTGGATTAGGAAAGTAAATGATCTTTCCAAATTTGGATAGGAAAGTCAGTGAGCTTTCCAGATTTGGAATAGGAAAGTTATGCCATGAGAATAACATACATCATCATACTTTTCACATTCGCACACAGTACATAACATTTAACATAGAGTATATTTTGCATGTAGCACATAACTTCTTTCATATCATTCATTCATATGCCATGAGACCTTGGAATCATGGACTTGACATTAAGACATCCCAGAAATGAGGGCTCAACAGATGGGACTTCAACTAGGGAATCTCCATTAGCAAACACAGAGTCTGCTTCATTCATTCATACGTACTTCATTTCATTTCATTCATAGGCCAGTGTGAAAACTAGCTATACCTAGGGTGTAGTTTACGACTTTCATCGGGTTTGTTGTGCAATGATCAAGAATAACCTAGTGTTATTACCTGAGTCTAGCTCACCTCTTGATTATCCTATCCTAACACCTTTGGTATCGTTCATTTCATTATGTGCATCATTTGAGGCTGACCTCATTCATTCATTGGGAACTTTAACTCTAACCGACATAGATCATGTGATCATCATGAAATCCAGTGTCTCCCCCACACCGAAAAGAGGTGGAATCACCGGCCAAAGTGATCCAATAACATGCTAGCGTACATGGGAATTTAACCCCGCCAGATCTCTATATTGGCAGTATAGGTTCGAAGACTAGGAGATTTCAGGAGACCCATACCCGGCAAGCCGGACAGTCTCATCTCATGAGAGTTACGTGAACCTCCGTCCTTCTCAAAAGAAGGAATCACCGCTCATAGCCAGTCTATCGGTGCTTAGTATAAAGTTCCATTACATTCATCTCATACGTCATGGAAGTTGGCTTCTAGTATGAGGACATCATAGCTCATTAGATGATTTCTCATCTCATCATTCGTATTGAGTGTGTTAACCTCAATACTCTCATTAGAGTGTTCATAGAGACTGGTCTCTTCATTATCTTACACTCTCATAGGTGAGTACGTATCGGTAACATTTACTTAGGCTCATTTGAGATTGCTCTTATCTTTTATATTAGCCTCGTATCATGTTGTCACCACATTCATTAACATTAGCACATTTGCTCTTCATAATTACTCACCATTTATTACATGAATGTTCACTTCATCATATGCCAATGCACTTGGCCATTTAGTGTGTTTCACACTTTTACTTAACCCTTCTAGGGTTTCATCATTTCATTTCTCATTTCATCATTTGATTGTTCATTTCATCATTTCATTTTTCATTTCGTCATTTCATTGTTCATTTCAACATTTCATTGTTCATTTCATCATATCATTGTTCATTTCATCATTTCGTTGTTCATTTCATCATTTCATTGTTCATTTCATCATATCATTGTTCATTTCATCATTTCATTGTTCATTTCATCATTTCATTGTTCATTTCATCATATCATTGTTCATTTCATCATTTCATTGTTCATTTCATCATAGGCCAATGCACTTGGCCAATTAGTGTATCTTACACTCATACTTAAACCTTCTAGGGTTCATCATTTCATTACATACTTCTTAGATTCACTTACTTTGAACGTATGTTAGACTTATGCGTCTATACATTCAAATCATGAAACTTCATTCATATTTCGTCTAAGATTATGTGGTACAAGACTTATGCATCTTGTATATGTGCCAAGATCTTAATTTCAATCTAAGTATGTGGCATTATTCTCGGATATTTTATTCACGTATGACTTATGCATCAATACGGAAGCTTGAGCAAGGAAACCCAAGTCTTGAATCAATTGGATATCATTTATATTTTTAATTGATTTTTATTCTAATAATCATAACATTATGACTCTAAGTTAAATCACAATATTAACATTGAAGGATTAATTTTCTCCTTAGTAATAATCCTAATTTGGCCGAAGGGTTGTGGGTTCGAACCCCCACAACCCCTTTTTAATTTTTATTAACTTCTCCTTGCCCAATTTCGCCTAAACCAAGAGGTTGTGGGATCAAACCCCCACAGCCTCTTATATTTTATTCTTTAATTAGCCTAAGTAGGGAGGTTGTGGGTTCGAACCCCCACAGCCCCATATATATTTTTCTTTTTATTTTCGCTAAGTTGAGGGCATTGGCAGTGAGGTCGTGGGATCGAACCCCCACAGCCTCACTTGCTTTAATACTCATTTTTGCCTCCTCTATTTCCAGCCTTGAGGTCGTGGGTTCGATTCCCACGCCTCACATCTTTTTATTTTCTTTATTCTCCTCTTCCTTGCTTCCCACGAGTCATGTGTTCGAATCCCCCCATCCCCATTTTCCTTATTAATTCATTTCGTGGGCAGCAGCTAAGGGGTTCGAATCCCCTTAGATCCATTACATTTTTTTAAAAAACATTTCAGCCTCTTGGTCATGTGAGGTCTTGGGTTCGATTCCCCTTGACCTCACCTACTTTAATCCCTTTTAAAACACTTCCAAAATTCCCAGAACCTGCCCGAAACCAACATCACAAGCTGGAAATTTTGATTACCTTTTTGTAGCCTATTTTCTCCACTTTTTAACGTTAAAAGTTCATGCATTTGGAGTAGTGTTTAGTGAGTCCTTTAGGTGCATTTTCATGGACATATTTGGCCAAGAATTTATTATTAAATTCAGCCACATTACACTTAAATGAACATCATCATTTACATAAGTTTACACACTTAAAATGACAACCAAAACCATATCAAACTTGAAGCCATAAATCAAAACTTATTTACAGTAAGTTTACAGTAAACTTTTTCACATACACACACATATTTTCGGCAACAAAGCTTGTCATTAATATGATTCCAAATACATATTCATGAACATATTCATCACGAAAACACATTGCAACACCTAATTTCTACCAGCAAACATACCAACCTATGATTTGATGGGAGCTAAGGACAGGGATATGCACAGGGAACAACTTAGTTTTAGGATTAAAATCGTCTGAGTCCTAAGGGTCTCTTGGGAAAGGGACCAAGAGTAAGAAGACCCATACCTTTATTTTTCTTGTTCAACCACGAAATTGCTGCCCAAATCCTCTCCAAAAATCAGTCCAAGTTCAACACTTCAACACCAATCGACGGAAGACTCCTCCCCTTTGCTTAAAGTGATGGATTTATGTTATTTTCTTAGATTTTTGGTATAAGTTCTTCAAGTGTGAAGAACTTCAATATATTTTCTGCTTTTGAACTTGTTTTGGCAGAGATAAAATGTGAGAATGAGTGGTTAAACGTTAGAGAGAGAGAGAGAGAGTGGCTTAAAATTAGGAGTTTTAGTTTGGGAATTAGTCAAACTAAGACTCCTTGTTAAACCTTTAAATAATATCTGATTTTTCTTTTTCTTAAATCAGCTAATATTTATTAATTAATTAATTAAATTTATCCATTTAAATAAAAACAAGTTAAATCATTGCTTCCACCTAGGTTCGAACCCAGGTGGAGCAAGACTTCACTCTTAGAGCTCACATTCCGCTCTCTCTCTCAAAATTGCCCTTCCATTTTATTAAATAATTAATTATATATATATTTAGGGTAATTACGATATTACCCTTAGCCTGGTAAAAGACCATTTTACCCCTAGACATTCAAAACTTAAAATTTCTTCTTTTTAAGTTCGGTAAAGACTCCTTCGATTAAATCTTCATTTTCGACAGCCTTGCTTGGTTGGTTCCAACCTTTCCAAGCTCAATTAGTTGGCTTGGTCGTAGTAAGGGTTCTGAGGTCTGGTTCTACGCGTATCAGTCTGTGCAAACCTTGGTCTAATCGCAAGCATTCTTGACAACCTAAGTCTTGATCCGATTCATTTTTAGGGTTGTTACATTATCCCCCCCCCCTTAGGAACATTCGTCCCCGAATGACACTACTCTTTACTAACAATAAGTATGTCATCTTTAGAACGTACACATACATAGGTACTTCAATACTTCCATGGGTGAATATTTGATTCACTTCTTAACATGATGGAACACCTCCTTGAGACCTACTAGTAGCTTCACATTAATAGACTAAGGAATTCTTCCCTAATCTAGTCTCATCAAAGAATACAACACAAAGTCAACATAAAAGTCATATAAATCTGCAACCAATATGATGACTTCAAACATATTAACCTCATACTAGGGCATAAACACCATATACAGTCAAATATATGAAAGGCTAATTAAGGCTACGCACCCGAGGCTTCATCAGAAGTGCCTTCCCCTGCACCCCTAGACTTGAGTGCGAAGAATCGTTGCCTCCTTGGACCCTCTTCATTTGGGCCATTAGTCTGAACTCTCTCCTTCCCTTGTTCTTGACTTCTTCTATTCGGACAATCCTTCACTATGTGTCCCGGTTTTCCACAGCTGTAACAAGCGTTAGAGCCCATCATACACTCTCCTCCATGCTGTCTGCCACACTTTCTGCAAGGTTGCCTTTCCTTAGGTGTATATACTTCATTGTTTCTCTTATCTCTGGACTCGGAATCCATATCATAGAGACCACAGGATGAACTTGACTCCCTTTGGTGGGAGAGTCCCTTCTTAAACCTTGGCTGCTCACGGACGCCAAAGTTATTTATGTGGCCTCCATGGCTGGGACCTACTTGATATTAAGGCTTAGGCCTCCTAGAATCACGAATACCTCTCTTTCTGCGGCTGTCCTCTACCTGCTGGACATGCACCATCAACCTGGAAAGATCCATATTATCATGGAGCATTGCAGATCGACACTCCTCCTCCAGGTCTCCATTGATTCCTGTGAGGAACCTGCTCATCTCATCCCTGCTATTAGAAACCAGGGAAGTAGCATACCTGGGTGATTTCAACAAGGTTCAGTATTATCCTTACTCTTGCTATTAAATACTAGGGAAAACAACATACCTTGACAGCTTAACAAACTTCAGGGAATACTCCCTGACTGTCATAGAGCCTTGTTTGAGGTTGATGAATTCCTCAACCTTGGCCTCCCTCATCTCCCTGGGAAAGAATCTCTCCAGAAATGCTGTCTTGAACAGCTCCCATGTGACTGGCACTCCACCTAAGACACGGCTATCTTGCCACATCTTGCACTAAGTTTGTGCAACATCCTTGAGCTGATAGGAAGCCAGCTCAGCCTTGTCAATATCAGTGGCCCCCATAGCCACCAGGATCTTATGAATCTCATCCACAAACTCCTGGGGATCCTCTGATGTCCTAGACCCAGTGAAAATAGGAGGATTCATCCTCGTGAAATCCCTCAGTCTGTCAGCCATGCTACGAACCGGTGGGTTGTCCCTCTGAACATCCTATCGGTTGACCTGGGCCTGCATAGTAATGGCCTGTGCCATTTGGGCCAGAGATGCCCTCACCTCAGCATCAGTCAACCCAGCTGGGTTAACTGGCATGGACACTCCTTCAGCTGGAGCCTGGGGTAGATCCTGATTACCCCTAGCAGCTGCTCCTCCTCTCCTCTGACCATTTCCTCTCCTAGTGTTCATTTTCTAGAAAAACAAAAAGGATTGATGTTAGACACGCTCATAACACCAAGAATTCAGACATTCAGAAAAGCACGATAAGATAAGAAGAAGGGATATTTTCCTACGCATCATGCAGTCTCTAATTCAGGATAGTGGTGCACTTCACTACCATGACTTAGAAACTACTCAATGTGGTTGATGTGAACTTATTATTTTCGTTATTTAACCTAGTGCTCTGATACCAACTTTGTCACGACTGGAATCTAGACCCCAGACGAGACCGGCATCGTTGACCTCTCAGAGGTCGCAGACAAGCCTACTTACGTCATTCTTACTTTACATAGGTTAATTTTAGCAGAAAATTTGAAACTTTTTGTTTCTAAATATTGCTTACTAAACAATCCTAGTACATTCGTAATTTGTTCACCATCAACCATCTAACATTAAGAGATAATCAAATGAAAGGAATAGTTCAATACTTATAAAGCGTATAATTGCCAAAATGGCACCAACACATAGTCTGAATAAAAACAGGAAAGAAACGCTAGTGGAACATGCTCCACCAGCACAACTCTAAATCTAAGCTAGAATATAAAACAGTAGCATCCTCGAAAGCATGAGGACCTACCAACTCCGGATGAATGCTGGACGTCCAGATAACTACAACGATGATCCTGGAGCTCTATCGTCCACCTGTGCCTGCACCTAATATAGTAGAGTTTGTATAGGGTTAGTACACACTTGTACTAAGTATGGGTATATGCAAGCACACACTAAGGACATGCATGAGAAAGAATAGCTCTTTCCTAACAACGTGATTTTTGGAAGTCAAGTCAGTAGACTTGCCAAATTGGGATTAGGAAAGTTTCCAAATTTGGATTAGGAAAGTAAATTATCTTTCTAAATTTGGAAAGGAAAGTCAGTGAGCTTTCCAGATTTGGAATAGGAAAGTTATGCCATGAGAATAACATACATCATCATACTTTTCACATTCGCACACAGCACATAACATTTAACATAGAGTACATTTTGCATGTAGCACATAACTTCTTTCATATCATTCATTCATATGCCATGAGACCTTGGAATCACGGACTTGACATTAAGACATCCCAGAAATGAGGGCTCAACAGATGGGACCTCAACTAGGGAATCTCCATTATCAAACACAGAGTCTTCTTCATTCATTCATACGTACTTCATTTCATTTCGTTCTTAGGCCAGTGTGAAAACTAGCTATACCTAGGGTGTAGTTTACGACTTTCATCGGGTTTGCTGTGCAATGATCAAGAATAACCTAGTGTTATTACCTGAGTCTAGCTCACCTCTTGATTATCCTATCCTAACACCTTTGGTATCGTTCATTTCATTATGTGCATCATTTGAGGCTGGCCTCATTCATTCATTGGGAACTTTAACTCTAACCGACATAGATCATGTGATCATCATGAAATCTAGTGTCTCCCCCACACCGAAAAGAGGTGGAATCACCGGCCAAAGTAATCCAATAACATGCTAGCGTACATGGGAATTTAACCCCGCCATATATCTATATTGGCAGTATAGGTTCGAAGACTAGGAGATTTTAGGAGACCCATACCCGGCAAGCCGGACAGTCTCATCTCATGATAGTTACGTGAACCTCCGCCCTTCTCGAAAAAAGGCATCACCGCTCATAGCCAGTCTATCGGTGCTTAGTATAAAGTTCCATTAGATTCATCTCATACGTCATGGAAGCTGGCTTCTAGTATGAGGACATCATATCTCATTAGATGATTTCTCATCTCATCATTCGTATTGAGTGTGTTAAGCTCAATACTCTCATTAGAGTGTTCATAGAGACTGGTCTCTTCATTATCTTACACTCTCATAGGTGAGTACGTATCGGTAACATTTACTTAGGCTCATTTGAGATTGCTCTTATCTTTTATATTAGCCTCGTATCATGTTGTCACCACATTCATTAACATTAGCACATTTGCTCTTCATAATTACTCACCATTTATTACGTGAATGTTCACTTCATCATATGCCAATGCACTTGGCCATTTAGTGTGTTTCACACTTTTACTTAACCCTTCTAGGGTTTCATCATTTCATTTCTCATTTCATCATTTGATTGTTCATTTCATCATTTCATTTTTCATTTCGTCATTTCATTGTTCATTTCATCATTTCATTGTTCATTTCATCATTTCATTGTTCATTTCATCTTTTCATTGTTCATTTCATCATTTCATTGTTCATTTCATCATTTCATTGTTCATTTCATCATATCATTGTTCATTTCATCATTTCATTGTTCATTTCATCATAGGCCAATGCACTTGGCCAATTAGTGTATCTTACACTCATACTTAAACCTTCTAGGGTTCATCATTTCATTACATACTTCTTAGATTCACTTACTTTGAACGTATGTTAGACTTATGCGTCTATACATTCAAATCATGAAACTTCATTCATATTTCGTCTAAGATTATGTGGTACAAGACTTATGCATCTTGTATATGTGCCAAGATCTTAATTTCGATCTAAGTATGTGGCATTATTCTCGGATATTTTATTCACGTATGACTTATGCATCAATACGGAAGCTTGAGCAAGGAAACCCAAGTCTTGAATCAATTGGATATCATTTATATTTTTAATTGATTTTTATTCTAATATTCATAACATTATGACTCTAAGTTAAATCACAATATTAACATTGAAGGATTAATTTTCTCCTTAGTAATAATCCTAATTTGGCCGAAGGGTTGTGGGTTCGAACCCCCACAACCCCTTTTTAATTTTTATTAACTTCTCTATGCCCAATTTCGCCTAAACCAAGAAGTTGTGGGATCAAACCCCCACAACCTCTTTTATTTTATTCTTTAATTAGCCTAAGTAGGGAGGTTGTGGGTTCGAACCCCCACAGCCTCCTTACTTTTAATTAATTTTCGCTAGGGGCTGTGAGGTGGTGGGTTCGAACCCCCACAGCCCCATATATATTTTTCTTTTTATTTTTGCTAAGTTGAGGGCATTGGCAGTGAGGTCGTGGGATCGAATCCCCACAGCCTCACTTGCTTTAATACTCATTTTCGCCTCCTCTATTTCCAGCCTTGAGGTCGTGGGTTCGATTCCCACGCCTCACATCTTTTTATTTTCTTTATTCTCCCTCTTCCTTGCTTCCCACGAGTCATGTGTTCGAATCCCCCCATCCCCATTTTCCTTATTAATTCATTTCGTGGTCAGCAGCTAAGGGGTTCGAATCCCCTTAGATCCATTACATTTTTTTAAAAAACAATTCAGCCTCTTGGTCATGTGAGGTCTTGGATTCGATTCCCCTTGACCTCACCTACTTTAATCCCTTTTAAAACACTTCCAAAATTCCCAGAACCTGCCCGAAACCAACATCACAAGCTGGAAATTTTGATTACCTTTTTGTAGCGTATTTTCTCCACTTTTTAACGTTAAAAGTTCATGCATTTGGAGTAGTGTTTAGTGAGTCCTTTAGGTGCATTTTCATGGACATATTTGTCCAAGAATTTATTATTAAATTCAGCCACATTACACTTAAATGAACATCATCATTTACATAAGTTTACACACTTAAAATGACAACCAAAACCATATCAAACTTGAAGCCATAAATCAAAACTTATTTACAGTAAGTTTACAGTAAACTTTTTCACATACATACACATATTTTCGGCAACAAAGTTGTCATTCATATGATTCCAAATACATGTTCATGAACATATTCATCACGAAAACACATTGCAACACCTAATTTCTACTAGCAAACATACCAACCTATGATTTGATGGGAGCTAAGGACAGGGATATGCAACGGGGAACAACTTAGTTTTCGGATTAAAATCGTCTGAGTCCTAAGGGTCTCTTGGGAAAGGGACCAAGAGTAAGAAGACCCATACCTTTATTTTTCTTGTTCAACCACAAAATTTCTGCCCAAATCCTCTCCAAAAATCAGTCCAAGTTCAACACTTCAACACCAATCGACGGAAGACTCCTCCCCTTTGCTTAAAGTGATGGATTTATGTTGTTTTCTTAGATTTTTGGTATAATTTCTTCAAGTGTGAAGAACTTCAATATATTTTCTGTTTTTGAACTTGTTTTGGCAGAGATAAAACGTGAGAATGAGTGGTTAAACGTGAGAGAGAGAGAGAGAGTGAGAGAGAGTGGCTTAAAATTAGGAGTTTTAGTTTGGAAATTAGTCAAACTAGGACTCCTTGTTAAACCTTTAAATAAAATCTGATTTTTCTTTTTCTTAAATCAGCTAATATTTATTAATTAATTAATTAAATTTATTCATTTAAATAAAAATAATTTAAATCATTGCTTCCACCTAGGTTCGAACCCGGGTGGAGCAAGACTTCACTCTTAGAGCTCACATTCCGCTCTCTCTCTCAAAATTGCCCTTCCATTTTATTAAATAATTAATTATATATATATATTTAGGGTAATTACGATATTACCCTTAGCCTGGTAAAAGACCATTTTACCCCTAGACCTTCAAAACTTAAAATTTCTTCTTTTAAAGTTCGGTAAAGACTCCTTCGATTAAATCTTCATTTTCGACAGCCTTGCTTGGTTGGTTCCAACCTTTCCAAGCTCAATTAGTTGGCTTGGTCGTAGTAAGGGTTCTGAGGTCTGGTTCTACGCGTATCAGTCTGTGCAAACCTTGGTCTAATCGCAAGCATTCTTGACAACCTAAGTCTTGATCCGATTCATTTTTAGGGTTGTTACAGAAAATAAGTATGCTAGCTTTAGTGTTGGAGATTCAAAGAAAGATATATTTATTTGTTATATCTAGATATCCTTGGTTGAAAGAGATGCCCAAGACTTGGCCCCTAATTGTGAAGTTCTTAGAGGGGTATTCACCACTGATCAACTACAATGTTGTTAGATGGATTCATCCTTTCAGTGGAACTTATAAATGCAACACTAATGGGTCAAGTATAGTTTCTTTTGCCTTCTGTGTAAGAAATTAAGAAGGTGATTTCCTTTATGCTGAGATCAAGGTATTAAAAGATGTTTCAGTTATTGAGTTTGAAATTAAAGCTATCAAAATGGCCCTAGATTATTGTTAGCATAATAATCAAGTTCCACTTATCATTGAGACGAACTCTCTATTGGCTCAACAAGTAAATGGAAATTGGGAGGTTCCATGGTTGTTAGCTTGGGATGTTATGTACATTAAAAGTTGGATGATTAATAAGGAGGTGGAGATATGGAATACATTCAAGGAAGGGAACTCCCTAGCACACTTTTTTACAAATCATATTTCACAATTTGCAGGATATTCCACAAAAGTCTAAAGCAATTGTGCAATTAGAAAAAGCAAAAAATCCTAATTTGCGGATATAAAAGTTCAAAATAAGGACTACAGGCTACAATAGGGAGACATAAAGTTAAGTAAATGTATCAACTGGGGGCGTACAAAACCAAACCGAAAACCAAATCAAACCGCAAACCGAGTCAAACAGAAAAAAAAACCCGACTAGTGGTTTGGTTTGACTTGGTTTGGTGTTGGAAAAAAAACCCGACTATATTTGGGTTGGGTTGGTTTCAACTAAAAAAAACCAACCCGAAACCAAACCAACCCGACATTATATATATAATTTTAAATTTTATTTTATACGTAAAAATACTTATTTTGATATAATTTTTAATTATCTCTTATACTTTTTCATAGTTTTTATCTTAATATATTTATTTCATGTTTGGAAGTTAGAATTCTTAATTATCTAATAAATATTATAGTCTATACATGTTGGTAATTATAATAAAGTTTAAATAAAAATCAAATTAATACTAATGAAAAAGGAAATCAATTCAACACTAAGAATGACAATAATATTGAATATTTATTATTTAGTTTTACATAGATTTAGACAATTAAAACACATGATCTAATTTCACTTTCTTTTAAAATTTAGTGATGTAACTAATACTTATTAAAGTTATTTTAGCATAATTTAGTACATTAAATTATGATCAATTTCATTATGACTTATTAATACGCAATTTTATTATTATTTTTTGTTGGATATTTTAGTGTCATTAATCATATCATATTTTTTGTTAGAACTAAAGAAATATTTGAAATACAAGTAAATTATATGTTTGTATGAAAACGTTATCGAAAAAACCCAAAAATCTGAAAAACCCTGAAAAACCCAAAGTTGAAAAACCCGAGTTTTATTGGTTTGGTTTGGTAATTCAAAATGGACACAAATGGTTTGGTTTGATATTTGAAAAATCCGAACCAAGCCGGTCATGTACACCCATAGTATCAACAACAAGGAATTGGGTAACAAACTCAGTTGATATTCAAGAACTAGAGCAGTGAAATATTTAGTAGACTTCGGAACAAAACCTATTTTTTTGTTGTCTTGAGCAGTGGTATCAACACCTTTAGGGGTTCAACCTGCTCGGACAATAAATCAGACGTGAGAATCAAAGAAAACTAAATGTCAATCGAAGGTGTGGAAGACTTATCTTGATTAAGCTCGATTATGCTTAGATGAAATTTGGGCAGATCCCGAGACCGTAAATTTGAGGCCATTTTAAAGGACAATGAACTGAAATTCTCTAGAACAACTCGTATCTCTACTGAAATTTAGATCTACGTCTTTCAAATTGAAGTCTTCATTGGTTCGAATCATAGCGTCAGTGAGAAATTTTGCGATAAAGTGATTTCACACAAAATTTATGTGTCTTGTAGATTGTAGTTTGTGCGGAGATGTTGAGAGATGAATGGAGATCTGCAAGCTGGATTTTGATCGGAGAAGATGAGGCAGTTTGGGGAAGAGATCGAAGCAGATGAAATGGAGCTCTTCCTTTTTAAGCTTTCCATTTTTGTTTTGCTTTATTTTATTTTTTGTTCTTGTTGAATGCAGACCACTTTTGGTATGTTCTTTATACTTTTATTTTATTGAATAAATGACCCATTATTGGGTTGCATTTAAAAGAAAAAAACTTACCTAATTCTTTTAATCAGTTTCCTAAAGTTCAAACCTAGTGGTAAGTCTTAATTCCTCCAATTAGCATAACTTTAATGAAATTTAAAATAATTCGATACACATAATATTTAAATATTTATCTCCATATATCAAAATATTTATTTTTTATTATGATAATTAAGTTAATTCATAAAGTCAAATCACGATTTTGTGAAACCAATTACTCGTACAAGAAACCAATTGCAAAACTATAATTCGATTGCACTGCTAAGTGTTGAACTCCCATTCTCTTTAAACCCACAAATACCATATAAATATTAACTCCCCATGTGCATAAATTTCTCAATCAAAATACAAACGTTGCCTTTAAAACTGAACTTTGCAACTTCTTTCTCCCACCACATCATTAAATAAAATGAATGACCAACCTTTCAACAGTTAACTTTTGTTCTAACTCAAACTTTATAATGAAACTCACTACAGTGTATATGAGGAATTTCCAATTCCAACCTCTTCTCAATTGATTTCTCTTTCCAAATCAATTACAGTGCACCATATTAAATATTACTGAAAGAAATCAAAGAGTTTGAAGCATTATCTGGATGGCAGTCACTTCTAGTTGACGCCGCAGAGAGTGTTTCTCTCGCATAGTCTTTTTAATTATCTAGGGAAACTAATTATGAACTAATAAATATTAAATCTAACTAATTTTAATGTTATCTTTCTGAAACACCAACAAGTTTAATTATTAAAACTACCCCACTAATTTTATAAAGTAGTTACAAATAGTTTAAAATACCCATTTTGAATCTAGCGGAAGTATTTTGTGAAATAGAAAGCTCTAGTACTCAAAACGATCAAATGGGTCGTTACAATAGTATAGGAGGTACTTTTGCCCTTTCCCAAATTTTAGCTAAAATTTTGGTAACGGTAATAGACGAATGGTCATTTCTTATCATTTTTTCTATATTTTACTTGGTTGAAATGGTCCTAATATAATAAAAGGTTTTTATTCCAATCGTTGTCGATAAACCGAACATATTTATAAAAAAAAGAAAAGAGAAACTATATAATTACACAAAATTCTTACCATATTTATTAATTTTCTCTATAGATTGAAATTATTATTTTTTGTCTCACTAATTAATAATTTCATATCATATTTTAAGTCGATACACCTAGATACATATTTTTGCTACCAGATATACTAAAGTAGGGAGAAAGACAAGCAAGAACAAGAAGGAAGCGACCGAGATTCGTCTATATATCTCAAATACATGTGAATCATACTAGATACATATACTTGTTGTGATTCGCATGTAATCAAAATACGGATAACGGGAGCGAGATAGAGAATGGCGAGTGATATGTGAGGGAGGTGAGCGATATTTGTCTATGTATACTAGATACATGTGAATTCACTCGGATACATTGTATCTAGAACAAATTAAACCTAAATTTGATCTCATGTAACGATATACATTTTTAGGGACGTATCTTGTCTCACCAATTTATGCTTGGTGGAATAAATTGAAAATCACTTACAAGTATATGATCATGAACTATATCTTCGTAAGGTGTAAGATAAGCATGTGAATATATGTATGATTTCACAGATAGAATATATTCTTTAATTTTAAATTTTAAATTTTTCTGGTAGAAAAATGAAACCTTTCTTAGTTAACTATTGACAGACATATAACTATTTTTTATTTATGTACACAGTCAATATAATGGAGAAGTCAAATATAAGAGCCAACAACAAGAACATCATTTATTATGTTAAACCTTATAAAATAAAAATTAATGTACAAAACATAGTTCTAAAAAATAAAATGTAGTTGTTCTCTTCATATGTTTATATGACATTTATAGAGTTTAACGTGGAATACATGTGCAAAGCAAATCTGGTTAGATGATGAGAAAAATGCACAACAAATATCGTCTATAAGGTAATATTAATGAGATACGATTAATTACAAGATTAAACTTCATCAAACTGAAATAAATATATACTTTATTGCACTTAACTAATAAAAATTATCATTCACCATCTTCATAGGTTCGCGTGAATAAGAGATATATATGACAATCCATATTTTACTTTCACCAATATTATTTTGTACAAAACTTATTGATCACATCTTCTCTTAAATAAGCAGTACTATTTACTATACTATATGTTTTCTGAATTGGTAATCACTGCAACACTCGTGTTGAAAAACTAGTATATATATACACACACTTATATTTAAATATCAAAATGGTCTTTAATGTATGGGTAACGTTTAATCTTCGTCTTTAATACATTTACTTGATTGAAATGGTTCTTAATGTGTAACAAAATATGTTCATTGTGGTCATTAATATATTTTACTCAATTCAAATGATCCTCAATTAAATAAATTATAAAAGGAAAAGGAATCAAATATTCCATCAAACATCGAGAAAGACCCATTCTATGTTACCCTTTAAGAGTTTGACTCATCTATGTCATTTCAGTTAACTAGTAATGACATGGATGAGCCTTTTCTCTTACAGAAATGACATAAATGAACAAACTTTTTATAGGTGACATAGATGAATTTTTCTCAAAATTCGATGACATATTCGAACCGTTTTTCTACCAACTATATATTAACATTTAACACCATAAAAGAGTTCTCTAAGCTTTTGACATAAAAGGTTCACTTCTAGCTTTTAATCTTCACCAAAGTAACAAATTATACGTGATATCAAATTATTACACAAGTCATGCCAACTGATTAGTCTTAGAAATGAAGCAAAATAAGTGAACTAACCAAACAATTGTTTTTGTCTTACTTTTATTTTTAGACATTTCAAACAAAAAAATTTAGTGATTTTTTTATATTTTTTCATTTTAACTTTTCACATATAATCACAAAATTAAAGAACATTTTAATTTTCTTAAACTTCGTGATAAGTAAAAAAAAAATCAAACTAGAGAGGGAGTAAATAATATATTTCACAATATTTATATTCATTTGCAAATTAAAGGAAAAAATGGCACTGCATGTACTCTCTTTTAATTAATTGGCAACATATAGCCTCTTTTTATTTTATAACAAAAAAAGATTTTTAAAAATTAAAATTGGCATATTTTGGCTCTTATGGCCCATGTTTAATATGAGAAGTAATTTAATTTTAAATTAATTATTTTTTAAAATTAGTGACAACATTTTGCAGTTTTAAAGGGAAGTGGGACTTTGTTCCCTTTTTTTCTCTTCTTTTTTCATATACACGTTTTCTTTGATTGGTAAATATTTATTGATAATGTAAACATTTAGATCATTCTTCTTCAATCCTTTTAAACAAAAGTGTTAAAAATTGATGTTATATCTTCTCTAGAAGATTTGTATGTTTTCACTTTTTATATTGTTGTTAACTTTTTTCTTGTTTTTTTTTCAAGTTGAAAGTTTTTATATTTGGGTGAAAATTAAGGAGATAGTAATTAACTGTGGGTATCAATTGTCATGGTTTAGAAAAATATTCCAAAAATTATTCCTAAAAAAAGAGATTATGATTCTGATTATGCTGAATCTGCACCAAAAACTTCAAATTTGAGTCATGCAAGTTCTTCGTAGTATCCGGTTCATAGTAAGGATAATGTTAAAGGTAAACAATGTGAATCGGCTGGTGCTGTTGAGGTTGCTAGAAGGAGAAGAATTATACAAAGTGATGAATCGTCTAACTTTGAATACTGTTGACTTGTGTAATATTGAACATTTTAATTTCCAAGTGTAATCCTCATTTACACACTAAAGGAAGAATCTGGAATGTATACAATTTTTTAGTGAATGAATACACATGTATGCATACATGAATTTTTGTATACACGATTGTTCATTCAAATGATAAAAAATTCATTCAAGTGATAAAAGATTATTCGATTCAGTGTTTACATTTTTACTGAATGAATACACAAATATGTATACATGAATGTGTTGTATACATGATTGTTCATCCACGTGATAAAAATCCAATCATGTGATACAAGATAATTTAGTTAATTATTTACCTATTATAAATGATTGGATACATAAAGTGTATAATTTTTGAAAAGGTATTCATTGTGGTGGATAACATAGATTTATATGTATAGTTATGCTATTTGAATTGAATAGTATGTGGTGGTTAGTTTCACAGATTTTTTTTTTTAAAAAAATAATAATATCATGCGGTGGTTAATATGGGCTAATTTGTTCTCTTTTTTTGGTCTATTAAATGCTATTTATTTATGGGCTATTTATTGCTAATTTTTCATAACAGTTGTATATATATGTACTCAAAATAAAGTTGTTAAATTTTATTATTGGGCTTGCTAATGAGAGAGACAAAACTCAAAACAAGTCAAAATAGTTGATGTTGGTAGTCCAATTAATACAAAAAAAATGGTGCCACAATTGGACAAAATTTGACTTTTCAACAATTGAAATTGACAATACATTCTTCATCTAGTTATCCACAAAAAGAAAACAAAACATTAGAACTAGAACATAGTATACACTATATAGAATCTAGGATGAAAAATACTAAAGTAAAATAAAGATCTAATATTCTATTATTGAATGAATTATAGACAATTTTAAGAATGTTTTTCATAATTCACCTAATTAAATTATGCAATTAATGTGATTTTCAAATTTAGACATGAAAACTTAAATTTATAAACTACCTAAACAGTATATATATATATATATATATATATATATATATATATATATATATATATATATATATATATATATATATATATATATATATATATACACACTTCAATTTAAATCTAAAAATGTAAAAAAGTATAACACAAATTGGAATAGAGGAATCGAGAATTACGATCAAAACAAAGAAAACAATATTAGTGAGATACGACTAATTACAAGATTGAACATCATCAAACTGAAATAAATATATACTTTATTGCACTTAACTAATAAAATTTTTCATTTATCATCTTCATAGGTTCCTCGTGTGAATAAGAGATATATATGACGATCCATATTTTACTGTCACCAATATTATTTTGTACAAAACTTATTATTGTTCACATCTTTGCTTAAATAAGCAATACTATTTATTATAACATATATTTTCTGAATTGATAATCATTGCAACACTCGTGTCGAAAAACTAGTATATATATACACACACTTATATTTAAACCAAAAAATAAAAAACATATCAGAGACACAGGAGTCGAGAAAATGATCAAAATAGTCTTTAATGTATGAGTAATGTTTAATCTTGGTCCTTAATACATTTTACATGATTGAAATGGTTCTAAATGTGTAACAAAAGATGTTCGTTGTGGTCCTTAATGTATTTCACTCAATTGAAATGATCCTTATTGTATAACAAAAGGTGTTCATTTTGGTCACTTATCCTAAACCTAACAGATTTATCAAATAAAATGTTAAATTTAACTATGAACCTTCTTTAGCTAACAAAGTTCACCATTCTTGCCTTCTTTGTTAGCTCCAAAGAAACAACACCATAAAATCTAACACTATTTTTTTCTACTTTCTCCAAATTGTTTTTACTAATTTCTCTTTTCCAAAATATTATTCCACCTATTTATGTGTTAAGCAATAGAAAATAACAAATTTTGTTAGAGAAAGTTGAAACAATTATGTTATATATATATATATATATATATATATATATATATATATATCATGAAGTTCTTTCTTTGGAAATAATAACAAAGATAACAATGATCAATTTTGTTAGCCACGTGGGATACACAAATAATTTTAACACATCTTTTAATGGATAACTTACAAAATTTCTACTAGTTTTGAAGTTAATCCGACTTAGATGCATGTTAGTTTTCAATATAATAAATCTTACTAAATTTCGGTGCGACTAGAGACTTCCATAAAACATGTATATCGTGATACATGAGATCAAATTTAGGTGTATTTGTTCTAGATACAATGTATGGAAACTTACTTAAATGTACTACAAATAAAAAAATATTTACCATTTATAGCAATAATATTTTTTTCACTTTATCACTTTTGATACATTTATAATACACTTTTAATTCATATTACAATTCACATATAATACAAGTTTTATTGATGGATAATACATTTGTAACACATTTTAATACACTTATAATACAATATATCAACTTCTACCAAACAAGCATAAAATATTTTAAAAAACAGTTATAATACATATATATTGCATACTTAATTCACTTTTAATACATATTGCACATTCAACATAGTATTGCTATAGATGGTAGTAAAAAAAGTATCGCTAAAATAAGTAATTATTTATTAAAAGGCATTCGTCCAAGTAATTATTCCTACAATGTATATAAGTAGGTTCGCATGTATCTAGTATACATATACAAATCTCAATCACCTCCCTCACCATTCTCTATCTCGTTCACATGTCGGTATCCGATTACATGCGAATCACATCATATATATTTATCTAGTGTGATTCACATGTATTTGAGAAATATAGGCAAATCTCGCTCGCCACCTTCATGTTCTTGCTTGTCTCTCTCCCTATTTTAGTATATAGCAAAAATAAGTTTCTAGGTGTATCTACTTAAAATATGATATGAAATTATTACTTAGTAAGAAAAAATATAATAATTTCAAACTATAGAGACAATTAATAAATATGGTAGAAATGTTGTTTAATTAGATAGTTTCTTCCTTATTATTTTATAAATCTGTCAGGTTTAGAGAAAACGACTGAAATGAACCCCTTTTATTATTTAGAAATATTTCAATCAAGTAAAATATAGAAAAATGATAAGAAATTACCATTCGGTTATTTCCATTACCAAAATTTTAGCTAAAATTTGGGAAAAAGAACAAGTACCTCCTACACTATGACCGATATCCCAAAGACACCTTAACTAAACTAACGTCCTATTACCCCCCCACCCCCCTCCAAACACATTTGTTTTGTAATTTGATACACCTTTTGGCTTATGTGACACTCTCCATGACTCCACACAGTGGAGGTGTGTTGAAGATGTTTGGATGCCACGTAAGCTAAAAAGTGTACAAAATTACTAAAATTGGGCTCAGGGTATTAGGACTTAGTTTAGTTAACACCTGTCTATGAGATTTCGATCATAATCTAGGTAGTACTTGTGCCTTAGCTTATCTCGCTAAAATTGTAATATTACTAAAATTGGCCAAACCTTCTACTCTTCCTCTTCTTCTTCCTCTTCTTCTTCTTCTTCTTCTTCTTCTTCTTCTTCTTCTTCTTCTTCTTCTTCTTCTTCTTATTCTTCTTCTTCTTATTCTTCCTTCCAGTTTTGACATTAAATAACTTTGTGTCTTCTTAATTATTTTTTACTTTTCTTTAAAATTTAACGTACTGCAGAGGTGAATCGTTTCAAGCGAATTATACTTCAAAAGACTTGAAACATCGAGAGGATTTCATATCTAAAATTTGAGATTATTTAGAGGTAAATTTGAGTTGATCGAGATTGATTAGTAAGTATATATTTCATATATAGTCAATGTATACTTATTTAGTTTTTTGAGTGTATACTAATGTATAGTTAGTGTATAACTCATACATAGGTACGATATATTATATAGTCAGTATATACTTTACATGACTTTTAACAAACTATAACATATAATCAATAAATATGTTGAATATTTTTTTTAATTATATGACTATATTTATTGTACACTAATTACTAATTTATTATTTATAATTGAAATTTATATTCCTAAAATATAAGGCCAAAATAAAACATTAATTTTAACTTAAGTGTCATTTTAGTTATTTTCTCAAAAAGTTTCACATAAAGACAAATGAATTAACTCGTATCCTACACAAACTCTTCAGTTACTTAATGCCAAAAAAAAATTGAAAAAGCAAAAGCCGTCATTGGAGGGTTAATCTCACAATCGTTTTTTACTTTGTTAAACATTTTGCTTCATCAACTTCCAATTTTGATTGGAGATTCCTACCTATTGATGAATTTGATGGATTCCTATAAGTTTTTCACTAATCGGCATTACTAATTTATCTGTTGAAAGTTGCTCTGTTTCTTAAAAAAGTTGAATAACTAAACTCATTTGAGATGTAGATTAAGTTCTGATGTTTTTTTCCGAGTGAATTGGACCGGTGGAGGACATTTTTTTAGTTTTCATTCTGTTTAGAGTTAATATACGGGGATGAAAAACATAACTTTTTTCTGTTTATTTTTGTATCCTCAATTCTGTTTTGATTAAAATAGGGTTAGGGTTTTTGTCTGTGTGTTTGTGTGGAGGAATGCATGCTTTTGCTAATATATTTTATATATAAGGGAATTTGGCCATAAAAATTTAAAGAATTTGACAAAAGAAGTACTTTTTCATGAAAATCAATAGCAAAAACTCAAAAACAGTCAACTCCAATTTATATTCACAACCAAACACAACTCCGTTTTCAATCATCATTATTCACTTTTTTTTATAGTGAATATTGATTATTGAGAATTGTAGTTGTGTTTGGTTGTGAATATAAATTGGAGTTAATTGTTTTTGAGTTTTTGTGAGTGATTTGAAGTAAAAAAAAGTGAAAACAACTTGAATTTTATAGTCAATCGTGTTTGGTTTTTGGATTCTTTCTTCCCTTTCACTAATATAAGTTATTCATGAATTTTGAAATGAAGTTATGGAATAAAATTAGATTTAAAGTTTCTTTTCTTGTAAAAACTACGGTATGAAATTTGTAGAGAATCATGTAACAATTGGAATGGGTGATGCATATCAATTTTTTGGGAAGTTCTTTCGTCCCTTTTCCTTTTCTTTTAGGTGCTCTTTCTTGAGGATATGAATATTAGAATGTCGAAATTTGATGCATATGTTGCATGTGACTAGTAGTTAGAATGTATAAGGGTGATGTAGATATGGTGGGTGCCGAAAAGAATGTCACTGCTAGTGATGTCCTTGTGCCCAATGAATCCCCGATCAAGTACAAAAATGGGTTAAAACAGAAGTCTTGATTGTCATAAGCAATGTTGAGGACAAGAAAAATGATTAGAGTGATTGAAAGATTGAAAGACAGAGGACCAGCTCAACTCTAAGAGTTAGCCAGAGGCACACGACAATATAGCCTATGAGGACAAAAACAGTTGACAAGGTCCAAAAAGTGCTAAAACGTTGAAAATGAAGAATGCGAACTTGAACGAATGTGTTGCTGGAGAACAAAAACACCTACCATTGATGCTGAAACGGATGATATGGTAAGTGTCTATTTGAAGGTGACTGACAATGATGTACAAAAGATTGTTGAAGGAGATCAAAATGAAGTTCATCAGAATGAGAAAATGATCTATGAGGTTAATCAGAATGGTAATGATATAATGGTTGATAGACAAGAGGACCATCAAATGAAAACAAATGCTACAATTGTTACCGATGATGGTGCTAGATTGGATGAGTTTCAAAAAGTGCAAAATCAAATTTACTGATTCTTCCATTGGAAAAAGGCCAGAACCAGCAAGTTCAATGTTTCTTATCAATACTTCAACTACAAATGCGGGACAACATAGTGGGGAAGCATCTGAGAATATAAAGCAATAATATTCTCAAATGCTTCCCCACTATGTTGTCCATCATTTGCAGTTGAAGGATTGATAAAAAAACATTGGACTAGCTGGTTCTGGCATTTTCCAATAGAAATATCTATATATTCGATTTTCACTTTTTGAAACTCATCCAATCTAGCACCATCAGTGGTAACATTTGTAGCATTTGTTTTCATTTAAAGGTCCTCTTCTCTATCAACCATTATATCATTACCATTATGATTGACATCATAGATCATTTTCTCACTCTAATGAACTTCATTCAGTTCTCCTTCATCATCATCAATCACCTTCAAATAGCCACTTAGCATATCATCCGATCCAGCATCAATCGTAGGTGTTTTGTTCTCCAGCAACACATTGCATTATTGCATTCAAGTTCCCCTTCTCCATTTTCAACCATTTTAGCACCTTATGGGCCTTGTAAACTATTTTTGTCCTCACCGACTACATTGTCGTGTGCCTCTGGCTGACAGTTAGAGTTGAGTTGGTTCTCTGTCTCACTTCTAACATTCTTCAAGTTCTCTCCCTTTCAATCACTCTGATCATCTATTTTGTCCTCAACATTGCTTATCCCATTCAAGCCTTCTGTCTTAACACCATTTTCGTACTTGACCGATGACACATTGGGAGCTAGGACATCACTAGCAAGGACATTCTTTTCGGCTTCCGCCATCTCAACATCACCCATATACAGTCTGACAACTAGTCACAGACAACTTATCATATGTATCAAATTTTGGCATTCTAATACTCATTTCCTCAAGAAAGAGCACCCAAAAGAAAAAGAAAAGGGAAGAAATAACTTCCAAAAAAACTGATATGCATCACTTGTTCCACTAGTTATATGATTCTCTATAAATTTCATACCTTTATTTCAAATTCAAATTTTCACAAGATAAGAAACTTTATATATTATTTCTTTCTATAATTTCATTTTAAAAATTCATGAATAACTTAAATTCTTTTCTTCCTTTGACACTGATATCATATTGGCAAAGGCGGAAAGACTCCAAAGTACAAACACGATTGGCCATAAAATTCAATTTGTTTTAACTTTTTCACCCCGAATCACTCACAAAAACTCAAAAACTACAATTTACAATCATCATTTATCAAAGTGAATAATGATGATTGAAAATCAGATTTGTGTTTGGTTGTGAATATGAATTGTAGTTAATTGTTTCTGAGTTTTTACAAGTGATTTGGAGTGAAAAACGTTTTTCAAATTCTCTCAAATTTCATGGCCAATCTCCATTATATATGAAATCTATTAGCGAAAGCATGCATTCCTCCACACAAACACACAAAAAAAAACCTAACCCTAGTTTCATCAAAACAAAATTGAGGATACAAAAACAAACAGAAAGAACATCATGTTTTTCATCCCCGTATGTTAACTTTGGACAGAATGACAACTAAAAAAGTTTCTACCGCCAATCAATTCACCAGAAAAAAACATCAAAACTTTATCAACATATCAAATGTGTTTTGTTTTTTCAATTTTTTTCAAAAATAGAGCAACGTTCAACAGATAAACAAGCAATACCGATGAGTAAAAAAACTTACAGGAATCCATCTAACTAAGCAATAGACATGAACCTATAATCGAAATCGGAGGTTATTAAAGAAGGAAACGATCGTGAGCATAACCCTCCAATGACGGCTTTTGCTTCTTCAAATACTTTTTGGCACTAAGTAATCGAAGAGTGTGATTAGGATGTGAGTAGATTTCTCTTTCTTTATGTGAGACTTTTTGAGAAAATTACAAAAATTACACTTAATTTAAGAGTAATGTTTTATTTTGGTCTTATATTTTAGAAATAGTTTTAATTATATATAATATAAATTAGTAATTAATTTACAAATAAATACACTTATATAATTAAAAAACTATTTGATATATGATCATATGTCATAGTTTGCTAAAAGTCATATAAAGTATACGGAAAAGACTCAAAAATACCCCTAAACTATTGGAAATTGCTCAAATATTCCATTACTATATTGTGGCTCAAAATTACCATTTCCGTCAAAGTATTAGGTCATACTTACCCTTCTAATAAACGTAAGTATGTTAAGTGCCACATGAACTCCACATGGACGCCACATAAGCGCCAAAGATTTCACACTTCCATGTTGACTAATAAGATCCGTAATATCTAATTTCCCCTCATTTCTCTTAAGATTCGATTTCAGCCATTTCCCCTCATTTTCGTTGGTAGTGTAAGAAACAATTAAGAGATTTCTTCACTTTGCAGTTGGGTTTCGAAGTTTATCTTCGCGGCCGTAGGTTAGTAAATATTTGTTCTTATTTTATTATGTTTATGATTTCAAAGTTGTTGATGGATCCATAATTAGTGATGAATTGATGGATTAAAAGGCTAATCTGAGCTATTTTCGATAGTTTAGGGGTATTTTTTATTCTTTTCCATAAAGTATATACTGACTATATAATATAGCGTACCTATATATGAGCTTTATATTGAATATATATTACGATACACTCAAAATACTAAATATAGTTTAACTATATATGAAGTATATATTGACTATTCAATCTCGATCAACTAGAATTCATCTCTAAATAGTCTCAAATTTTAGTCTTTTAGATATGGAATCATCTCGATGTTTTGATTCTTTTTATATATAATTCGCTCAAAACGATTTACGTTTGCATTACATCAAATTTTAAAGAAAAGGATAAGAACTAGGAAGAGGCATGAAACGAAAAGAGAGGAGGAGGGGGGGGGAGAGAAATAAGGAAAAGGTGTTATTAATGGCGAAACTCGAAGGAAGAAGAAGAGTAGAAGGTCTGGATAATTTTAGTAAATTTGAAATTTTAGCGTGATAAGCTACAAGTAAGCCTAAGACTGTAACCGAAATCTCATAGACACGCCTTAACTAAACTAAGATCCTATTAACCCCCCTCCTCCCTCGGGGTTGGGGCAATTTAAAGTCGTTGGTACACTCGATGCACTCCACAAAAGAAAAAACACAAGTAGGGTTCAGTACATGGAAACATGTTCTTATTTGATATCGTCGACCAACTAATAATAGTAACTAATATGCATAAAGTAATAGTAGAAAAACAACTATAACACTTAGTAGGTGATAAACAACAAACGACATGAACAAGTTACAGCTGAAGCAAGTACGTAGTCAATGAAGATTCAAGCACACAAACGATGACTCGTGCCTCAAAACCAAACTCATTTGGGAAATGGGTTCTTTAAGATTGAGTACATTCAGTTAATTCAATATGTTTTCCTCTTTAATATTACCTTCTCGGAAAGTGACACCTAGATCATATAATACTGTGTCAGAATGTGACACCTCGATCCAATAATACCGTGCCGGAATGTGATACCCTGATCCAATAATATTGTGTCAAAATGTGACACCCCGAACTAATAATACTGTGTCAAAACGTGACACCCCAATTCAATAATACCTTTTCAAAACGTGACACGCCGATCCAAAAATATATTGTTAATTTATCATTTATCATCACCACTTTTCACTTCATTAACAATATTTCATCTAGCGTTCTTTATTCAAGGAATTACTTCCATAGAGGGGATTCAAGATTATAAATTTCACGGTCTATGGATTCCAGACAATTCACAAAGAACACATAGATTATCCAAACCACACAACCAAGGCACACAGTCACACAATCAAGTACATAGAGAACTTCACAATATCACTCAATGCATATCAATCACTATTAAAAGTCTATCTATCAAATAGAATAAACCATAACCTACCTCCACCGAAAAAACGAAGTCAAATAAATTATTTCTTTCCTTTCCTCAATGCATACAAACCTTTCAAATATATCAAGTATGTGTGCATAATTTGTAAGTTAAGAAGTCTATAAACACTCATTATTATTCTCTGTCTAACCTAGACCCAAAAACTTACCTAATTCTTTTAATCAAATTTCCTGAAGTTAAAACCTAAGGGTAAGTCTTAATTCCTCCAATTAGCATAACTTCAATAGAATTTAAACAATTCGATACACCTAATATTTAATTACCTATCTCCATATACAAAAATATTGTTTTTTAATTTGATAATTAATCTAATTTAAAAAGTCAAACTCACTATTTTGTGAAACCAATTACTCGTACTAGAAACCAATTGTAACACTATAATACAATTGCACGGCTAAGAGTTAAACTTCCATTCTCTTTGAACCCTCAACTACCACATAACTATTAACTCCCCATGTGCATAATCTCAATCAAAATACAAACCCTGCCTTTAAAATTGAACTTTGCAACTTCTTTCTCCGAGCACGTCTTTAAATAAAAGTAATGGCCAGCCTATCAACAGTCAACTTCATTAAATCAAATGTAAACACTTCTACTCTAACTTAGACTTCATAATGAAACCTACTACAATGCAATAAATATTGTTTAACCCCTATTAATAAAAAACTACGTGTACATATGAAATTTCCAATTCTAACCTCTTCTCAATTTAATTTCTCTTTCCCAACCAATAACAATGCAACATACTACTAATAAATAGAACTCATTACATATTACTGAAAGAAATCAAAGAGTTGAAGCATTACCTTGAAGGGAGTCGCTTGTAGTTGACACCACATGTGGTGTTTCGCTCACTTAGTCGTTTTAATTATCTAGGGTAATTAATTATGAACTAACAAATATTAAATCTTACAAATTTTAATGTTATCTTCCTGAAGCACTGACTAATTTATCTATTAAAACTACCATACTATTTTATAGTGTAGTTATGAATAGTCCAAAATATCCATTTAGAATCTAGCAGAGGTATATTATGAAATAAAAAGCTCCAATAGTCAAAACGATCAAATGGGTTGTTACATTAGATACCAATTTATCCATCGTTCGTCCTCGAACGATCAAGGAAGGCGAGGGCAATAAAGGGTACTCGAATCAATGAAAAGTGTGGATATCTTCTATGCATATCACCCTCACTATCCACAATGGACTTATCAACATGGCGATTCTTCCACTATACATTCATTAAGGAAATCTCTTTTTACCTAAACTCACGGACCTATCTATCTAGAATAGCTACAAGCTCTTCCTCTTAAGAGAAGTTTTTATCGAGAAGGATTGAATACTATCAAGTAATATAGTTTGTATCACCATGATATTTCTTCAACATAGACACATGAAACACTAAGTGCACACCGAACAACCTTGGAGGAAAGGCCAATTCATATGTCGCCTCCCATACACACTTTAGAACTTCAAATGGCCCAAGATACCTCGGACTAAGCTTACCCCACTTACCAAACCTCACTACACCCTTGATAGGTGAAACCTTCAACAAGACTTACTCACCCTCCATAAACTCTAAGTCCTTGACCTTCCTATTTGCATACTTCTTCTACCTACTCTGAGCTTCTAGAAACTTCTCATGTATGAATTTCACTTTATCTAAAAATTCCCTCAAAAGATCGATACCCCAAGGTCTCACTTCGACTGCATCAAACCAACCAATGGGAGACCTAAATCTCCTCCCATACAATGCCTCAAATAGGGCCCTATCAATACTCAAGTGATAGATATTGTTGTACAAAAACTCTTCTAAGGCAATAACTGATCCAATGACCACCAAAATCTATCAGTCACGCACAAAGCATATGAACCTGCACTTGAATTGTTCACTCAAACTGCCACTCGGTCTGACTGTGAAATGCAATACTAAGAGCCAATCTAGTACCTAATTCAGCATGCAAGGTCCTCCATAAATTAGAAGTAAAATGTGTACCTCTATCTGATATTATGAACATTGGAAATCCTTGCAATCAAACAATCTCACGGATGTAGAGTTTGGCTAAGTTCTCTTCATTATAAGTCATGTTGACCAGAATGAAGTGAGCAGACTTAGTTAACCTGTCAACAATTACCCAAATAGAATAAAACTTACCCAATGTTTTTGGAAGACCAACCAGATAATCAATTGAAATTCTTTCCCACTTACATTCAGGAATGGACATTCTTTGAAGTGTGCCTCAGGCCTCTGATGTTCATACTTTACAAGCTGACAATTCGGACATTGGCCACAAAATCAACAATGTCACGCTTTATACTACTCAACAATAATGTTGTCTCAAATCACGATACATCTTGGTTGCACTAGGATGTATGAAATACATAAAATTATGTGCCTCTACAAGCATAGTATGAGTCAAATCATCAACACGGGGCACACATACCCGCTTCTTAATTCTCAAGACACCTTCCTTATCAATCAAAGCCTCTTTAGTCTCTCTTACAATATCATATCTCGAGTGGGGATTAACTTCTTATCATTAAATTGCTTTCCCTTAATATTGTTAAGAAAAGAAGATCTTGCCTCCACACAGGCCAGGAATCCTCCTTTCTCAACTACGTCCATCCTCACAAAGTAATTAGTTAGAATTTGAACCTGTCTAGCCAATGGGCGTCTAGAAACCTGTAAGTGGGCTAAACTACCCATGCTCCCTATTTTTCTACTTAGGGCATCTACCACAACATTAGCTTTTCATGGGTGATATAAAATAGTAATATCATAGTCTTTCAATAACTCCATCCACCTCCTCTTCCTCTTCCTCTAATACAAATCCTTCTGAGTGTACACATATTATAAGTTGTGATGATTTGCATACACTTCACACTTGACCCCATATAGATAATGCCTCAACTGCTTCAATGTGAATACAACTGTGGCAAACTCCAAAACATATGTCAGATAGTTACACTTATGCAGTTTCAATGGCGTTGAAGCATATCAATTACATTTCTCTCCTGCATTAGCATTGCACCCAAATTAGAATAAGATGCGTCACAATAAACTGTGACATTCTTACCTTCCACTGGCAAGGCAAGAGTCGGTGCAATACTCAACAAGGTTTTGAGTTTCAGGAAGATTTCTTCATACTCATCCGACCATACAAATGAAAAATTTTCTTGGTCAAATTGGTCAGCTTGAAAGCAATGGAAGAGAATCCCTTGACGAATCGACGGTAGTAGCTAGCTAAACCAACAAAGCTCCTTACCTCTAAATCATTAGTAGGCATTACCCAAATCTTCACTACCTCAATTTTAGTGTGGTCAACCATAACTTTATCCTTAGGAACAACGTGCCCCAAGAAGGACATTGAATCGAGCCAAAACTCACACTTGAAGAATTTGGCATAAAACCTTTTTTCCCTTAACAACCCCAATATAATTCTCAAATGATCCTCATGTTACTTACTTTTCTTTGAGTATATTAGTATATCATCAATTAATACAATAACAAAAATGTATTTATATGGCTTAAAAATTCTTCCATTAGGCTCATAAATGAAACATGGGCATTCATAAGCCCAAAAGACATTACTAGGAATTCATAATGCCCATACCTGGTTCGAAAGCAATATTTGGCACGTCTATTGCCTGCATTTTTAATTAGTGATAACCGAACCTCAAATATATTTTAGAGAAAGCAGAACACCCTGTAACTGATCGAACAAGTCATCAATGTGAGGAATGGGGTACTTGTTCTTAATAATTAACTTATTCAACTACATGTAGTCTATGCACATCCAAAAACTACTATCCTTCTTCTTCAAAAATAAAACTGGAGAACCCCAAGGGGATGTACTACATCTAATAACACCTTTATCTAACAACTCTTGAAGTTGGGCCTTTAACTCCCTTAACTAAGTTGGGTAAGTTCTATAAAGTGGAACGAAAATGGGGTGAGTCCCCGGTTCCAAGTAAATACTAAAATCAATATCTCTAACTGGTAGCATACCACACAGGTCTACAGGAAAAACATCCACAAACTCACGGACTATCGGAATAGACTTGATCGAAGGCACTTTAGAAGTATTATCTTTGCGATGTTCCAATAAAGCTAAACAAGCCTTAATTACCATCCTCTTAGCAAGAAAAAAAATATAATATGAACTGGGGTGGAAATATAGTCACCCCCCACACTAGTGGATCTATCTGAGGCTTGGCTAAGGTCACAATCTTAGCATTACAATCTAAGATAGCAAAATTTAGAGAAAGCCAAGTAATACCCATAATTATATCAAAATTCAACCCTCTCTAGAATATTCAAATCTACATAAGTGTTTCTCTCCACAAAATTCATAAAGAAAGGTCTATACACCTTCTCAACTATCACAGACTCACCAACAGGAATAGAGGCATGAATAGGCATGTCAAGCAAGTGAAATGGAAATCAAAACCAGTAGAAAACGAGGAAGATACATAAGAAAATGTGGATCTAGGATCGAATAATATATAAGCAATGCGATCACAAAACAGAAAAGTACATGTGATAACAACATTAGATATCCCTACCTCTGGCCTCCCGGGGGAAAGCATAACTATGGGCTCTATCACCAGACTGTCCATTACCCCTATCGGGATGCGCTCCAGTAGTTCCAACTTACCCGCCAATCCGGCTGAACTGGTGACCACCACGTCCCCCAAAATGACGATCCCAACCCTGACTCCGCTTTGGACAATATTTCCTCATATGTTGGGACTTTACACATCCATAAAAAGTCTTGGAATTGAGTGTAGGTCTGTGTAAAGACGAAGAAGACTAGAGATAACCCACAAACTTCGAAAAAGGCTGACTGGTCTGTTAGACCCTCAACTTAACCTCTAGTGATTACTGAATAGAACGTGTAGATAGCCCCCTGAACTCTTCCCTATAGAGTATGAACCACTAAAATCGCCTCCCATAGGGAACATTTTAAATATTGACACCTTGGTTAAGTCATCCGTCTTCACACCCTCTACCTTTATCACAATATCAACCACTTCTTGAAAAGATTTTGCACAAGTATCTACCTGTAAAGCTGGAATATGTAAATTTGACCTCAATCCCTTTACAAAGCGGCAAATCCTCTCTTGCGGACTGAAGCAAAATTGAGTGGCATATTGGATAATGCACGAAATTTATCCTCATAAGCTGCAACAGACATACTGCCTTGATCTACGTTTAGGAACTCATGTCCCTCAAAGTCTGAGGTATATACTTCTACATAAAGAAGCTAGAAAAGGGTGTCCAAGTCATAGGTGGTGCCTTTGCTAGTCGACACTCAACATGACACCGCCACCACATTTTTGCATCCCCTGAAACTGAGAGTTCACAAACTCAACATTGAACCTCTTTATTATGTCCATCTTATGTATCAACTCATGAGAATAACTAGGAATTCATAAGCATTTTCAGATTCAGTACCCTTGAATACAGGAGGTTTCAAATTTAAGAACTTAATTAAAAGGTCATGCTAGTCACTAGTCATTATAGGCCATGTAGTCAATCGGGGAAACCAACCTGTTTCCAAGGAAGCATCCATGTGGGGAGCCACAACATCTGTATGTTTTACTCCCTCAACCTGAGGTGCTGGTGCAGAAAACGTTGACGGTGTTTGGCCCTAATCAGATAACGCGCTAAGATAAGTAAGAACCTGATTTATCATCTCTGAAGTAAGATGGGGTGGTACTTCCTTCTCCTGAATCTGCTCATATTCCCCTTCATAACCCTTTCTCACTACCTCGCCACTTAGTGTAGGATTTACCACTCTATCCCTAACTGGACTCAGTGATTGTCCTCTGCCTCTAGTGAACCTTCTCCAACGTCCTCTACTACGACATCTCGCCATTTCTCCCCCTCGAGTTGCATCCCCAATGGTTGGATTTTGAGAACCATATCTTACTGGTGTTGGTGCTATCACAGTTGTTGCTCTAGTTCTTGTGAAATAGAGTGAAATGGTGAGATACCAATTCGATTCAATTAATAGCACGAAAGAAAGAAAAAGAATTGTTTTCCTAAAGTCCTATAGCTTCTCAAAGAAAAGTAAAGATGTCCCTATACCGTTCCATAAGACTCTACTAGACCTATCTTTGTGTGATGAGATCATCGAATATAAAACTCCGATACAAAGTTTTTGACGATCCAAAACGAGTCATGAGTGACACCCACACGTAACCTCATAGGTGGGAGAACCAACAAATTCAACCCCAACATATATTCAATTGTTCAGCTACGAATAACAACCATAATGCAGAAGTTTAAAACTTATTAAAGTAACCAATCAAATAACCCTCTAAAGTCTATTACATATTATACCCAAAACAAGAAATTCATCACATTAAGGACATGCGATATTCAAATACTAAGGTTAAGAGTATTAAAGACACAGAAATAAATAAATAAAATAGTTTATTTCCGAAAACTAAGGATATCATGCCATGACAAAGAGAATCCAACATGAGCTTGAATGAATAGCTAACCCTAGAACCTGATATGCTAGAGACTGGCTAGAGCTTAGGGATATTCTAAGTCATTTGTACACTCGATGCACTCGAAATAAAAACAAAGAATAACACAAGTAGGGCTCAATATAGTGCAACATATACTGAGTAGATATCACTGGCCAACTCAAAATAGTAATTAATATGCATAAAGTAAAAAATATAAAATTAACTATAACACTTAGCAGTTGATAAACATCAAACGACATGAAAAAGTGACAAATGAAGCAAGTATGTAATCAATCACAATATCAAGCACACACATGAGGACTCATGCCACTACACCACGCTTGTTTGGGAAATGGGTTCTTTTAGATTGAGTCATTCAGTTAATTCAATATGTTTTCGTCAATAATACCGTATAAAAATGTGACACCTTGATACAATAATACCGTATAAGAACGTGACACCCCGATCCAATAATTCAATTTATTATTACCACTTTTTACCTCCTTGACAATATTTCATCAAGCCTTCTTTATTCAAGGCCTCACTTCGATAAAGAGGGTTCAAGATTATAAATTTCACGGTCTCAGGATTCGAGACCATTCACAAAGAACACATAGATTATTCAAACCACATAACCAAGTCATACAATCACACAATCAAGTACATAAAGAACTTCACAATATCACTCAATGCATATCAATCACTATTTAGAGACTATCTATCAAATAGAACAAATCATTACCTACCTCAACAAAAGAACCAAAGTCCAGTAAACTACTTCTCCAATGCTTTTACTTTCCTCAATGTCTTTCCAATCCATCAAGTATATGTGCATAATTTGTAAGTTACGAGTCTATAAACACTCATATTATTCTATTTCTAGCCCTAAAAAGAATGTGGTGAATTCCTTTTCGGACCTTAGACCAATTAGTTTGAGTAAGTTTTTTAATAAAATTATTTCTCGGCTTATTCATGATAGATTTGAAGGATTTCTCCCAAGGTTGATTGCCAGAACCAATTTTACTTCGTTAAGGGTATAAATATATTTGCAATGTGCTTTTAGCTCAAGAAATTATTCCTGATATTAGATTGAGGGGTAAACTAGATAATGTGGTTATTAAGCTGGATATGGACAAAGCTTATGATATAGTTGACTAGAATTTCTTGATTAAAGTTCTAGAAAGGTTGGGTTTTGATTCTAATGTGACTGATAAGATTTGGAGGATTCTTGCTAATAATTGTTACTTGGTACTAAATAATGGGCAAGCACATGACTTTTTTCATTATACTAGGGGAGTGAAACAAGGGGACCCTCTATCTCCTCCTCTTTCCATTTTGACTAGGGAGGTTTTATCTCTATTACTTAATAAGTAGTTTGAATGATCTGATTTTAAGTCTTATGGACTACCCAAGTAAAGTGAAAAATTGAATCATCTGGCATATGCAGATGATACAATTATCTTTGCAGCAGTAGACAGAAGATCCTTACAGTTGATTATGAAAACCGTGACACTATATGAACATCAATTTGGTCAACTTATTTATAAGAATAAGAGTTCTTATTCTATGTTGAACAAAGTAGCAAAAACTTGAATTCATGTTGTGGGAGAAGTTAAAAGTTTCTCTAGAACTTTCCTTTGATGTATTTGGGTTGTCCTATATGGCATGGTAAGAAGAAGAAGGTAAACTTTTCAGAATTGCTCAAATAAATTCAGAATGAGCTCCAATTATGGAAAGAGAAGATTCTGTCTTTTGGGAGGGGGGGATGATTGTGATAAATCATGTGTTGAAAAGTATGCCTATCAACCTTTTATCTGCTATAAGCCCTCCGAAGTGTGTTAATTATGATATTTATAGGATTTTGCTAAATTCTTATGGAACTTTAAAGAGGAGGGCAAAGCCACTCACTTGATTGCTTGGGATGATTTATGTGTTCCAAAGAGTGAGGGAGGTTTGGGGTTTAGATCATTATTTGATTTGTCTAAATATATTTTCGCAAAACTCTGGTGGAAGTTTTGGACTTCCAATTCTTTATGGGCTAATTTCATGTTAAACAAATATTGTAAGAGACATAGACATCAAGTGGTTGAATGGAATGGTGGTTCAGGCTATGCTTCAAGCTAGAGATTTTAATGCTAAGACTAGGGTATTAAAAGATGTTTTAGTTATTGAGTTTCAAATTAAAGTTATCAAAATGGGCCTAGATTATTGTTTGAATAATAATCAAGTTCCACTGATCATTGAGACGGACTCTCTATTGGCTTAACAAGTATTAAATGGAAATTGGGAGGTTCCATGGTTGATAGCTTGGGATGTTAGGTACATAAAAAGCCGGATGATCAATAAGAGTGTGGAGATATGGCATACATTCAAGGAAGGGAACTCCTCAGCAGACTCTTTTACTTATCATATTGTTAATTTTGCAGGTATAAATAGGCAGCAATTTCACAATTTGCAGGAGATTTCGCAAAAGGCTAAAGCAATTGTGAAATTAGAAAAAGCAAAAATTCCTGATTTGCGGATAATAAAAGTTAAAAACAAGTTCTACATGCTATAGAAGGGAGACATAGAGTTAAGTAAATGTATCAACAACAAGGAATTTGGTAACAGACTAAGTTGATATGCAAGAACTAGAACACTGAAATATTTAGTAGACTTCTATTTTTTGTTGTCTTGAGCAATGGTATCAACTCTTTTGGGGGTTTAACCTGCTGGGACAATAAATCAGAGGTGAGAACCAAAGAACACTAAATGTCAATCGAAGGGGTGGAAGACTTATCTAGATTAAGCTCGATTATGCTGGGATGAAGTTTGGGCAGATCACAAGACCGTAAATTTGAGGCCATTTTAAAGGAAAATGAGCTGAAATTCTCTAGAACATCCTGTATCTCTACTGAAATTTAGATCTACGCCACTCAAATTGAAGAAGTCTTCATCGGTTTGAATCATAGCCTTAGTGAGAAATTTGGCAATAAAATGATTTCACACCAAATTTGTATCTCTTTTAGATTGTAGTTTGTGCGGAGGTGGATAGAGATGAAAGGAGATCTGAAAGTTGGATTTTCATTGGAGAAGATGCGGCAGTTTATGGAAAGAGATCAGAGTAGATGAAATGGAGCTCTTCCTTTTTAAGATTTCCATTTTTGTTTTGCTTTATTTTGTTTTTTTCACGTTGAATGCCCACCACTTTTGTTCTGTTCTTTATACTTTTATTTTATTAAATAAATGACCCTTTATTGGTCTGCATTTAAAAAAAAGTACCTAATTCTTTTAATCAATTTCCTAAAGTTCAAATCTAAGGATAAGTCTTAATTCCTCCAATTAACATAACTTCAATGAAATTTAAATAATTTGATACACATAATATTTAATTATCTACTTCCATATATCAAAATATTTATTTTTAATATTATAAATAAGTTAATTTAAAAAGTCAAACTCACTATATTGTGAAACCAATTACTCGTACTAGAAACAATATCAACACTATAATCTGATTGCACTGCTAAGTGTTGAACACCCATTCTCCTTAAATCCACAAATACAAACACTGCCTTTAAAATTGAACTTTCCAATTAAATAAAATGAATGACCAACCTTTCAACAGTTAACTTTCTTAAATCAAGAATGGAAACACTTTTGCTCTAACTCAAACTTCATAATGAAACCACTACAGCGTATATGAGGAATTTACAATTCCAACCACTTCTCAATTTGATTTCTCTTTCCCAATCAATAACAATGCAACTTACTAAATATTAATGATACAAATCAAAGAGTTTGAAACATTTCCTGGATGACAATCACTTCTTGTTGACGCCGCAGATAGTGTTTCTCTCGCTTACTCTTTTTAATTATCTACGATAACTAATTATGAACTAATAAATTTTAAATCTGACTAATTTTAATGTTATTTTCCTGAACCACCAAATAATTTCATTAATAAAATTACCCCACTAATTTTATAATGCAGTTACAAAAAGTCCAAAATATATACCCATTTAGAATCTAGAGGAAGTATTTTATGAAATAAAATCTAATACTCAAAACGATCAAATGGGTCGTTACAATAGTGTAGGAGATAATTGTGCCCTTTCCCAAATTTTAGCTGAAATTGTTGTAACGGAAATAGACGAATGGTCACTTCTTATCATTTCTTCTATATTTTACTTGATTGAAATAGTCCTAAATGATAAAAGGTGTTCATTTCAGTCGTTTGCCCTAAACCAAACATATTTATAAAATAAAAAAAGAGAAACAGTCTAATTACACAACATTCGTACCATATTTATTAATTTTCTCTATAGTTTGAAATTATTATTTTTGTCTCACTAATTAATAATTTCATATCAGATTTTTAGTAGATACTCCTAGATACGTATTTTTGCTACTAGATATACTAAAATAGGGAGAGAGACAAACAAGAACAAGAAGGAGGTGAGCGAGATTTGTCTATATATATCAAATAAATGTGAATCACACTAGATATATGTATTTGATGTGATTCGCATGTAATCGGGATACCGATACGGGAGCGAGGTAGAGAATGTCGAGTGATATGTGAGGGAGGTGAGCGACATTTGTTTATGTATACTAGATACATATGAATCCACTTGGATATATTGTATCTAGAACAAATTCCACTAAATTTTATCTCATGTATCATGATATACATGTTTTATGGACGTATCTTGTCTCACAAATTAATCGTTGGTTGAATAAATAGAAAATCGCTTACAAGTGTATGAACTATATCTTTGTAAGGAGTATGATAAACATGTAGTTATATATATGATTTCACAGATAGAATATATTCTTCAATTTTAATTTCTCAATTTTTTGAGTAAAAATAAAGAAAACCATTCTTAGTTAACTATTGACTGACAAATAACTATTTTTTATTTATGTACAAAGTTAATCAAGAAGTCAAATATAAGAGTCAACAAAAATTACTTTATTTATTAAGTTATAGCTTATAAAATAAAAATTAATGTAAAATGTTGTAAAACTAAACCAAACTAACAATATAAAGATAACGAAAAGAAGAATATAAAACAAGAGATATAGAAGATGAAAACAATAGAAATAGGGAGACAAGAGATGAGAGATTTTCTTATTCATCAAAGTATTCATCACATCTTCAAGTGTATACAATATGAACCCTTATGCCTCTATTTATAGTGTAACATAGAGGTATACAAAAGATTAGTGATAACCATGACATTAACATGAATGTATAGAAAGGTTATGAAAGTGAAAGGTTACAAGAATAATGATTATAAAGGTGGAGGTTATGGAGGTTACGATCATCTTCACAATGAGGAAAATAGTGGAGATAATGGGTGAGTAACTTCTTGGTGTAGTGGACATCTACACTATAATATTTTACAACACTCCCCCTTTGATGTCCATTAATAATATGCCTCGTTAAAACCTTACTAGAAAAAAAAAACGTGGGAAAAAATCCTAGTGAAGGAAAAAGAGTACACATATCTTTTAATGCGCTTGAATGTTGCCTCGTTAAAAACCTTACCAGGAAAACCCATTTGGGACAAAACCATGGTTAAAGAAAAGAGTACAACGTGTATTTTTCTCCCTCTGATAGAAACTTTACTTAATATCCCGGAGACGATGCATTCTGATCTTATATCACAACTTCTCAAATATTGATGTTGGTAATCATTAGTCAATAAATTTACTAGATTATCACTTGAACGAGCCTTTGAACGTCTATCTCACCATTTTGTTGAAGATCATGTGTGAAAAAGACTTTTGGTAAAATATGTTGTGTCTGATCTCCTTTGATTGTATCCTCTATTCATTTGAGCTATATATTATTTTCGTATATGGTGACTGGAATATCCTTTGTCAAAGGAAAATCACATATTTTCTGAATATGATAGGTTATGATTCCAACGAAATACACCCCTGACTTACTTCATTGATCAATATGATTTGAAGAAGTGGTTACAAATGTTTGATATGTAATCAAATAACTCATTCTAGATCGAGCTTTATGTAGATCAAGTAAATATTTTGCATCTACATAATCAAATCATTTCTGACTCATGAGAGATTGATCAATTTCATTGAAGCTCGTCCTCTCTTCTAAAAGAAAGTCACACATATTCTAGCATTTGCATAACCAGCAATCTGTAAGTGCACCAATTGCACTAATACATAATATTTTAAATCATTTTCATGAGGTTGAAAAATCCTTTTTTTGTGTTAAGCAATCTCAAAATCATTTGAGTACTCAATGGAATAGTTTTAAGACCTTTTAAATCCTTCAAGGATTTTCATATAACCTTCATCGTCTAGTTAGACGTAATAATCATTCATTATGCATATTCAAGTATTTCATCTATTGTCAGACTGAAACAAGTCTCATTGCATTCACCATTGGAGAACATATCTCCATTTAATAATGTCAGGACTTCTGCGAAAATTCTTTATGCCCTGAGGCACGAATCGTACTTTATATCTTAGGTTATACTTTCGCACAATGATTCATTTGTACCCTCACTGACATATATTTTGATCTATGAACTACATGTTCAAAAGCATCACTTTAAGAAGTGAAACAAAAATATACTTGAATAATGTCAATCATTTATCTATCCACACTATATGACATATTCGAATTTAAGATCCTCGTAACCATATATAACACTGAGTGCTACATCATATCAAATATATCGTAGACGACCATTTTGATATCGATTCCAATATGACATAACTTATCGAGATCTCTTCATTTTTCATCATTTTCAGGTACCTTAACCTTTTCCAAGGTTTTATGAAATGTTATGTCATAGTGCTCTTCTAAGAACTTGCCTCATTAGCAATGACCATTTTGATAATTTGCTCCTCTCCTTTATGAACGAGTTTTACATTTGAAATCGATTGGTCTATCACACTTCAGGCGTACCATAGACTTTGTCCTTCAAGGAGTATTTATTGGAGCATTTGCAGCTTAATTAAAATATTGGGTCAGCAAATACATCTGGCAAATTACATGCAACACTTTGGAAATAAATTATCTTTTGAACTTCAAGTTCACATTTTTTAACGAGGATCTAGATAATTCACCGCACACATAATTTTCAGCTACTACACATATCTCCCCATAATGTTAGAAAATCTAACATTCACCCTCAACCTCATTTGGGGATCCATCTTGGTGCGTGGAGCAATAAAATCATATATGCGCACATCAAATTTTTAGATGGAAATTATTTGGTTCCTGAACCTGAACCAATTGTGTTGGGGGAACCTTTTTGGCTTGATGCACACATGTTAAATAAACTCATCTCATACCAAATTTTATTTGAGTGTTCTCATAATCAATGGTCTAGCTATAATTGGAGGCATACAATTTCCGTTAAACCAATCAGCATTATCAACATGACTTTATAGTTTGAAACTGTGCTCTTAATTTAGTAAATCGAGCAACCAACCTTACAAAAATCAATTTGTAAGTTGATACAGATGCACATGTGCCCATACCATAGATGCATCTATTAAATCATAATAGCAACGGTCCACATGGCAGGTGAACGGGCCATATTCACCTTTTTGTATGTTCCAAATAATTTTAGGGGATACAATCCCTTGTCTTTTTTCAATTATTTTCTCTATCAGTTGTTGCTTATATAATTCTTTGTTCATATTGTTTTTTCAGGTAACAAACATATTTATATTCTGTTTTAGAAATTATATTTATCAAAAAGTTTACTTTGCTAGTATCTTTTTTAGTAAGTTGTAATAGTTCATATTCCCTATATAAGTTTTTTAACTTTTTCTGTGTCTTTCGTACTTTTCTTTCTATCTTAGTTTTTGTTATAGTAGTTACCTTATTTGAATTATTCTTCATATTAAAAAGAATAAAATATTTTTTCATAATATTCTTTTTTAATTAGATTTAATCTTTGTATTTCATTAGCGTTGTTTTCTATATATTCTAAATATTCTTCCTCTCTAGTTCTTAAATATTTGTTTACATTTTCAATTAGTAATTTTTCAAGTAGGTCTATTTCTTCTTTAGTTTTCCTCCAGAGTTGTAAGTATAAATAATCTATCATTGATCTATGAATAATTCTAGATCATCATATAAATCTATGTCAAAGTCATCTGGTATAATTAATTCTGCCCAACCGTGAATTGTTTCTTCGATTATCTCGTATGTCAATAATTTTTCATAAATTTTTCTTTTTATATCGGTATTAAGATTTTTTAATATATAAAGAATTAATATTTTGTAGTTAACATCATCTTCTAATAAATAAGAATTCATTTTAACATGTTTTCGCTAAAATTTTATTCCTTCTAACCTCTTAATATATTATACTTATTTATTATGTAATAATAATAATTTAATAATCATCTCGTCTAGTCACTACTACGGTTTTCTTCTTTGATTAGTTACCCTAACAGCGCCTCAACTATGTTTACTCCCCTAATTGGCCTTCTTCCCTACCGGTTTAACAAGTTATGATATACTCAAATTCTAGAGAAGTTAGAGAACAAGATATGGAAGAGATACGTCAATGGATACTCAGTTTACTCAAGTCGGAGCAAAAACCAACAACAAGAGCATTAAGGAAAGAGTTTATTTCAGAAAATTTATTAACCAGATATTGCAAAATTATTGGACAAAAATATCCTGACCATATATGTTCAAAATGTCAAGGAGAAAATAATATAATACCAGATGTTCAAATCGAATAAAGATACGTGGAAAGCAGAAAAAGAAGAATATAGAAAGAAAGAAAAAATTGTAATAGTACGAGTCATTATGTAAAAGTTATTTGTTTTCTAGTGTAATAAGAGTCATTCATGAACAGTAAAGGTCGTTCATGACAGGTCATGTGTAAATAGTAAGAGTCATTATGTAAAAGTTGTTTGTTTTCTAGTGTCGGCCAAAATAAAAAAGGCCATGTGTAAAGTATGAATAAAGTAGTGTCGGTAAAGTAGTAAAGTAGTGTCGGCCACTTGGCCAGAATAGTAAGTTTTTCTTGTATAAATAGAGGGTTTTCCCTCATAATAAAATCATCCTTTACAAGCAACTCCTTTCTCTTTAAATATTCTCTCCAAAACCCCAAATTGGTATCAGAGCTATCAGGTATATAAGAAGTTAACAAAAATCTATGGAAAACCAAGCAGAATTGACAAATATACAGAAACAGGTATACTCATTTTTATTCATGAGTACCTAAACTGATTTATTCCTGATAATCTCTTGTTGATTATAATTGTTTATTATGTTTTAATAATGTTATAATAACCATCTTTAGAAGGTTTGCTACGGAAATATTCTGAGAGTCAGTATACCCAGACTATGCCATCCTAAAGTTGAAACCGGTAGGCAAGAAGGCCAATTAGGGGAGTAAACATAGTTGAGGCGCTGTTAGGGTAACTAATCAAAGAAGAAAACCGTAGTAGTGACTAGACGAGATGATTATTAAATTATTATTATTACATAATAAATAAGTATAATATATTAAGAGGTTAGAAGGAATAAAATTTTAGCGAAAACATGTTAAAATGAATTCTTATTTATTAGAAGATGATGTTAACTACAAAATATTAATTCTTTATGTATTAAAAAATCTTAATACCGATATAAAAAGAATAATTTATGAAAAATTATTGACATACGAGATAATCGAAGAAACAATTCACGGTTGGGCAGAATTAATTATACCAGATGATTTTGACATAGATTTATATGATGATCTAGAATTATTCATAGATCAATGATAGATTATTTATACTTACAACTCTGGAGGAAAACTAAAGAAGAAATAGATCTACTTGAAAAATTACTAATTGAAAATGTAAACAAATATTTAAGAACTAGAGAGGTAGAATATTTAGAATATATAGAAAACAACGCTAATGAAATACAAAGATTAAATCTAATTAAAAAAGAATATTATCAAAAAATATTTTATTCTTTTTAATATGAAGAATAATTCAAATAAGGTAACTACTATAACAAAAACTAAGATAGAAAGAAAAGTACGAAAGACACAGAAAAAGTTAAAAAACTTATATATGGAATATGAACTATTACAACTTACTAAAAAAGATACTAGCAAAGCAAACTTTTTGATAAATATAATTTCTAAAACAGAATATAAATATGTTTGTTACCTGAAAAAACAATATGAACAAAGAATTATATAAGCAACAACTGATAGAGAAAATAATTGAAAAAAGACAAGAGTTAAAATATATAAAAGAAAGACTAGAAGAAAATATGTTCGCAGGAGTATGTAATAAATCAATATTAGTACAAAGAAAGGTTATATTTATGTTAGAAATACAAATAAATTGCCTAGAATATAAATTACAACATGATGTAAGTTACAACATAAATCATAATGAATAAAGAAGAATTTGCAGTAGACGAAAAAACATATGAAAATCAAGATGGATCAGTAATAAAAATAATATTTTCAAATTTAGGAAGACGATATAAAAAAATAGGAAATAACTTGTATTTGATGTTAGAAAAAGAAACAGCAAAATTAGAAGATAGTTTAAAAGCTATAATAAGAATAACAAAGGAAAACGAAGAAATAGATAAATCAAAAGAGATTGAAAAAATAAAAATACAATCAAAGCAGGAAGTACAGCATTTAGAAGAATTAAAAAATACAAAAATAAGTGAATTAGAAAAAGAATTAGATAAGCTAAAATTATTATATGAAACTAAACAAAAAGAGAAACAAATAGAAAAGGAAAAAGAAAAAGAATTTGAATTGACCAATGAAATAAATAAAATGAAACAAATATTAAATGAAAATCCTGAAATAGACGAAATAGATGAAATGAATGAAACAGATACAATGAATGATCAAAAATCAGAAATAAGTGATATAAGTGAAACATACACAGAAATTCTAGAATGAGTAGCCAAAAAAGTTAGAAATAAATACAGGAGATATAAATAAACCTAGCACATCAAGAGTTAAAACTCCGGATAATAGTCCTAGGAGTAATCCCAGACGGACAGCACCAACCTATTATACAGACAATTATGAAAGATCAGATAAAACAAATATAATATGGAATAGTAGACTAAATAAAAAATGGACGCCTAGACCAATAACTGAACAATATAACTTTTTAGATCTAGATTGTGTTATAGATATAAATAAAGTAATCTTACTATGGGTAGGAAATATATCTAAACAATTAATTGATAATAAAATAACAACAAAAGAAACACCAAGATATATAGAAAGAACATTTGTTGGAACAACAAAATTTTGGATAGAAAATTTACCCCTAGAAAGTTTTGAAACACTTAGGAGTGATAAGAAAATAGATGGATCACCATCAACAACAAATATAGACATACTAGATAAATATGAATTAGCAATAAGAAATGAATTTGGTGGCATGACTACAAAAATAAAAGAACAAAATAGAGAAAAAATAATAAATAGACAACTTATGACAAAATTAACTATATGTAATATGTGTTATATAGAAGAATACACATGTGCATTTAAAGAATATTATTACAAAGCATGATATGATATAAATGAAGCAAAAGAAATAAGACAACAATATTTTACAAAACTACCAGAACCATTTAGTACAAAAATAATAAAAGATTGGAACAATGAAGGATTAACAGATACTTTAGGAGCTAGAATAAAATTTCTACATCAATGGTTTGTACAATTATGTGAAAACCAAAAAGAAAAAATAAAAATGGAGAAAGTACTACTTAAAAATTTAGCATGTTGTAAAGATAAAACAGCACCACAGTGTGGTTGTACAGATAAATATTATAAAAAACTTAAACGACACAACAAGTATAGAAAAATCAAAACTAGGTATAAATACAAAAAACCAAGACAAAGATATTATGTAAAAAATTATAAACTAAAAAGACCTTATAGACCAAAGAGAAAACTATCAGACTGTACTTGTTATAACTGCGGAAAGTTAGGACATTTAGCTAGAAATTGTAAGTTACCTAAAAATCCAAAAGGAAAACAAATTGCAGAAGTAATTATAGATAATGAAGAATACATGCAGATAGATTACATAGACTATGAATTAAGTAAAAATGATAGTATATATGAAGTATCGGATATAGAAACTGAATTAGAAAATGAAGAAATAGGTATTGAACTAGATAATGATGAAATGAATGAAGAAATCTAATGTCTGAAGATGACATAAAAATAATACCTAAAGAAGAATATCAAAATGAAGAATTAGCAGAACAAAAAATTATATTTGATAATACAATTTTTGAACAAATAAAAGGAAAAGAATTAGATTTAAGTGTTGAAAAAGTACTTGAAATACCTACAATAAGAAATTGGTTCAAAAGACAAAAAGATGAATACTATGTAGTTAGCCAAAAAGAACACATCATAAATTGTAAATATACAAAAGGAAAAGCACAAATACCTATATTAAATAAGAGAATAATAAATAAAGAAATACAAGATATAAAAGCAAAAACACCCATAAAGTACGTACACTTAGGAGGAACAGAAATATTGATAAAAGCTTGTTTTAGAGAAGGAATAGATACACCTATTGAAATATATTTAGCAGATGATAGAATTATATATCCTATAGAAGAAAGTGTAATTAGTGCAGTAAGAGGAAACTTAATATACCAAAAATTTAAATTTATAATAAGTGCCAATTACTCAGTAGCATTAACAGATAGAAACATAGATAAATCATTAGTTCTATATTGGAAAATGTCTGGAATAGAACTAGCACAAGGCAGTAAAATACACATTTGAAGGAACATCTTAAGAACCCATAATGTTCTTCCTTTTAATTACCACAATGATGACCATTAACATTTTACCATACCCATATTCATACATTCAACCACTTGTCATTTTTCAGACATATTGATACATTTCTACCACATTTACATAAGAGAATGGAACAAATTAATTGGGTAAATTTCATGACTTTCAGTCAAAAGTATAAAACTTTATGTTAGTCATCATCATATCATCACTATAATGCATTAGCAATTTAACCCAATGTCTTACCCATATAAAGACACCTTTGATCATAAATAAATTGGACTTGAATCCAACTTCTTATTATCATGGTGCACCAAGACTTTAACTTGATGTCTTACCCACTTGGTACGGTGAAACCTGAATTCACTGTCTTACTCTCAACCTATGCCTTAATAAACCAAATGAATTACCAAAAAAAATAATTATCGAAAATCATAAATATAATCTGAACTTGACTTGATATACAAGAAAAAAGAACAAAATCAATTAATTAGAACAACATGTTAGAATCATATAAAAGTCCCATGTTTAAATAAATTCAAATATTTTAATAGTCCCTCTCAACATTGTTATGAAGATAATTATAATTTACTATCCATTTTAGAATAACTACAAAACAAGCTTTGTTAGTACAAATAATATGTTAATAACTGTAATGACCCGTAAGTTCATAGTGAGAATTAGCCCTCTCTTCACCAAATACCCTTTAAATAAATTTAAATATAAATTTTAATTACTATATTTTAGTTAAAATTTTATAATTAATGAGATAATTTTTAAGTAATTAATTTAGTTTGTGGTTAATGAGTCAAACCCATGATTTAGTTAATATGTAAAACAATAAATTAAATTAAAGAGAGGTTCTTATTATTTTACCCTAACACAAATTAGTTGCGGCTGAAACTATTATGAGAGAGACAACTTTGATGCCGACAGAATTGATAAAAAAAAAATTATCCAGGTAAAAGCTTAATTCAAATTCAATATTACATTACATTTACCTATACTAATTAATTGGGGGAGGAGAGAATTCATGTCATTATTTTATTGTTGAATAGAGATTTGAAATTGAGAAAAACAAAATGGATTTCTGTGCAACATGGAATTATTCAATTGGGTATGTTGAATTGCTAAGTAATTATTTCTTGTAATAATAAATAAAATAATGTAGAGATAGGAATTTATTATTATATGTTTGATTTGAGGGTAATGGGGTTATCCTGGGTGCACAATTGTGAACGAATACATGTTTGTCGTTTTCCCTTTTTACGCTATTGTTGATGTTATTAAAATGTTGGAGACAATTCCATGGTGGATGATCAAGTAATTATTCTTAGGATTATACGATAACGATTGGGAAGAGCAATGATGGGTGGTATTGAATTCATTACAAAGAATTTTACTGGTGTATAATATTCTATAGTTGCGGGTCTTGACACATTATAATTGGTATATATTTATCTTTCGTGGTTGAACTTCTATTATACAATATCATATCACGATTCATATTTTATATATATTGATATAAGTAATTAAATACTAAGGGCATTGTATTATATAAGTATCATTACATTTATGGAATTGGAGAATGAAAACTTAACCCTAGACTTGAAATTTGGAAATAGGAGGGACACATTATAATTGACATCAAAATTTTGGAACTTGATTTTAGGTTTGTGTAAGTTTTTGGGTCTAGGCTAGATCTATAGTAATATGGTTGTTGATAGTTTTAAAATTTTATTGTGATTAATTATTTGAATAGATGGCATTGATTTGAAGCCTAATGAAAGGAAAAGGCTCAGGTTCCGAAGTGACTGTTCGACTATTTGAGGCAAGTAGATTTCTAAACTCTTGTTAAGTGTATTAAATGCGTGTATTTCCTTTTGGTATATGTGTTTGGGCGTAATGGAACTTGGTGAAGGGTTGACTTGTCCACCTTGATTAATTTTCATGATGAAAAGGGATAACAAAAGACGATGTGATTAATTGTTCGTGTGTGGGTTGAGAATAGCATGTGTCGGTGTTATAAAGGCAAAGTTTATAACTATAGAATGTGGATTGTAATCCGAGAATGCCAAACATATGGGCATTAACTGATATATTATTGGCTTGATTTATTATGTGTGAGTTTGTTCTTTACTGAACCCGTATAATTGTGATAATTGAGGTGATTATATTTCATAACGACATTTGATTTATTGAGATGTTGCATCATCCCCTTTATTTGATATCATATTGTGCACATGCATTGACATGAGACTGGGTATGAGTAAAGGTCTAACACGTGGAGATCGTCCGTGTTGAGATCGAGTTATGATTATTTGGGCACGTGGAGATCGTCCGTGCGATAGAAAAGTTATGATTATGATTTGGGCACGTGGAGATCGTCCGTGCGAATTTTGTTTGATTATGATAGTGCATTGAGATTGTCCGCACAGACACGTGGAGATCGTCCGTGTCGGTATATGGACCTCGCGAGTCCCCCATGGGTCATGAACTCTCGATGTATTTCCGAGGAGTATCATGTATATACGGTTGAGAGAGAAATTGGTTCTGAGGCATATCACTTCATGGTGTCATATTGCATTGCATCCCATGACATTCTTTATTCTTGATGATTATGTGTTTTATTGGTGGTTGGGAAGACTTGATATTTGATTACCTCTATTTGACGAACTTGATCTTGTGTGTTGCTGATATATATTGTGAGTGCCTTTTTGTGTAAAGTTGTGATTGTTGAATATTGAGTTTGTAGTTGAGGATGTGTAATTTGTTAAAACGATTTGATGAGGTGGGTGCTATGAACACTGTGAATTGTTAGGTTGGGCTGATTTTTATGTAGGTTGTAGTTGTAGAGGTTCGGTTGGTGTGTAAGGAGTACTCGTATTCTATCCCCTTAGCTTGAGTTTAGATGTTTACTTGCTGGGTACCGTGTGGTTTGGTACTCACTCCTTGCTACTACAATTTTTTTTGTAGGTTACTAGCCCGGACTTTGTGATATTTCTCTTCTCCTCGTCTGAGGATTCTTGGAGATTTGTGAGGTAGTTGTTTGTCGTCTCAGCGGACTTTCTTTCTCCTTAGTTATGACCTTGTTCTATTCTAGAAACAAGTTCATTTGAGACTAGAGTTTCTTTTGAATCAATTGTAATATTTTAGAGGCTTGTACACGTGACTACCAGATTTTGGGGATGTTATGAATTGTTTCTGTAATTTTTTGCATTTTATTGAAATGGTTAAGTTTTAGGCTGACTTGTCTTGGTGGGATAAGACGAGTGCCATCACGTCCATTTTTGGGTCGTGACAACATGGTATCAGAGCCCCAGGTTCATAGGTCTTACGTCTGTACAAGCCGAGTCTAAGTAGATTCTCGAGGATCGGTACGGAGACGTCTGTACTTATCTTCGAGAGTCTATAGTGACTTTTAAGAAAAATCTTCACTTCTTGAATCTCTATCGTGCATACTTTGTCCGTTCTGATTCTTATTGCTTCATTTCATTCTCTCGTTTATGTGATGACTCGTGTGTAGTTTCCCATGTGAGTAGTTGCTGTGTCGTGTATTGATTGAATGTTAGATCTGGTACTAAGGGAAAGTGATAATCTAAGAAAAAGATGTGTGGTCAGATTCGAAATGTTCAATTTGAAAAACTTGAGTTATATGATGGTTCGACGCAATATTTTTTTTTGAATTTATAAATAATGAGTTTGAACAATGGTCTGAGGAACTTCATAAGCGTGTTGTATTTTTTAAGTTTGTTACCAAGGGGGAATAGTACTTGTGTGGTATAGGTAATATCTCTAGCGGTTCGATAATTGAATATGGAATAAATAAAAGGATGTCTAGATAATGAGTATTTTAACTATGAAAAATACAGTAAGTAAAGTTGTCATAATATGTATCGTTTGCTTAGCGAATGATTTACGCCAATGGAGGCAGAATCTCTTTTGTGATCTCATAGATTAAATGTATATCAAAGAGGGTCATGATATGATTATTACAATGATACCAATTCTTACTTGGTTAAAGTTATGGACTATGTTACTATTTCTAAAGACCTGATCTACGAAGAAATGCATATCATTTTGGATGAGAGACTGAATGGATTTTGTAGTGTATTATAATTACTTAATGGACAGAACTGTATGGGCTATTTGGGTACAATCTTCTCAATAAGTATGATGTGTTATAGTGATGAATCTAATGAACTTTCATGATATGATACTAGAGGTATATGAAAATGGATACGTCGACTGTCAAGTTTAAATACTAACTACTTAAAGAGTCATCAGTTATATACATTCTAGTATAATGAGATTTGATAGTGCATTCGAATTAGAGAAACCAACTTGTTTGTTACTATGGACGCTTGGGTTAAATATCATTTATAAGAAAAAAAAAGTTAGTGGTGGATCTTGGGAACCGTATTAATGTGTTATGTTATGAAGTGTATCCCAAGATTCCAATAAGGCTATTGATTTCATCTAAGGGGGTGGACCGATATGGAAATGAAAAACTTATGACTAAAGGAAGTTTTAATGAGTATACTTTTGTGAAGGCAATTGAAGATGTTAGTAAGAAAGTGTGCATAAAATTGAATTAATCCTTTGGAGTTGGCTGATATGGTTGGGTTTAAAGTGTCTCGTCGATGATAAGGTTTACTTGTGATAATGGTAGTGATAAACAAGCATAATGATAACAAGAGTTCGATAAATTATAATTGAGATGCAACTATATGATAAGGATTGTTGGTTAAATAAATTTGCATTGTAATGACGACTATAGAGTTTTAAGGTCATTGGTTGCTACTATTTAGTAAGTAGTGTGATTTCATCTAGTTTGCTCTACTTATGATAATAGTGTCACAAGTTCATCATATTTTTTAAATACTATTTGATAAAATTTAAGAAAGAAGTCTAAAGACATTTGACTTGAGTGTGATGATAAGTCTTTTATGGTTTTGAGTTTGATAATGAGTTTGGTTAAATTTTTAGCTAAAGATATGATAAAGTCGATGGGGAGGCGATCAATGATAATCTAAGATACGTGAATTCAAAAAATAAATAAATCAAGATATGAGTTAATGTTGTTAGATAATGGGATTGTGTTACATGGTTGAGATTAAAAAAAAAATCAAGTTTTTCATGGTGAGTTTATGTTTGTGATAGTATGTTTTGCCAAGGTGTAGATTGGTAAGGTAAAAAAAAAATGTCGGTCACATTGAATATTAAGCATTTGGAAGGACTTGTATAAGTTTTGAGTCATAAAGAGTGTTATTTTAAAATTTTAAAAGACCTAAGAAAAGATTTAATCTAAAGTTTTTATTATGAGAATAAGGTAAAAATATCAGGTGTTGTTGGCCAAGGAATAAGATTGGTGAGCGAGTCAACCGAATGAAAAGGAGTCTGGTGTATTGAAGGGTTCAAAATATTTAAAATTTTGTATCATTGGAAGAATTTAATAAAAGTGAAGGAATAATACCTCTCGTATAAACTCTTGGGTTGTAGTTGAAGGATATATTTATTTTTTTGCCTATGAGATTAGATATGACTGTGAGATGTGAAGTAGGTAGATATTATGATGCATTACATAGCACTTAATAGTAAATAGCGCTTATGTGCTCATAATATATAGAATTAATGGGCTGACCAAGAATTTCTCTAAATTTTTGCATAAGGTATATGATGGTTCTAATAGTAGTTGGACTTGATTGGAAAAAGATTTCGTACAATTGATATTTGACGTGATTCAATAGTTTGAGCTCGATGGGAAGTACACTCAGATTTGCGTAAGACCCTAATCTGTCATGAAATGACTACATAAAAAGAGAAGTAGTCATAGATTGAAAATTTTTGAGACGACAATGTGTTTTCTAAGAAGACTTTTGATATTCATAGCGGATTGAGAGTGAAGAAATGAACAGTATGGTTAGATTTTTTGTTAGTATTAATAATGGTCTCTTTTTGTTACAGTATTATGATAATATGTAGAGTTTGATAAATTGAGTATGTGTTAATTTGTAATGGAGATCAGACTGGTTGATTTTGGATGGCTAAAGAAAATAATAATTGAGGGATGGAGTCAGATGAATGAAATTGAATTTATATAGGACTAATGGAAGGAGTTTCTTGTGTTACTCGATCTTGCTTCGGTATATTCATATGTGACCAACTACTTCATTCTGAACATGATTTAGAGTATGATTCACTTTCTACGTTTGTGTGTGTTTTCGCTTCTATGAGTGAGTTCTTAGTGGTGGATCGGGTGTACCGATCCCATGATTTTTCTCTCGGCAGGATGTCATCCTTGGTTAGATTTGTTCATTTCAGTAAAGGAAGATTTTATGTTGTTTGAGATAGTTGAAGGATACTAGTGATTCTACATGCACAACCTTGCTTATGAGAACTTATAAAAGAGCTTCCGTGGATTGTTACAGTTATCCGATAGTATTGTTAAAGGTTTTGCCACCTAGAGTGTACAACTTGTTGGGTGTTTACCTGATCTTGTTATTCTTTGAGTTAGATAAGTTTGATTCTCCTTTGATAAGTACCCAATGTATAAAGATAATATTTTTATAACCTAAGATCGTGAAAAGATTGTGTTGTGAAAAAAGAATCGTGATAAGATATGTGATGGTTTATGAATTATGAGTGTGTGATGGTTGGTTCTTGTTCATTTATTGTTGTAACTAGTGTTGGTTTAAAATTTTTATCATGATTATCCGAGAAAAGATTTGCCTGATGGTTGTGTTATGGTCCATTGTGTTTCAAATTAGATTGAATTCATGGGTTAGTCTGTGGTTTGATAATCCATATTGATTTATAAATCTTTCAAATTTGATTCGAAAGTTCAGTTCTTAGTAGTTGATCTTGATGAAATTGTTTTAGAGAGAAGCTTTCTAGTAAAGTTGAACACCGACTAATAGGTCATGACTTAGTTATTTTTCATTCTTCTTCTTTATGTTCGAGGACGAACATGATTTTTAATGGTGGATAATGTAATGACCCGTAAGTTCATAGTGAGAATTATCCCTCTCTTCACCAAATACCCTTTAAATAAATTTAAATATAAATTTTAATTACTATATTTTAGTTAAAATTTTATAATTAATGAGATAATTTTTAAGTAATTAATTTAGTTTGTGGTTAATGGGTCAAACCCATGATTTAGTTAATATGTAAAACAATAAATTAAATTAAAGAGAGGTTATTATTATTTTACCCTAACACAAATTAGTTGTGGCTGAAATTATTATGGGAGAGGCAACTTTGATGCCGACAGAATTGATAAAAATATATTCTCCAGGTAAAAGCTTAAATTCAAATTCAATATTACATTACATTTACCTATACTAATTAATTGGGGGAGGAGAGAATTCATGTCATTATTTTATTGTTGAATAGAGATTTGAAATTGAGAAAAAAAAATGGGTTTCTGTGCAACATGGAATTATTCAATTGGGTATGTTGAATTGCTAAGTAATTATTTCTTGTAATAATAAATAAAATAATGTAGAGAAAGGAATTTATTATTATATGTTTGATTTGAGGGTAATGGGGTTATCCTGGGTGCACAATTGTGAACGAATACATGTTTGTCGTTTTCCCTTTTTACGCTATTGTTGATGTTATTAAAATGTTGGAGACAATTCCATGGTGGATGATCAAGTAATTATTCTTAGGATTATACGATAACGATTTGGAAGAGCAATGATGGGTGGTATTGAATTCATTACAAAGAATTTCACTGGTGTATAATATTCTATAGTTGCGGATCTTGACACATTATAATTGGTATATATTTATCTTTCGTGGTTGAACTTCTATTATACAATACCATATCACGATTCAAATTTTATATATATTGATATAAGTAATTAAATATTAAGGGCATTGTATTATATAAGTATCATTACATATATGGAATTGGAGAATGAAACTGAATCCTAGACTTGAAATTTGGAAATAGGAGGGACACATTATAATTGACATCAAAATTTTGGAACTTGATTTTAGGTTTGTGTTAGTTTTTGGGTCTAGGCTAGATCTATAGTAATATGGTTGTTGATAGTTTTAAAATTTTATTGTGATTAATTATTTGAATAGACGGCATTGATTGGAAGCCTAATGAAAGGGAAAGACTCAGGTTCCGAAGTGACTGTTCGACTATTTGAGGCAAGTAGATTTCTAATCTCTTGTTAAGTGTATGAAATACGTGTATTTCCTTTTGGTATATGTGTTTGGGCGTAATGGAACTTGGTGAAGGGTTGACTTGTCCACCTTGATTAATTTTCATGATGAAAAGGGATAACAAAAGACAATGTGATTAATTGTTCGTGTGTGGGTTGAGAATGGCATGTGTCGGTGTTATAAAGGCAAAGTTTATTACTATAGAATGTGGATTGTAATCCGAGAATGCCAAAGCATATGGGCATTAACTGATATATTATTGGCTTGATTTATTATGTGTGATTTTGTTCTTTACTGAACCCGTATAATTGTGATAATTGAGGTGATTATATTTCATAACAACATTTGATTTATAGAGATGTTGCATCATCCCCTTTATTTGATATCATATTGTGCACATGCATAGACATGAGACTGGGTATGAGTAAAGGTCTAACACGTAGAGATCGTCCGTGCGATAGAAAAGTTATGATTATGATTTGGGCACGTGGAGATCATCCGTGCAAATTTTGTTTGATTATGATAGTGCGTTGAGATTGTCCGCACAGACACGTGCGTCCGTGTCGATATATGAACCTCGCGAGTCCCCCATGGGTCATGAACTCTCGATGTATTTCCGAGGAGTATCATGTATATACAATTGAGAGAGAAATTGGTTCTGAGGCATATCACTTCATGGTGTCATATTGCATTGCATCCCATGACATTCTTTATTCTTGATGATTATGTGTTTTATTGGTGGTTGGGAAGACTTGATATTTGATTACCTCTATTTGACGAACTTGATCTTGTGTGTTGCTGATATATATTGTGAGTGCCTTTTTGTGTAAAGTTGTGATTGTTGAATATTGAGTTTGTAGTTGAGGATGTGTAATTTTGTTAAAATGATTTGATGAGGTGGGTGCTATGAACACTGTGAATTGTTAGGTTGGGCTGATTTTTATGTAGGTTGTAGTTGTGGAGGTTCAGTTGGTGTGTAAGGAGTACTCGTATTTTATCCCCTTAGCTTGAGTTTAGATGTTTACTTGTTGGGTACCGTGTGGTTTGGTACTCTCCCCTTGCTACTATAATTTTTTTTGTAGGTTACTAGCCCGGACTTTGTGATATTTCTCTTCTCCTCGTCTGAGGATTCTTGGAGATTTGTGAGGTAGTTGTTTGTCGTCTCAGCGGACTTTCTTTCTCCTTAGTTATGACCTTGTTCTATTCTAGAAACAAGTTCATTTGAGACTAGAGTTTCTTTTGAATCAATTGTAATACTTTAGAGGCTTGTACACGTGACTACCAGATTTTGGGGATGTTTTGAATTGTTTCTGTAATTTTTCACATTTTATTGAAATGGTTAAGTTTTAGGCTGACTTGACTTGGTGGGATAAGACGAGTGCCATCACGTCCATTTTTGGGTCGTGACAATAACACAACAAGTAAATGTTTAGATAAAGAAAAATAAAGAGGTGCAAAAGTAACCAACAATAATAATCCAATCATTATGTATATGTCATATAACCCAATAAAACAAGATCATGAAGAACAATTTCTTTACAAACTTTTAACTTACAAAACTAATTTTACTTTTTAAATATATAAGTCATCAAATTAAATGTTTGCTAAAAGTAAAAGTAACTTGTTGGACTCATATGATTTTGATATGGTAAGAAAATTAATGATGCAAAATCAAAACTAAAGTATAAAATAAATTATATAGTAATTTACCTTGAGAGAAAAATAAACACGAATATTTTACATTCTTTATATTTTCTTTGCTTCAATTGTTCAATAGTAGAACAATCGTATTGATAACGTGTTGTAAAACTAAACTAAACTAACAATATAAAGATAAAGAAAAGAAGAATATAGAACAAGAGATATAGAACATTAAAACAATAGAAACATGGAGACAAGAGATGAGATATTTTCTTATTCATCAAAGTATTCATCAAATCTTTAAGTATATACAATATGAACCCTTATGCCTCTATTTATAGTGTAACATATAGGCATACAAAAGATTAGTCATAAACATGACATTAACACTAATATAATAAGGAGTTTATGAAAGTGAAAGGTTCAAGAATAATGGTTATAAAGGTGGAGGTTATAGAGGTTATGATCATCTTCATAATGAGGAAAATAGTGGAGATAATGGTGAGTAACTTCTTGGTGTAGTGGACATCCACACTATAATATTTTATAATATAAAAAACATAGTTCAAAAAAATCAAATGTAGTTGTTCTGTTCACATGTTCATATGAAATTTAAACAGTTTAACGGGGAATACATGTGCAAAGCAAAACTGGTTAGATGACAAAAAAATTGCACAAAAAATATCGTCTATAAGGTACTATTAGTGAGGTACGACTAATTACAATATTAAACATCATCAAACTGAATAAATGTATACTTTATTGCACTTAACTAAAAAAATAGTTATTCACTATCTTCATACGTTCACGTGAATAAGAGATATATATGACGACCCATATTTTACATTCACAAAAGAATCTGCAATATTATTTTGTGCAAAGCTTAGTGTTTCTTAGTTTAGATAAGCAATACGATTTACAATAACATATATTTTCTGAATTGGTGATCACGTGCAACACTTGTGTCGAAAAACTATTATGTATATATATATATATATATATATATATATATATATATATATATATATATATATACATACACACACACACACACATTTATATTTAAATCTAAAATGGTAAAAAATATCAGAGACAGAGGAATAGATAAAATGATCAAAATGTTCTTTAATGTATGGGTAACGTTTAATTTGGTCTTTAATACATTTACTTAATTGAAATGGTTCTTAATGTGTAACAAAAGATGTTCATTGTGGTCCTTAATATATTTCACTCAATTGAAATTATCCTCAATTAAATAAATTATAAAAGGAAAATGAATCAAATATTCCATCAAATTTTGGGAAAGACCCATTCTATGTTACCCTGTAAGAGTTTGACTCATGATGTCATTTCAATTAACAAATAATGTCATGGATGAGCCTTTTATCTAATAGAAATGACATAAATGAACAAACTTTTTATAGGTGACATAGATGAATTTTTTAAATTTCAATAACAAATTCGAATCGTTTTTCTACCAACTATATATTAACACCATGAAATTGTAATCTCTAAGCTTTTGACAAAAAAAAAGTCATTTCTGGCTTTTAATCGTCAAAAGTAACAAATTATACGTGATACCAAATGATTACACAAGTCATGTCAATTGATTAGTCTAAGAAATGAAGCAAAATGAGTGAATTAACCAAACAATTGTTTTTGTCTTACTTTTATTTTTAGACCGTTTCAAACATAATATTTATAGTAATTTTTTTGATATTTTTTCATTTTAACTTTTCACGTATAATATTTAAAATCACAAAATTAAATAACATTTTTTATTTTCTTAAACTTCGTAATAAATCAAACAGAACAAAAAATCAAAATAGAGAGGGAGTAAATAATATATTTCACACTATTTATATTCATTTTCAAAATAAAGTTGTAAAATTTTATTATTGGCCATTCTAATGAAAGAGACAAAACTCAAAACTAGTCAAATAGTTTATGTTGGTAGTCCAATTGATACAAAAAAAATCGTGCCAAATTGGACAAAATTTGACTTTTGAACAATTGAAGTTGACAATACATTCTTCATCTAGTTAAAAAAAAAACATTAGAACTAGAACATAGTATATACTATGTAGAATCTAGGATGATAAATACTAAAGTAAAATAAAGGTCCAATCTTCTATATTGAATGAATGATGGACAATTTTAAGATTTCTTTTTATAATTATTCACCTATTTAATTGACGTAATTAATGTGATTTTGAATTTAGACATGGAAATTTAAATTTATAAACTACCAAAAAAGTATATATATATATATATATATATATATATATATATATATATATATATATATACACATACACATACACACACACACACTTGCATTTAAATCTAAAAATGTAAAAAAATATCACATAAATTGGAACAGAGGAATCGAAAAATGATCAAAATAGTCTTTAATGTATGAGTAGTGTAATCTTTGTCCTTAATACATTGTACTTGATTGAAATGGTTCTCAATGTGTAACAAAAGATGTTCGTTGTGGTCCTTAAAATATTTCACTCAATTAAAATGATCCTTAATGTATAACAAAAGGTGTTCATTTTGGTCCTAAGATGTTTAATAAAATGTTAAATATAACTATGAACCTTCTTTAGCTAGCAAAATTCATCATTCTTTCCTTCTTTGTTAGCTCAAAAGAAAGAACACCATAAAATCTAACACTATTTGTTTTTTCTATTTTTTCCAACAAAATTTACTTTGTTCTCTTTTCAAAAATATTATTCCACCGGTTTATGTTTTAAGAAACAGAAAATAATAAATTTTTTTTAAATAAAGTAGAAACAATGATGTTATATATATTTCACGAAGTTCTTTCTTTGGAAATAATAAAAAAGATAACAATGATCAATTTTGTTTGCCACGTGGGATCCACAAATAATGTTTACACAATTTTTATAGGATAACTTACAAAAGTTCTACTAATTTTGAAGTTAATACTTAGATGCATGGGAGTTTGCAATATTATGAATCTTACTAAATTTTGGTGCAACAAGATACATCCATAAAACATGTATATCGTGATACATGAGAACAAATTTAGGTGTAATCTTTTCTAGATACAATGTATCCAAGTAGGTTCGCATGCATGTTGTCACGCCCCGAGCCTACACCCTGAACGTGACAAACACTCAATGACCATTGCTGGCCTTGAGCGGACCCTTGGCCTGACTTACTTAACTCAACGGCAGACTTAACTCAATATAAGAAAACATTTTCATAAAATAACTTGAATTGAATAACTTGGCCAAAATGTCACTTAAGTCTCATAGCAAAACATCTGCAGTACAAAGAAGAGACTCAAAACTAAACTGTCTGACTATCTTGTTGGGACAGACCTCAAAACATCCTATAAAAAAGAAAGACTAAAGAGCAGTAAATATGTGTTCTCCAGAATGCAAGGTGGCTCACCACTGACTCTAAGTGCTTAGCTAGATCAAAGAGGCGATGGGTGATGTTGATTCTGGTTACCTACGTCTGCATCATGATACAATGCAGGCCAACTGGTATCAGTACATTGAATGTACGAGTTTGAATTCTAACAAATCTTGAAAGAGAGTAAGAAGGAACATTTACCTTGGCTCTGCTCAAGTCATGAAAAACTTGACTTAATATAAAGCAAAGAGACATATGCAATATATAAAAGCTTGTAAAACAATGTAAACAATTAGTTTGTTAAAGAAAATGCAATAACAAACTCAACTTTAACTATATATGAAGTAATATAGTTTATATGGGAGATTCTCTAACCAACCACCACCGTTATGAGCCTAAGTGGTGATACAACGTCTTGTCCACTCTTCTAGAACTGTCCTATACTTTGCCGTCACATAGAACTACTTAACTTAGTGGATCCACTAGCTTAACGTACGTGATCATCTAAGAAGTTTGACCCGTTAATACCCATGATGGCACATGGTTTTCATCTAGACTTGAGTTCATATGAACTCTTATCCCCACATAGGTGCTCAATACTACTCCCAAAATATACTTTAGCTCTTGCTTTTAAGAATAACTTCCTTCTTTGGGTTGAGATAATTGTTCAACACTTAGCTTTAGAAAGCTCTCTTGGAATCAATGTTCCCTTTTCTTTCATAAAACTTTTTTGGAAATCTTAGTTTCCTCATATCTTATGTGAAAACATTTATATACTCCTAGGGAATTCTTAGTTCCCTTATAACTTTTGAGAAATGAACTCAAATATTTACTCTTTACTTAGCTTGAAACTTGAGCCTTAATTCAACTCTTAGGGAATACTTAGTTCCCTTATATTTGTTTGAAGAAATTAGTTCAACTCTTTAATTTTTACTTAACTTGAAACTTGAGTCTTAAAACAAGTTAAAACGTTGTGAAAGAGCCTTGAGAACTCTTAAGAACTTTACCTTAACTTGTTTCTAACTTCTAGACTTTACCCTTAACTTCTTTGACTTTGATCTTAACTTTCGTTGAATTGGATTATGGATTTAAGGTTCAGGATCTCATTTTTATGGATGATTTCATGATGTTTAAATGTACCTTAGAGTGTTGGAATCAACTAAGAAACATGGTTACATCACTTAGAACTAATACGAAAAGATAGGGAATGAATGGGGTGAACTGGCGTCGTTGGCGCTATGAGAGGCATGGGGCGCCAGGCCCCAAACATCAGAGGCCATGTTGGGCGTTTTGTATGGTGCGGTGCCCCAAGGCCCTACGGACAGAGATTGTCATGTGGGGCTATGGGAGGCGCGGCGCCCCAGGGCCCTATGGACAGGCGTTTCGACTTTTCTCCTCCGTTTTTTTATCTCTAAACGCTCTAAACTTCCATGGTTCTTTCCCCAAACACTTAGGATCATCGGTACAATCAATAACCAATAGATTTGGCTCGAAAAACAACCCGGAAACACGAACCAAATCAACACTAGGCATGCAATAACTCAACCAACAAGAATTCTACAATGTTCTTCAAGATCTTCACTTTTTGTATCATTGAACCAACTCAAAATTGCTTAATTTGAACAATTGGTATGTGGGTGAACTAAACCAACAAAAAAGATCTCACATATCTTGATATGGATCACCCCCGACGAATTCCACTCGCAAGCCTTGGCGTTCTTCTTGGCGAATTCTTGACTTTTCTCCCTTTCCTTCTTCTTTTCCCTGTTCTCTAAGCCCTAAGTGTAAAGTTTAATTTTCAATCTGAAATAAAAATCTTTTTACCCCAAATAACTCCCTAAAACGAAATAGGAAATTAATTGGTGAAAAGACTAATTTTCCATTCCTTAAATTTGGATTGAGACCTTCCTCAATCCAACAACCCAACTTCCGAAAGACATATCTTCCTCATAGATATCAAAAATGTGCAAACTTGGCGGAGTTGGAAAGGTATATCTAAGGTCTTACCAACTATACCAAGAACTACCTCTAACTCATCATGAGATAGCGGTTATGGATGTTTTAAAATGACCAAAACTCACATTCTTAACTTAGGCAATTTTTCCAGATTTTCCCCTTTCTTTCAAAAAATGAATATTTTTAGTTTCTTAGCTTATTCCTAGGCCCTAGCTATTTCAAATTATGAGATGTTACATATCTTGTGTACATAGACAAATAAAAATCATCTCTCTCACATTCACTCACCATTCTCTATCTCGCTCACGTATGGGTATCCCGATTACATGCGAATCACATCAAATATATGTATCTAGTGTGATTCACATGTATTTGAGATATATGGACAAATCTCGCTCTCCACCTTCATGTTCTTGCTTTCTCTCTCTCTCTCCCTATTACAGTATATAGTAAAAATAATCTACTAAAAATCTGATATGAAATAATTAATTAGTGAGACAAAATATAATAATTTCAAACTATAGAGATAATTTAAAAATATGGTAGGAACGTTGTGTAATTAGATATTTTCTTCTTTTTTATTTTATAAATATGTTAGGTTTAGAGAAGTTTATTGAAATGAACATCTTTTATTATTTAGAACTATTTAAATCAAGTAAAATATAGAGAAAAATGATCAGAAATGACCATTCGGTTATTTCCGTTACCAAAAGTTTAGCTAAAATTTGGTAAATAGCACAAGTACCTCCTACACTATGACCGTTATCCTAGAGACATACCTTAACTTAACTAAGCTCCTATTACCCACTCCCGTCCCCCATCCCCAAACTCATTTGTTTTGTAATTTGATACACCTTTTGGCTTATATGACATACTCCATGAATCCACACAGTTAAGGTGCGTTGGAGATGTTTGTATGCCACGTAAACTAAAAAGGTGTATAAAGTTACAAAAAATGGGCTCAGAGATAATAGGACCTTAGTTTAGTTAACGCGTGTCTATGAGATTTCAATCATGATCTAGGTAGTACTTGTACCTTATCTTGCTAAAATTGCAAAATTACTAAAGCCAAACCTTCTACTCCTCTTCTTCTTCTTCAGTTTTGACATTAATAACTTTGTGTATTCTTAGTTATTTTTTCCTTTTCTTTAAAATTTAACGTACTACAAAGGTGAATCTTTTCGAGCGAATTATATATCAAAAGACTTGAAATATCGAGAGGATTGTATATCTAAAATTTAAGATTATTTAGAGGTAAATTTGAGTTGATCGAGATTGAATAGTCAATATATACTTCATATATAGTCAATGTATACTTCAAATATAGCTAAACTATATTTTTTTTTTTTTTAAGTGTATAACTCATATATAGGTATGATAGATTATATAACCATGACTTTTAGAAAACAATAGCATATAATAAATGAATATATTGAATATTTTTTTTAATTATATAACTATATTTATTGTAAACTAATTACTAGTTTATTATATAATTGAAACTTATATTCCTAAAATTTAAGGCCAAAATAAAACATTAATCTTAAATTAAGTGTCATTTTAGTTATTTTCTCAAAAAGTCTCTCATAAAGATAAAGAAACTAACTCATATCCTACGCACACTCTTCATTTACTTAGTACCAAAAATATTTGAAAAAGCAAAAGCCGCCATTGGAGTGTTAAGTTCACGATCGTTTCCTTCTTTGTTAAGCTACTTTTGTTCATCAACCTCCAATTTAAATTGCAGATTCCTACCTATTGCTGAATTTGATTGATTCTTGTAAGTTGTTTTACTCATCCGCTTTACTTGTTTATCTGTTGAACGTTGCTCTATTTTTGAAAAAAGATAAAAAAAAAAAAAAACTAAACTCATTTGAGATGTGGATGAAATTTTGATGTTTTTGTCCGGTGAATTGGTCTGCGAGAGGACCTTTTTTTAGTTTTCATTCTGTTTAGAGTTAACATAAGGGGATAAAAACATAATTTTTTTCTACTTGTTTTTGTATCATCAATTCTGTTTTGGTGAAATTAGGGTTAGCTTTTTTTTATGTGTGTGTTTGTGTAGAGGAATGCATGCTTTTGCGAATAGATTTTATATATAAGGGACTTTGCCCATGAAAATTGATAGAATTTGAAAAAAAAAGTACTTTTTTCACTCCAAATCAATCGCAATAACTCAAAAATAATTAACTCCAATATATATTCACAACCAAACACAACTTTGTTTTCAATCATCATTAGTCACTTTTTTTTATAGTGAATAATTACTATTGAGAATTGGAGTTGTGTTTGGTTGTGCATATAAATTGGAGTTTGAGTGTTTTTGAGTTTTTGTGAGTGACTTGGAGTGAAAAAAGTGAAAACAACTTGAATTTTATGGTCAATCGTTTTTTTTTTTGTCTTTCTTCCCTGTGAAGAGGAAGAAAAGGAGTTAAGTTATTCATGAATTTTGAAATGAAGTTATGGAATGAAATTAGATATAAAGTTTCTTTTCTTGTAAAAACTAAGGCATGAAATTTGTAGAGAATCATGTAACTAATGGAATGAGTATGCATATTAGTGTTTTTTTGGAAGTCATTTCTTCCCTTTTCTTTTTATTTTGGGTGCTCTTTCTTGAGGAGATGAGTATTAGAATGTCAAAATTTGATACATATGTTGTGTGTGACTAGTTGTCATAATGGATAAGGATGAGGTAGAGACTGTGGATGCCGAAAAGAATGTCCCTTCTAGTGATGTCCTAGTGTCCAATGAATCCCCGGTCAAGTACAAAAATGGTGTTAAGACAGAATACTTGATTGGCATAATCAATGCTAAGGACAAGATAGATGATAAGAGTGATTCAAAGAGAGAGGACTTCAAGAATGCTAAAAGTGAGACATAGGACCAGCTCAACTCTAAGAGTTAGCCAAAAGCACACGACAATGTAGTCGGTGAGTACAAAAATAGTTCACAAGGCCCAAAAAGTGCTAAAATGTTGAAAATGGAGAAGGTGAAATTTAACGAAATGTGTTCCGGGAGAATAAAAACTCCTACTATTGATGTTGAAACGGATGATATGGTAAGTGGCTATTTGAAGATGACTGACAATGAAGTCAAAAGATTGATGAAGGAGATCTGAATGAAGTTCATCACAATGAGAAAATGATCTATGGGGTCAATCAGAATGGTAATGATATAATGGTTGATAGACAAGAGGACCATCAAATGAAAAAAAAGTCTAAAACTATTACCAATGATGGTGCTAGATTGGATGAGTTTCAAATAATGAAAATCGAATTTAATGATTCTTCTATTGGAAAATGCCAGAACCAGCTAGTCGAATGTTTCTTATCAATACTTCAACTACAAATGTTGGACAACTTAGTTGATAGTTGGAAATCATCTGAGAATGTTTCTGCAATGTTACATACGCTGATATACCTTTTTTGCCCCCTATGGGTATATTAGAGTATGTACCATTGCACAAACATTCTCAGATACTTCCCACTATGTTGTCCAGCATTTGCAGTTGAAGGATTGATCAAAAACATTGGAATAGCTGGTTCTGGCGTTTTTCCAATAGAAGAATTAGTAAATTAAACTTTCAATTTTGGAAACTCATCCAATCTAGCACATAAAAGTTGCAACATTTGTTTTAATTTAATGGTCCTCTTGTCTATCAACCATTATATCATTACCATTCTGATTGATCTCATAGACCATTTTCTCACTCTAATGAACTTCATTCAGTTCTCCTTCATCAATCTTTTGTACTTCATAATCAATCACCTTCAAATAACCACTTACCATATAATTCGATCCACTATCAATAGTAGGTGTTTTGTTATCCATAAGAAAATTTCGTTGAAGTTTCCCTTCTCCATTTTCAAGATTTTAGCACTTTGTGGGCCTTTTAAATCGTTTTGTCCTCTCCGAATACATTGTCGTGTGCCTCTGGCTGACTCTTAGAGTTGTGATGGTTCTCTGTCTCACTTCTAACATTCTTCAAGTCCTCTCCCTTTGAATCACTCTAATAATATGTGTTGTCCTCAACATTGCTTATCCCAATCAAGCCTTCTATCCTAACACCATTTTCGTACTTGACCGATGACTCATTGAACACTAGGACATCACTAGCAAGGACATTCTTTTCGGCATCCACCATCTCAACATCACCCATATACATTTTTGACAACTAGTCACAGACAACATATCATATGTATCAAATTTTGGCATTCTAATACTCATCTCCTAAAGAAAGAGCACCCAAAAGAAAAAGGAAAGGGAAGAAATAACTTCCGAAATAACTTATATGCATCACTCATTCCACTAGTTATTTTACCTTCCAAAATAACTTATATGCATCACATTCCACTAGTTATATGATTCTCTAAAAATTTCACACCTTTATTTAAAATTCAATTTTTCACAAGAAAAGAAACTTTATATCTTATTTCATTCTATAACATCATCTCAAAATTCATGAATAACTTAACTTCTTTTCTTCCTTTGCAACTGACGTCAGTTGCAAAGGAGGAAAGACTCCAAAAACAAACATGATTGGCCATACAATTCAAGTTGTTTTTAACTATTTTCACTCCAAATCACTAACAAAAACTCAAAAACAACTCCAATTTTCAATCATCATTTTTCAAAGTGAATAATTGAATAATGATGGTTGAAAATTGGATTAGGGTTTGGTTGTGAATATAAATTGGAGTTAATTGTTTTTGAGTTTTTGTGAGTGATTTGGACTGAAAAATGTTTTTTAAATTCTCTCAATTTTCATGGCCACTCTCCCTTATATATATAATGTATTAGCAAAAGCATGCATTCCTCCACACAAACACTCAAAAAAAACCGTAACCCTAGTTTCATCAAAACATAATTGAGAATTGAAAAAAAAAAACAGAAAAAAAATCTTATTTTTCATCCCCGAATGTTAACTCTTAACAGAATGACAACTAAAAAAGGTCCTTCCGCCATTCAATTCACCCCAAAAAAACATAAAAACTACATCCACATATCAAATGTCTTTAGTTTTTTTCATTTTGTTTTCAAAAATAGAGCAACGTTCAACAGATAAACAAGTAATGCCGATTATTAAAAAACTTACAAGAATTCATCAAACTCAGCAACAGAGAGGAATCTGCAATCAAAATCGGAGGTTAACAAAGAAGGAAACGATCGTGAGCTTAACCCTCCAATGTCGGCTTTTGCTTCTTCAAATATTTTTCAGCACTAAGTAACTGGAGAATGTGAGTAGGATATGAGTTAATTCCTAAAATGACACTTAATTTTAGAGTAATGTTTTATTTTGGTCTTATATTTTAGAAATAGTTTCAATTATATATAATATAAATTGGTAATTAGTTTACAAATAAATATAGTTATATAATTCAAAAAACTATTCGATATATACATTGATTATATGCTATAGTTTGCTAAAAGTCATAAAAGTCATATTAAGTATACGAAAAAGGCTCAAAAGTACCCCTACACTATCGGAAATTGCTCAAATTTTCCATTAAACTATATTGTGGCTCAAAAGTACCCTTCCCATCAAAATATTGGGTCATGCTTACCCTTCTAATTAAAAAAGGTATGTTAAGTGTTAAGTGGACTCCACATGGACGCCACATAAGTGTCAAAGATTTCCCACTACTATGTAGACTAATAAGATCCCTAATATCTAATTTTCCCCTCATTTCACTTAAGATTTGATTTCAACCATTTTCCCTCATTTTCGCGGGTACGGTAAGAAATGATTCACAAATTCTTCACTTTGCGCCTGGGTTTCGAAGTTGATTTCATGGCTGGGTTTCAAAGTGGATCTTCGCGGCCGTAGGTTAGTAAATCTTTGTTCTTATTTTATTATGCTTACTATTACAAAGTTGTGGTTGGTTCCATAATTGGTGATGAATTGATGGATTATAAGGATAAATGTGAGCTATTTTCAATAGTTTAGGGGTATTTTTGAGCATTTTTTGTAAAGTATATACTGACTATATAATATAAGGTACCTATATATGAGTTATCATTGACTATATATTACGATACACTCAAAAAGCTAAATATAGTTAACGAGATATGAAGTATACATTGACTATTCAATCTCGATCAACTCGAATTCATCTCTTAATAGTCTCAAATTTTAGATATGGAATCATCTTGATGTTTCGAGTCTTTTTATATTTATTTCGCTCAAAAAGATTCACGTTTTTAGTACATCAAATTTTAAAGAGAACGATAAACCACTAAGAAGACGCATGAAATAAAAAAGAGGAGGAGGGGAAGAAAGTAGGAAAATATGTTATTAATGGCGAAACTGGAAGGAAGAAGAAGAAGAAGAGTAGAAGGTCTGGCCAATTTTTGTAATTTTGAAATTTTAGCGAGATAAGGTACAAGTAACCCCTAGACTATAACCAAAATTTCATGTCGTTGGTACACTCAATATACTCTAAAAAAGAAAAACACAAGAAGGCTCAGTAGAATGCAACATGTACTAAGTAGACATCATCGGCCGACTCAAAATAGTAACTACTATGCATAAAGTAATAGTATAAAATCAACTATAGCACTTAGCATGTGATAAAAAATAAACGACAAGAACAAGTGATAACTTAAGCAAGTACGTAATCAATGACAATATCAAGCACACACACGAGGACTAATGCCTCCACACCACACTCGTTTGGGAAATGGGTTCTTTAAAATTAAGTACATTTAATTAATTCGGTATGTTTTCCTCTTTGATATTACTGTGTCAGAACGTGACACCTTGATCCAATAATAACGTGTCGGAACGTGACACCCCAATCCAATAATACCGTGTCAAAATATGACACCCCGATCTAACAATATCGTGTCATAACGTGACACCCCGATCTAATAATACTGTGTCAGAACGTTACACCCCAATCAAATAATACCGTGTCAGAACGTGACACCCCAATCCAAAAATATATTGTTAATTATCATTTATTAACACCACTTTTCACGTCCTTAACAATTTTTCATCAAGCCTTGTTTATTCAAGGCATCACTTCGATAGAGAATGTTCAAGATTATAAATTTCACGGTCTCAGAACAGAGAACACATAGATTATCCAAACCACACAACCAAGTCACACAAACACACAATCAAGTACATAGAGAACCTCACAATATCACTCAATGTATATCAATCTCTATTAACAGTCTATCTATCAAATAGAATAAACCATAACCTACCTCCACCGAATAACCTAAGTCAAGTAAACTATTTCTCCAATGTTTTTCCTCTCCTCAATGTAACCGAACTTTCCCAATGTACCAAGTATAAGTGCGTAATTTGTAAGTTAACGAGTCTATAAACACTCATATTATTCTATATCTATCATAGACCCAAAAACTTACCTAATTCTTTTAATCAATTTCTTAAAGTTCAAACCTAAGGGTAAGTCCTAATTCCTCCGATTAGCATAAATTCAATGGAATGTAAATAATTTGATACACCTAATATTTAATTACCTATCTTCATATATCAAAATCTTGATTTTTAATATGATAATTAACTTAATTTAAAAAGTCAAACTCACTATTTTGTGAAACCAATTACTCGTACTAGAAATCCATTGCAACACTATAATCCAATTGCACCGCTAAGTGTTGAACTTCCATTCTCTTTAAACCCACAATTACCAGATAACTATTAACTCCACATGTGCATAAATTTCTCAATCAAAATACAAACCCTGCCTTTAAAATTTAACTTTCCAACTTCTTTCTCCAAGCACATCATTAAATAAAATGAATGGCCAACCTTTCAACAATCAACTTTATTTCTTAAATCAAGAATGTAAACACTTCTTCTCTAACTTAAAATTAGTAATGAAACCCACTACAATGAATTAAATATTGTTTTCCCCCAACTAATATAAACCTACATGTATATAGGACATTTCCAATTCCAACCTCTTCTCAATTCGGTTTCTCTTTCCCAACGAATAACAATGCAACATACTACTAATAAAAAGAACTCATTACATATTACTGAAAGAATTCAAAGATTTGAAGCATTACATGGATGGCAGTTGCTTCTAGTTTACACCATAGATAGTGTTTCTATCACTTAGTCTTTTTAATTATCTAGGATAACTAATTATGAACTAACAAAAATTAAATCTTACTAATTTTAATGTTATCTCCCTGAAGCATCGACTAATTTAACTATTCAAAACAACCCTACTAATTTTATAATGTATTTAATAATAGTTCAAAATATCCATTTAGAATCTTGCGGAAGTATTTTATGAACTAAAAATCTCTAGTACTCAAAACGATCAAATGAGTCATTACATTAGATACCAATTTATCCATCATTTGTCCTCAAACGATCAAAGAAGGCGAGGGCAATAAAGTGTACCTGAATCAACCAAAGGTGTGGATCTTCTGTGCATATCCCCCTCAGCATCCACAGTGGACTTATCAACTTGGCAATTCTTCCACTAAACATTCAGTAAGACAATCACTTTTGACCTCAACTTGTAGACCTCCCTATATAGAATAGCTACAAGCTCTTCCTCTTAAGACAAGTTCTTATCGAGAAAGATTGAATACTATCAAATAATATAGTTTCTATCACCATGTTATTTCTTAAACATAGACACATGTAACACTAAGTGCACACATGACAACCCTGGAGGAAAGGCCAATTCACATGCCACCTCCCACACACACTTAAGAACTTCAAATGACCCAATATACCTCTAACTAAGCTTACCCCACTTACCAAACCGCATTACATCCTTCATGGGTGAAACTTTAAACAAAACTTTCTCACTCTACATAAACTCTAAGTCCATGACCTTACGATTTGCATACTCCTTCTGCTTGCTCTGAGATGCTAGAAACATCTCCGGTATGAATTTCACTTTCTCTAACAATTCCCTCAAAAGATCGGTACCCTAAGGTATCACCTCGAATGCATCAAACCAACCAACGGGAAACCTACATCTCCTCCCATACATGCCTCAAATGGAGACATATCACTACTAGAGTGGTATCTATTGTTGTACAAAAACTCTACTAAGGGTAAGAACTGATCCCAATGACCACCAAAATCAATCACGCACGCACGAAACATATCCTTCTACACTTGAATTGCTCGCTCAAACTACACATTGGTCTGAGGGTGAAATGTGGTACTAAGATCCAATCTAGTACCTAACTGAGCATGCAAGTTCCTCAATAAGTTAGAAGTAAACTGCGTACCTCTATCTGATATGATGGACATTGGAACTCCATGCAATCGAACGATTTCACGGATATAAAGTTAGGATAACTTCTCTACATTATAAGTCATGTTGACCGGAATAAAGGGAGCAAACTTAATTAACCTGTCAACAATTACACAAATAGAATCAAACTTACTTAACGTCTTTGTAAGACCAACCACAAAATCCATTACAATTCTTTCCCACTTCCATTCACGAATGGACATTCTCTAATGTGTCCCTCCAGGCCTCTGATGTTCATACTTTACGTGCTGACAATTCGGACATTGGGAAACTAAATCAATAATGTCACACTTTATTCTACTCCACAATAATGCTATCTCACATCACGATACACCTTGGTTGTACCAAGATGTATGGAATACATCATTGCGCCTCTACAAGAATAGAATGAGTCAAATCATCAACACGGGGCAGACATACCCTCCCCTTAATTCTCAAGACACCTTCATCATCAATCAAAGCTTCTTTAGACTCTCCTCGCAATACCATATCTCGAATTCACCTCAGCTTCTCATCATCAAACTGCTTTCCCTTAATCTTGTCAAGAAAATAGGATCTTTCCTTTACAAAGGCCAAAAATCCTTGTTTCTCAAGTACTTCCATCCTTATAAAGTCATTCGCTAGAGTTTGAACCGCTCTAGCCAATGGGCGTCTAGAAACATCTAAGTGGCTAAACTACCCATGCTCCCTACTTTTGTACTTAAAGCATCTACAACAACATTAGTTTTTCCTGGGTGATACAAAATAGTAGTATCATAGTCTTTCAATAACTCCATCCACCTCCTCTGACTCGAATTTAAATCCTTCTGAATGAACACATATTTTAATCTGCGATGATTTGTATACACTTCGCACTTGAACTCATATAGATAATGCCTCCATTGCTTCAATGCAAATACAATTGCAGCCAACTCCAAATCATGGTTCAAATAGTTACATTCATGCACTTTTGATTGCTTTGAAGAATAGAAATTACATTTCTGTCCTGCATTAGCACTACACCCAAATTAGAATAAGATGCATCACAATATATAGTGAAATTCTTACCTTCCACTAGCAATGCAAGAGTTGGTTCAATACTCAACAAGGTTTTGTGTTTCAGGATGCTTTCTTCACACTCAACCGACCATACAAATGGAACATTCTGCTTGGTCAAATTGGCCAGCTTAAAAGCAATGTAAGAGAATCCCTTGACGAATCGGCGATTAGTAGCTATCTAAACCAACAAAGCTCCTTACCTCAGAAACATTAGCAGGTCTTACCCAACTCTTCCCTACTTCAATTTAGTGGGGTACACTATCACTCCATCCTCAGAAACTATGTCCCCCAAGAAGGACATTAAATCGAGCCAAAACTCACACTTGCAGAATTTGACATAAGACATGTTCTTCCATAACAACCCCAATACAATTCTCAAATGATCCTCATGTTCCTTTTTGCTCTTTAAGTATATCAGTATATCATCACTGAATACAATAAGAAAGAGATCTAGATATAGCTTTATGCATCAGGATCATGAAGGAAGCAAGGGCATTAATAAGCCCAAAAGACATTACTAAGGATTTGTAGTGCCCATACCTGGTTTTAAAATAGGTATTGGGCACGTCTATTACCCGCAGTTTCAATTGATGATCACCGAACCTCAAATCTATTTTAGAAAAGACACAAGCACCCTGTAATTGATCGAGCAAGTCATCAATGTGAGGAGTGAGGTACTTTTTCTTAATAGTTATCTTATTCAACTACCTGTAGAGTATGCACATTCGAAAATAATTATCCTACTTCTTCACAAATAAAACAGGAGCACCCCAAGGAGATGCAATGGGTCTAATAAAATCTTTACTTAACAACTCCTGAAGTTGGGCTCTCAACTGGGTCCATTTTATAAAGTGGAATAGAAATTAGGCAAGTCCCCGACTCCAGGTCAATACAAAAATCAATATCTCTATATGGTGGCATACCACACAGGTATGTAGGAAAAACATGCACAAACTCAAAAAAATATAGAATTTAGACTCGATCGAAGTCATTTTGGAAGTATCATCTCTGAGATGTTCCAATAATGCTAAACAAGCCTTACTCACCAACCTCTTAGCATGAAGAAAAGAGATACTATGAACTGGGGTGGAAATATAGTCACACTCCCACACTAGTGAATCTATCACATGCTTGACAAAGGTAGCAAAATTTGTAGAAAGCCAATTTATACCCATAATTATATCAAAATCAACCATCTCTAGAATAATCAAATCTACATAAGTGTTTCTCTTCAAAAATTTAAAAGGCAATACCCATACACCTTCTCAACTATCACAGACTCACCAACAGGAGTAGAGACACGAATAGGTATGTCAAGCAAGTCACAATGTAAATCAAGACTAGTAGCGACCGAGAAAGATATATAAGAAAATATGGATCCACGATCAAACAATACAGAAGGCCATATAATCACAAACCAGAAGAGTACATGTGATAACTGATGTACCGTGGTTTCACGGTACTTTTAATGCTTTTTCCTTAAGTTTACTGTGTGTCCAAAGCCTTTTTGTATTGATTTTTGATGTAGGTTTCTCTTCATTTGCAGGAAATCTGTCCAAAGGAGAACATGGAGGTTTTGAGCAGAAATTGCAGAAGTGACCACCTACGGAGCTCATGACGGTCCGTCGCGACTATGACGGTCCGTAGGTGGCATCGTAGTGAAAAGAGAGTAGTTGCTGAAGGAAGATGGGGAAGTCTGACTAAGTGTGGGACTACGGAAGCTCACGATGGACCTTCATAGCCACGACGGTCCGTCCTGCTTGTTCGTTGTGATTGTCAGAGAGTAGTCCAGTACCCAATTCCAAGAAGTTTCTAAGTATTGTGGAACGGAACCCCTCGACGGACCGTCATGCTTGCAACGGTCCGTCAGACCTGTCCGTCGAGGGTAACAGATTTGATGAAAGAAACAGCATAGACTAGAGTTTAAGTATGGAGCGACGGAGGCCACGACAGTCTGTCACATGGGCCGTCGACTCAAACGCGTTTTGGACAGATTTTCCTTAATTAGATTCCTTCTTTTATTAGGTTTTATTTTATTATAAATAGTCCAAAAAACCTCATTTTTGGGGTTAGACTTTTGGATATTTTTTAGTTCTCTTGTTTAAGTATTGAACTATTGATTTTGGTATTTGATCATACTTTTCCAGAATAGATTGTTAGTGTTTTTGTGAATTATTCAAGTGAATTTCTGGATTTTCTTACTTCTCATTAAAGGAAGTGCATGAATTCTTATATTATTAATATGAATTGTGTGATTATGACCATGGGTAACTAAACTCCATAACTAGTGTTGTGGGAACCATGGGTAAATAAAAGGTAAAATCTAGCTAAAATAACAATTCTAGAATAGTGTCTCGCATGTATTGATAATTCTTTCATTTAGAAGTCTTTTTAACGGATGGCCAACGTTAGAAATCGCCTTAATGCTACTTACCGGACCAAGGAGGTAGATAATAGGAAAAGAATTATCAACGTAGATTTAGTGTATACTATCTAATAGGCTAGTGTTGGTTGGTACGAAGTAACAACTTAGTCAAATATCGATTACGATTCTTAATATGAGGTAACGATAAGGTTTAGTAAAGCAAAACACATAGCCGGACCAAGGTGCGGAGTGAAATTCTCTAGATGCCGAACCAAGGATTTAGAGATACCTAACTTATCACTTTACATGTGAGACATTAGGAAAAAATTGTTATAGCTATAATTACCAAGTTAGGAGCTTGTGGGGAACACTTAAGCCCTAGTTACTCTCATCACTTGATTAAACTCCAATACTTGAACCTGCTAGTTGATTACTTTAATTTAGTTAATTAAGTTTATTAATCAAAACCCCCCTTTAGTTATTTGTTTTTCGGAAAATAATTGACTAAATAGAAGTAATAATAGAATAACGTTAAGTCTGAACCATTTTCCTCGTGGGATCGACCCCAACCTCATTAGTTGGGTTCTTTACTTGATACGACCGCTTTACTTCTTATTTGAGAAGTAAGTTTAAGCGTATCAAATTTTGGCGCCACTGCCGGGGAAAGTGGCTTTTAGATTAACTTAAAACTTATTACTAAAGTTTAGTCAATATTTTTCTAATTTTACTTTTTCTGATGTTTTTGTCTCTTGCAGGTCTAAATTCCGTGTATGCCAATTACGCGGAGTAGAAGAGAACCTTTGTTTCCATACGACCACGAATTAGAGCGTACACTACGCAATATGAATCGAAACTTGGGTATCAGCGACGATGATCCCAATCAGGACATTCCAGCTCCAGTTGATGCTCACCGTCGGTTATTACCTAAAAATCGTGGTGAAGATGAACAAAGGGGACAACACTCCACTCCACGCCCTCAAGAGTACTATAGGGGTTATGATAACATCGCAGACTCTGATAGGCCACTTGTCTTGCCCCCTCTACCACACGGCCACACTTTTGTGGTAACCAGTATTCTGATGCAAATGCTCACTGCTAGAGGTTTGTTTTCAGGGCTACCTTCTGAGGATCCACATGCCCACATCGCTAAGGTAAGGGCAGTGCAAAAGTTATGTAGAGAGGACCGATTTGAATATGGATTTATTAAGGCTAGAGTATTTTCTCTTTCACTGACGGGAGAGGCTGCTATCTGGTTTACTGAGCTCCCTTATAACTCAATCTTCACTTGGAATCAACTGAGGGATGCTTTCTTAGCACGTTACTACCCGGTCTCTAAGAAACTAAACCACAAAGACAGAGTGAACAACTTTGTAGCACTACCAGGAGAGTCAGTTAGTAGTTCTTGGGATAGGTTCACTTCATTCTTGAGAAGTGTCCCCAATCACTGCATTGATGATGAGTCACTGAAAGAATACTTCTATCGGGGACATGATGATAATAATAAAGCGGTGTTGGATACAATAGCGGGTGGTTCTTATGGGGAGTGTCCTTATGCCGAGATTGCTGAAAAGTTAGAGAAAATCTCCCGAAATAATAAAGCTTGGAGTACTAGAAAGTCAGATACTGGAAGAAACACCTTCGCAGTACAATCCTCACATAATCTAGCCACAGACGAGATTCGTGAAGAGATGGCTCAGATGAGAACTGAGCTTGGGTTGGTATTAAAACATGTCACTGGGGGTGCAGAAAAGGTAAATGCAGTGAACTACTTGTCTAAACCACCACTACCAAATGATGAATATTATTATGAGGAGGATTCCTATGCAGTGAATGAGCAGACGGGGGGTTTCCGACCGAACGCCCAAGGCTCCAATAAGGAGAATTCGCGCCAAGGTCAAGGAAACCAAGGTCGGAACTATGGTAATTATAATCGCGAGGGTCATTATGTCCGAGATGGGAATGACAACCGTGACAACAATTTCAACCGGGGTAACTATGGTAATAGAAATAATAGGAGTGGGCCCTATGTTCCTCCTCAAAATTGTGAAGCTGCTCCTAGGGATGGTGTAGGTAGTATGGCGCGAGTTGAGGATATGTTGCACAAAATGATGAGGATGTTCGATGCTAGTGATGAACACACTAAAGAGTTAAAAAGTGACTTAGCGAGTATTGGGCAGAAAGTTGATACACATGCAATCTCGATTAAGCAGCTTGAGTTGCAAATGGCCCAATTATCTGCAACTGTGAACACACGGCAACCGGGCACTCTCCCTAGCAACACTGTCGAAAATCTGAAAAATGATGGACACTGTATGGCAATCACTACTCGGGGTGGTAAGCAGACCATTGAACCACCTATGCCATCTGATGTAGAAAAGGTGGTGGAGGTTAGTGGTGAGTTAGAAGATAAAACGGGAAGAGATGTTGAAGTACCCAAAAAGGTGACTCCCATGCCTAGACCACCAACTCCTTTCCCACAAAGACTAGTGAAAAAAAATGAGGATGGTAAATACCGGCGTTTTATGACGATGTTGAAACAACTTTCCATCAATGTCCCTTTGGTAGAAGCTCTGGAACAAATGCCTGGTTATGCCAAGTTCATGAAAGATCTGGTTACGAAGAAAAGATCGGTCACTTTTGAGGATGATGATAGAATGCAGCACTGTAGTGTTATTGCTACAAGATCTCTAGTGCAAAATAAAGAAGATCCGGGTGCTTTCACTATTCCTTGTACAATCGGGTTATTACATTTTGCGAAAGCATTATGTGATCTTGGGGCAAGCATAAATCTCATGCCCCTCTCGATTTACAATAAGTTGGGTTTGGGTGATCCAAAGCCTACTGCGATACGGCTACTGATGGCCGATCGAACAGTAAAAAGGCATATTGGGATACTCCACGATGTGCTAGTAAAACTGGAGTCGTTCATATTTCCGGCTGATTTTGTTATTCTTGATTGTGAGGTCAATTTTGAGGTGCCTATTATTCTTGGGAGGCCATTCCTTGCTACGGATAGAGCCTTTGTTGATATGGAAAAAGGGCAGATGAAATTTTGGTTAAACAATGTAGAAGTGACCTTCAACATTTGTAGGTCCATGAGGCAGAGTGGTGAGCTCCAATCGGTGTCTGCCATATCCTACAAAGTTGAAAAGTCATCTGAGGTACAAATTGAAGAACGTCTGGGTGTTGAAACACTAGCAGCAGTGATCATGAATTTTGATAGCGATTTCATTGAAGAGTATGGGTCATTGGTCGTGACACTTGATCGAGGTGATGTTTGGTTTAAACCAAAGAAATATGAGTTAGATATGAAGAATCGCTAGTCTCCACCCGCGAAATCATCTATAGAGGAGGCTCCCAAATTAGAACTAAAAGCTCTACCACCTCATCTGAGGTATGAAGTCTTAGGAAATGGTGACACTTTGCCAGTAATCATTGCATCAGATCTGAATGTACAACAAGTTGATAGTTTGGTGAAAGTGTTAAAAAGGTTCAAAAGAGCTATTGGGTGGACTATTGCGGATATTATTGGGATCCCTCCCGGTATTTGTTCTCATAAAATCCAACTCATGCCCGATCATAAGCCAACTATTGAGCATCAGAGACGCTTAAATCTACCTATGCAATAGGTAGTGAAGAAGGAAATTATTAAGTGGTTGGATGTTGGAGTAATATATCCGATCGCTGATAGTAGTTGGGTATGCCCTGTTCAGTGTGTACCTAAGAAAGAGGGAATGACTGTGGTCCCCAATGAAAAAAATGAACTTGTTCCAATGAGACCGGTGACTGGATGGAGGGTGTGTATGGACTACCGGAAATTAAATGCATGGACCAAAAAAGACCATTTTCCTATGCCCTTCATGGATCAGATGTTGGATAGACTTGCCGGAAAAGGGTGGTACTGTTTTCTTGATGGTTATTAGACTTGCCGGAAAAGGGTGGTACTGTTTTCTTGATGGTTATTCGGGGTACAACCAGATTTCTATTGCACCGGAAGATCAAGATAAAACCACCTTAACTTGTCCATATGGGACCTTCGCGTTCAAGAGAATGCCTTTTGGGTTGTGCAATGCACCCGCCACATTTCAGAGATGTATGATGTCGATATTCTCCGATATGGTGGAGGACACTATTGATGTGTTTATCGATGATTTTTCTGTGGTTGGTGACTCCTTTGAGCGGTGTTTGAGTCATTTATCTGAGGTTCTTAAGAGGTGTGAAGACTGCAATTTAGTACTAAATTGGGAAAAATGCCACTTCATGGTGAAAGAGGGTATTTTATTGGGTCATCGCATTTCAGAGAAGGGTATAGAGGTTGATCGAGCTAAAGTTGAGGTAATAGAGAGACTTCCCCCACCTATCTCTGTAAAAGGTGTGAGAAGCTTTCTTGGGCATGCAGGTTTTTACCGGAGGTTTATCAAGGATTTTTCAAAAATTGCGCATCCTTTGTGCAAGTTGCTTGAGAAAGAGTGTAAATTTTACTTTGATGAATCCTGTCTTAAGTTATTCGGTGAGTTGAAAGAAATGTTAGTGTCTGCACCCATCATTATTTCTCTGGATTGGAGCATTCCATTTGAGGTGATGTGCGATGCTAGTGGGGTTGCTCTTGGTGTGTTATAGGGACAAAGAAGGACAAAATCCTTCACCCCATTTACTATGCTAGTAAAGCCCTCAATGAAGCCCAAAAGAACTACACAGTGACTGAGCAAGAGCTCCTTGCAGTAGTCTTTGCTTTCGAGAAATTTTGCTCCTATTTGCTAGGCACTAGAGTTATAGTGCATACTGATCATTCTGCTTTGAGATATTTGATGGCAAAGAAGGATGCGAAACCGAGGTTGATTCGTTGGGTATTACTATTCCAAGAATTTGACTTTGAGGTGAGAGATAGAAAAGGGACCAAAAATCAAGTCGCTGATCACTTGTCCCGTTTAGAAGATAAAGCAATGAGAGTGTTAGGAGATAAGACTGAAATTGATGATACTTTCCCCGATGAGCATGTATTGGCCGCCTCTCAATACTTGATTCCATGGTTCGCAGATTTTGCGAATTATCTGGCTAGCGATATTGTCCCACCGGACTTGTCCTTTCATCAAAGGAAAAAGTTCATGCATGATGCTAGAAAGTTATTTTGGGATGAACCATACTTGTATAGGAGTTGCGCCGATGGATTATTCGGCGATGTGTGCCGGAAGTTGAGATGTTGAGTGTTTTGGAGGCGTGTCATTCTTTGCCAGTAGGTGGGCATCATAGTGGTATCCGGACAGCCCACAAAATCTTACAATGTGGCTATTATTGGCCAACTATCCATCAAGATACTCATGAGTTTGCCAAGGCATGTGATAGATGCCCAAGAGATGGTGGCATTTCGAGGAAAACAAAATGTAGGGGGTGGAAGCGGAATTAAGAAAAGGGAGTGAAGAGAGAGTTGGTTGGAAGTAGCTTATTTTATTTCTGAGGGAGAAGCCCTCTATTTTTAATAACAACTTACAACTTAGGCCAATAGAAGTGGCCGACAACATACTTTACACTTGGCCTTATAACATTCGATCGACGCAAAACGACATAAAACTTTACATATAATGGAAGACATACTATTTACTACTTTTCTACTTTACATAGTGGCCTTTGCTTTTTTATATATGGCCAACACGCTTTTGACTTTATTACAAAACAACAAAAAACTTTATAATAATGGCCTTTACTTTATTTATGGCCGACACGCTTTACAATACACTACTTATTAGTTTACACGTATCTTTACTCTAGTTCCACTTTTGGTATGAAGTTATCTTCTCCATTGCATTTTGTACATAAGTGATCAGGATATTTTTGTCCTATTAACTTGCAGTATCTTACCATTAGATTTGGAGAAATAAATTTTTTTTGAATTGCTCTTGTAGTAGGTATTTGCTCTGGTTTCAACAGACTTAATATCCATTGCCTTATCTCTTCCATATCTTCTACTCTGATTTCTTTACAGTTGGAGTATATCATTGTTTGATCTCTGTTATAATAACTCCATATTGCATTCTCGTTCAAATAATTGTTTGATAGCTCGGTTAATATAGTGGCTATTCCAATAGTTCTTTTGTTAGCATAGAACTACGGAATATCTACCTTTTGTATCTCTTCTTGTGTATCTATTTTTTCTGGGATTATCATTTTCCTAGTCAATCCTATCTTTATAACTTGTATAGTTGGTTTGATCTCATCATATAATATCTCCGCTGTTGCTGAATAGAACTTTATGTAAAATAAAGTCCCTTTGGTTATTCTTTTATATTGTAAAAATGCCTTGTATAGCTCCGGTATTTTAGCTATTTCTTCTCCATTTATTGTATATACTGTACTGATTAACCTGTAATTGTAGCAAGTTGCTACTAAATTTGGGTTTGTTCCTTATTGTGCTATTAATTTGTTATATCCTTGCAGGTGTTGGGTTATATAGTTTTTGTTTGGATTTTTGGTATCTTTTGCTCTGGGGTTTGAGTTTAAAAAGGTTTGTATCTTGTATATATTTTCTATATACATTCTGGTAATATGGTTATATATTTGTTTTTGTGAATCTAGGCTGGCTTTGTAAGTATTTATCTGTGGGGGTACGAATATGTCTTTTTGGATATTTTGTGGAGTATATAGTTTAGAGAATAAGTTGTTCATATTTGTATTTGTATACTTTACCTTATCTTCCTCCTTTTTTGTAGATGATCCTGCGGTAGATGTACTTCCTGGTGTAACTGAACTTCCTGCAAGTGTATATAATTTTTTGTTTTGGGTTTTTAGGTGTTTCCCATCGTCACCTTCTAGCTCCGCATTTTTTAAGTCATGCTGCTGACTTAGCTCCGCATTTTTTAAGTCATGCTGCTGACTATTAACTGTTTCTTTTAGTATCTGTACTTCAGTTTCTATCTTTTCCATTTTTTGACGAAGCATTGTCATCGTAGCTTGTATTTTCTTCATTGTATCTTCCTCTGGAGAGGTACTCTGCAATAAGATTTTTGTCAGTTTTAATTACTTCAATTGTAAATGTAAAATTTAATATATTTAATACTAATCTTCTTATTTCTTTTGTTGTAACTGCATCTTGTACCTTTTTAGTTAGCCACCACTTTACCTGTGTATTATCTGTTCTTACAATAAATTTATTGTAAACAATATATGGTTCAAATGGTAATAAACATTTATATAATGCAAACAATTCTTTTCTATTTATTTCCCATTTTATTTGTGCTTCTGTATAAGATCCTGAATGGTATCTGCAGTGATGTTCTATTTTTTCTTTGTGATATTTATATTTTAAAACTCCTCCATAATTATGATTACTTGAATCTGTTTCTACAATATAAGTAAATGATTTATTTTCATCGGGAAAATATAATTTTGGTAATGTCTTACATAAGTTTTTAATATGTCTTATATGCTCTTTATCTTTATTATCAAAATGATATTCTATATCTTTCTTAAGCTTTTTATGTAATGGTTTTAAATATTCTGCTAATTTTGGTATATATTCTCTTACTTGGTTTACTAATCCTAAGAAGGATTGTAATTTCATTTTTGTATCTATATTTTCATCAATGGTGATTATTTTTTGTACTATATGGTTTTGCATTTTTATTCCATTTTTATCTATTTGTATTCCTTGAAATTCTATCTGAGGTTTCATAATTTCTGCTTTCTTTTTACTTAGGCTTATACCAGAATGTTTAATTATGTGTATAAATTTTTCTAATAATCTAATATGTTCATCTTGTGTTTTTGAATATAATAATATATCATCTATATAGACAATACAATTTTCTAATTGAGTAAAATAATTGTCCATAAAATGTTGATATCTACCTGGTGCATTTTTATATCCAAATGGTAAAACATTCCATTCATAAAATCCTTGTGGTAAAGTAAATGCTGTTAGTTGTTTAGATTCTTCTTCTAGTTTTAAGTGATAAAATCCTGACTTACAATCGAATTTACTGAAATAATTATATCCTTGTATCTGTCTTATTTTTAGTATTTTATTTGGTATTGGGTAATTGTATGTTTTGGTTTTAGCATTTAAGTTACGATAGTCTATAACCATTCTACTTTTACCTCTTTTTTGTTCACTATGTTTATTAACTATTAAAGCTCGACTTGTATGTTTACTATTGCTTTCCTGTATATAATTATTCTTCAATAATTCATCTATATGCATTTTAAATTCTTTTAAATCATCAAAATTATATTATAATTGTTTTTGTGTTATTATACTATTTTCATCTATTAATTCAATCTTTACTTTTATCTTATGTTTTTCCCATCCTTGTAATGGATTTTCATTATATAATAATTCTAATTGTTCATTAATTATTTTAACCTTATCTATTGTAAATATGATAATTTCTAATTGTGCTATCTGGATTTTACTTATATTTTCCATCTTCTGGTTTATTCTTTCACTTCCTTTCATCCATTCTATGGGTTTTCTTTGTTTATTATTTACTCTTTTTGCTCCTATTTTATTTCTTTTTCTGTTATTTCTTCACTTGTGTTTACTATCGCACTAGGTAATCTAGGGCATAAATGTCCTGTTTTTAGAATTTCTGTTTCTAATACTAATTCTCTTGTTATATAATTCTCTTCTTGTCCTGTATTTATTAAAATTTTATATTTTCTTTGATCTATTATTCCTGTTATAAAATAATGGTATAATGTTGTTTCTTCTATATTTAATAAATTTTTCGAAATTTCATAGTTCCTTTTAGATGTGCTTGCTCTTGATGAGGTAGTTCTAGTTAATACATTTGGTATACTTGAAGTACTCAATCTTTCTTTTACAATTTCCAAATCTTCTTCCATGTCAATTTCTTTATAGCTATAATCATTATTATCTATTATAGTAATTATTCTTTCAAAAGGATTTTCTATTTTTATTCTATCAATTTTATTTCTTGCCGTTACTTTATGTTTTGTTGTTAGTATATATAGGTTTTAACATCTTGCTGTAAATATTTTACTGCCTGGTGCTAATTCTATTCCAGACATTTTCCAATATAAAACTAATGATTTACCTATGTTTCTATCTGTTAATGCTACTGAGTAGTTGACACTTATTATAAATTTAAATTTTTGGTATATTAAGTTTCCTCTTACTGCACTTATTACACTTTTTTCTATAGGATGTATAATTCTATCATCTGCTAAATATATCTCAATAGGTGTATCTATTCCTTCTCTAAAACAAGCTTTTATCAATATTTCTGTTCCTTCTAAGTGTACATACTTTATGGGTGTTTTAGCTTTGATGTCTTGTATTTCTTTATTTATTATTCTCTTATTTAATATAGGTATTTGTGCTTTTCCTTTTGTATATTTACAATCTATAATGTGTTCTTTTTGACTAACTACATAATATTCATCTTTTTGTCTTTTAAACCAATTTCTTATTGTAGGTATTTCAAGTACTTTTTCAACACTTAAATCTAATTCTTTTCCTTTTATTTGTTCAAAAATTGTATTATCAAATATATTTTTTTGTTCTGCTGATTCTTCATTTTGATATTCTTCTTTAGATATTATTTTAATGTCCTCTTCAGACATTGGATTTCTTCGTTCATTTCATCATTATATAGATCAATATCTATTTCATTTTCTAATTCAGTTTCTATATCTGATACTTCATATATACTATCATTTTCACTTAATTCATAATCTATGTAATCTATCTGCATGTATTCTTCATTATCGATAATTACTTCTGCTATTTGTTTTCCTTTTGGATTATTAGGTAATTTACAATTTCTAGCTAAATGTCCTAACTTTCCACAATTGTAACAAGTACAATCTGATAATTGTTTCTTTGGTCTATAAGGTCTTTTTATTTTATAATTTTTTACATAATATCTTTGTCTTGGTTTATTGTATTTATATCTAGTTTTAGTTTTTCTATACTTATTGTATCTTTTAGTTTTTTTATAATACTTATTTGTACAACCAAACTGTGGTGCTGTTTTATCTTTACAACAGGCTAAATTTTTAAGTAATACTTTCTCCATTTTTATTTTATCTTTTTGATCTTCACATAATTGTACAAACCATTGATGTAAAAATTTTATTCTAGCTCCTAAAGTATCTGTTAATCGTTCATTATTCCAATCTTTTATTATTTTTGTGCTAAATGGTTCTGGTAGTTCTGTAAAATACTGTTGTCTTATCTCTTTTGCTTCATTTATATCGTATCTTGCTTTGTAATAATATTCCTTAAATGCACATGTATATTCTTCTATGTAAGACATTTTACATATAGCTAATTTTGTCATAAGTTGTCTATTTATTATTTTTTCTCTATTTTGTTCTTTTATTTCTGTAGTCATACCACCAAATTCATTTCTTATTGCTAATTCATATTTATCTAATATGTCTATATTTGTTGTTGATGGTGATCCATCTATTTTCTTATCACTCCTAAGTGTTTCTAAACTTTCTAGGGGTAAATTTTCTATCCATAATTTTGTTGTTCCAACAAATGTTCTTTCTATATATCCTGGCGTTTCTTTTGTTGCTATTTTATTATCAATTAATTGTTTAGATATATTTCCTACCCATATTAAGATTACTTTATTTATATCCATAACTCAATCTAGATCTAAAAAGTTATATTGTTCAATTATTGGTCTAGGTGTCCATTTTTTATTTAGTCTACTATTCCATATTGCATTTGTTCTATCTGATCTTTCATAATTTTCTGTATAATAAGTTGGTGTTGTCCTTCTAGGATTACTCCTAGGACTATTATCCGGGGTTTTAACTCTTGATGTGCTAGGTTTATTTATATCTCCTGTATTTATTTCTAATTTTTTCGGTTTATTTACTTGTTCTAGAATTTCTGTGTATGTTTCACTTATATCACTTATTTCTGATTTTTGTTCATTCATTTCATTATCTGATTCATTTATTTCATTTATTTCGTCTATTTCAAGATTTTCATTTAATATTTGTTTCATTTTATTTATTTCTTGTGTCAATTCAAATTCTTTTTCTTTTTCCTTTTCTATTTGTTTCTCTTTTTGTTTAGTTTCATATAATAATTTTAACTTAGTCAATTCTTTTTCTAATTCATTTATTTTTGTATTTTTTAATTCTTCTATATGGTGTACTTCCTGTTTTGCTTGTATTTTTATTTTTTCAATCTCTTTTAATTTATCTATTTCTTCGTTTTCCTTTGTTATTCTTATCATAGCTGTTAAACTATCTTCTAGTTTTGCTGTTTTTTTTTCTAACATCAAATATAAATTATTTCCTATTTTTTTATATCTTCTTCCTAAATTTGAAAATATTATTTTTATTATTAATCCATCTTGATTTTCATATGTTTTTTCGTCTACTGCAAATTCTTCTTTTTCATTATGATTTATGTTGTAATTTATATCATGTTGTAATTTATATTCTAGGCAATTTATTTGGATTTCTATCTTAAATAAAGCCTTTCTTTGTACTAATATCACTTTAGTACTTACTCCTGCAAATATATTTTCTTCTAGTCTTTCTTTTTTATATTTTAATTCTTGTCTTTTTTCAATTATTTTCTCTATCAATTGTTGCTTATATATTTCTTTTTTCATACTGTTTTTTCAGATAACACACATATTTATATTCTGTTTTAGAGATTATATTTATCAAAAAGTCTGTTTTGCTATTATCTTTTTTAGTAAGTTGTAATAGTTCATATTCCATATATAAGTTTTTTAGCTTTTTCTGTGTCTTTCGTACTTTTCTTTCTATCTTAGTTTTTGTTATAGTAGTTACCTTATTTGAATTTTTCTTCATATTTTTAGGAAAACATTTTTTCATAATATTCTTTTTTAATTATATTTAATCTTTGTATTTCATTAGCGTTGTTTTCTATATATTCTAAATATTCTTCTTCTCTAAAATAGAAATATCTATTTATATTTTCAATTAATAATTTTTCTTCTAGATCTATTTCTTCTTTAGTTTTCCTCCAAAGTTGTAAATATAAATAATCTATCATTGATCTCTGAATAATTCTAGATCATCATATATATCAAAATCATCTGGTATAATTAGTTCTGCCCAACCATGAATTATTTCTTCAATTATCTCGTATGTTACTAATTTATCATAAATTATTCTTTTTATATCAGTATTAAGATCTTTTAATATATATAATATTAATATCTTGTAGTTAACATCATCATCTAATAAGTAAGAAGTCATTTAAACATATTTTCACTAAAATTTTATTCCTTCTAACCTCTTCATAGATTATACTCATTTATTATGTAATAATAATAATTTAATAATCATCTCGTCTAGTCACTACTACGGTCTTCTTTGATTAGTTACCCTAACAGCGCCTCAACTGTGTTTACTCCCCTAAACGGCTTTCTTGCCTACCGGTTTCAACTTTAGGATGACATAGTCTGGGCATACTGATTCTAAGAATATTTCCGTAGCAAACCTTCTAAAGATGGTTATTATAACATTATTGAAACATAATAAACAATTATAATCAACAAGAGATTATCAGGAATAAAGCAGTTTAGCTACTCATGAATAAAAATGAGTATACCTGATTCTGCATGTTTGTCATTTCTACTTTGTTTTCCATAGCTTTTTCTTAACTTAGCTCTGATACCAATGTAGGGGGTGGAAGCGGAATTTAGAAAAGGGAGTGAAGAACAAAAAGATGAAAGTTACAATGTAGGGGGTGGAAGCGGAATTTAGAAAAAGGGAGTGAAGAGAGAGTTGGTTGGAAGGAGCTTATTTTATTTCTGAGGGAGAAGCCCTCTATTTATGATAAAAACTTACAACTTAGGCCAATAGAAGTGGTCGACAACATACTTTACACTTGGCCTTATAACATTCGACCGACGCAAAACGACATAAAACTTTACATATAATGGAAGACATACTATTTACTACTTTTCTACTTTACATAGTGGCCTTTGCTTTTTTATATATGGCCAACACACTTTTGACTTTATTACAAAACAACAAAAAACTTTATAATAATGGCCTTTACTTTATTTATGGGCGACACGCTTTACAATACACTACTTATTAGTTTACACGTATCTTTACTCTAGTTCCACTTTTGGTACGAAGTTATCTTCTCCATTGCATTTTGTACATAAGTGATCAGGATATTTTTGTCCTATTAACTTGCAGTATCTTACCATTAGATTTGGAGAAATAAAATTTTTTCGAATTGCTCTTGTAGTAGGTATTTGCTCTGGTTTCAACAGACTTAATATCCACTGCCTTATCTGTTCCATATCTGCTACTCTGATTTCTTTACAGTTGGAGTATATCATTGTTTGATCTCTGTTATAATAACTCCATATTGCATTCTCGTTCAAATAATTGTTTGATAGCTCGATTAATATAGTGACTATTCCAATAGTTCTTTTGTTAGCATAGAACTCCGGAATATCTACCTTCTGTATCTCTTCTTGTGTATCTATTTTTTCTGGGATTATCATTTCCCTAGTCAATCCTATCTTTATAACTTGTATAGTTGGTTTGATCTCATCATATAATATCTCCGCTGTTGCTGAATAGAACTTTATGTAAAATAAAGTCCCTTTGGTTATTCTTTTATATTGTAAAAATGCCTTGTATAGCTCCGGTATTTTAGCTATTTCTTCTCCATTTATTGTATATACTGTACTGATTAACCCGTAATTGTAGCAAGTTGCTACTAAATTTGGGTTTGTTCCTGGTTGTGCTATTAATTTGTTATATCCTTGCAGGTGTTGGGTTATATAGTTTTCGTTTGGGTTTTTGGTATCTTTTGCTCTGGGGTTTGAGTTTAAAAAGGTTTGTATCTTGTATATATTTTCTATATACATTCTGGTAATATGGTTATATATTTGTTTTTGTGAATCTAGGCTGGTTTTGTAAGTATTTATCTGTGGGGGTACGAATATGTCTTTTTGGGTATTTTGTGGAGTATATGGTTTAGAGAATAAGTTATTCATATTTGTATTTGTATACTTTACCTTATCTTCCTCCTTTTTTGTAGATGATCCTGCGGTAGATGTACTTCCTGGTGTAACTGAACTTCCTGCAACTGTATATAATTTTTTGTTTTGGGTTCTTAGGTGTTTTCCATCGTCACCTTCTAGCTCCGCATTTTTTAAGTCATGCTGCTGACTTAGCTCCGCATTTTTTAAGTCATGCTGCTGACTATTAACTGTTTCTTTTAGTATCTGTACTTCAGTTTCTATCTTTTCCATTTTTTGACAAAGCATTGTCATCGTAGCTAGTATTTTCTTCATTGTATCTTCCTCTGGAGAGGTAGTCTGCAATAAGATTTTTGTCAGTTTTAATTACTTCAATTGTAAATGTAAAATTTAATATATTTAATACTAATCTTCTTATTTCTTTTGTTGTAACTGAATCTTGTACCTTTTTAGTTAGCCACCACTTTACCTGTGTATTATCTGTTCTTACAATAAATTTATTGTAAACAATATATGGTTCAAATGCTAATAAACATTTATATAATGCAAACAATTCATTTCTATTTATTTCCCATTTTATTTGTGCTTCTGTATAAGATCCTGAATGGTATCTGCAGTGATGTTCTATTTTTTCTTTGTCATATTTATATTTTAAAACTCCTCCATAACTATGATTACTTGAATCTGTTTCTACAATATAAGTAAATGATTTATTTTCATCGGGAAAATATAGTTTTGGTAATGTCTTACATAAGTTTTTAATATGTCTTATATGTTCTTTATCTTTATTATCAAAATGATATTCTATATCTTTCTTAAGCTTTTTATGTAATGGTTTTAAATATTCTGCTTTCTTTTTACTTAGGCTTATACCAGAATGTTTAATTATGTGTATAAATTTTTCTAATAATCTAATATGTTCATCTTGTGTTTTTGAATATAATAATATATCATCTATATAGACAATACAATTTTCTAATTGATTAAAATAATTGTCCATAAAATGTTGATATCTACCTGGTGCATTTTTATATCCAAATGGTAAAACATTCCATTCATAAAATCCTTGTGGTACAGTAAATGCTGTTAGTTGTTTAGATTCTTCTTCTAGTTTTAAGTGATAAAATCTTGACTTACAATCGAATTTACTGAAATAATTATATCCTTGTATCTGTCTTATTTTTAGTATTTTGTTTGGTATTGGGTAATTGTATGTTTTGGTTTTAGCATTTAAGTTACGATAGTCTATAACCATTCTACTTTTACCTCTTTTTTGTTCACTATGTTTATTAACTATAAAAGCTGGACTTGTATGTTTACTATTGCTTTCCTGTATATAATTATTCTTCAATAATTCATCTATATGCATTTAAAATTCTTTTAAATCATCAAAATTATATTTTAATGGTTTTTGTGTTATTATACTATTTTCATCTATTAATTCAATCTTTACTTTTATCTTATGCTTTTCCCATCCTTGTAATGGATTTTCACTATATAATAATTCTAATTGTTCATTAATTATTTTAACCTTATCTGTTGTAAATATGATAATTTTTAATTGTGCTATCTGGTTTTTACTTATATTTTCCATCTTCTGGTTTATTCTTTCACTTCCTTTCATCCATTCTATGGGTTTTCTTTGTTTATTATTTACTCTTTTTGCTCCTATTTTATTTCCACATTGTGTAGTAAACCACCAATGTGTTTTTGTTATAATATCAGGGTATAATCTTTCTAAAAAAGGCATTCCTAATAACATATCTTTTTTTTGTAAATTCAAAATTATACATTTCTTCTATTGTTAATATTTTATCCCATATTTATATTTTTATATTTTTTGCTTTATATATAATCATACTACCTTCATTGTTAAATCCTGTCACTACCATAGGTGTTTTTAATTTTTCCCATTTATCTTCTGGTAAACAATTATATGTACATATATTTGCTTCTGCTCCTGTATCTATCATAGGGGTGTAATATCTGTTGTGGTAACCTTCTACAATAATTTTTGCAAGTATATATATTTTCATTATTCATTTTGTTCTTTTAATAATTATTTTCTTATTTTGGTAAGTTATTATTAATTGTTCATTTTCTATACTATAAGGTTTAACTATTTCTAACCATTTTATTCTTAGAGTAATATTCTGGCTTCCTTGGTATATTTTAAATGGTATTATTATTGGTATTCCTCCTATAATTATTTCTTTTTCTGTTATTTCTTCACTTGTGTTTACTATCGCACTAGGTAATCCAGGGCATAAATGTCCTGTTTTTAGAATTTCTGTTTCTAATACTACTTCTCTTGTTATATAATTCTCTTCTTGTCCTGTATTTATTAAAATTTTATATTTTCTTTGATCTATTATTCCTGTTATAAAATAATGGTATAATGTTGTTTCTTCTATATATAATAAATTTTTCGAAATTTCATAGTTCCTTTTAGATGTGCTTGCTCTTGATGAGGTAGTTCTAGTTAATACATTTGGTATACTTGAAGTACTCAATCTTTCTTTTACAATTTCCAAATCTTCTTCCATGTCAATTTCTTTATAGCTATAATCATTATTATCTATTATAGTAATTATTCTTTCAAAAGGATTTTCTATTTTTATTCTATCAATTTTATTTCTTGCCGTTACTTTATGTTTTGTTGTTAGTATATATAGGTTTTTACATCTTGCTGTAAATATTTTACTGCCTGGTGCTAATTCTATTCCAGACATTTTCCAATATAAAACTAATGATTTATCTATGTTTCTATCTGTTAATGCTACTGAGTAGTTGACAGTTATTATAAATTTAAATTTTTGGTATATTAAGTTTCCTCTTACTGCACTTATTACACTTTTTTCTATAGGATGTATAATTCTATCATCTGCTAAATATATCTCAATAGGTGTATCTATTCCTTCTCTTAAACAAGCTTTTATCAATATTTCTGTTCCTCCTAAGTTTACATACTTTATGGGTGTTTTAGCTTTGATGTCTTGTATTTCTTTATTTATTATTCTCTTATTTAATATAGGTATTTGTGCTTTTCCTTTTGTATATTTACATTCTATAATGTGTTCTTTTTGACTAACTACATAATATTCATCTTTTTGTCTTTTAAACCAATTTCTTATTGTAGGTATTTCAAGTACTTTTTCAAAACTTAAATCTAATTCTTTTCCTTTTATTTGTTCAAAAATTGTATTATCAAATATAATTTTTTGTTCTGCTGATTCTTCATTTTGATATTCTTCTTTAGATATTATTTTTATGTCCTCTTCAGACATTAGATTTCTTCGTTCATTTCATCATTATTTAGATCAATATCTATTTCATTTTCTAATTCAGGTTCTATATCTGATACTTCATATATACTATCATTTTCACTTAATTCATAATCTATGTAATCTATCTGCATGTATTCTTCATTATCGATAATTACTTCTGCTATTTGTTTTCCTTTTGGATTTTTAGGTAATTTACAATTTCTAGCTAAATGTCCTAACTTTCCACAATTGTAACAAGTACAATCTGATAATTGTTTCTTTGGTCTATAAGGTCTTTTTATTTTATAATTTTTTACATAATATCTTTGTCTTGGTTTATTGTATTTATATCTAGTTTTAGTTTTTCTATACTTATTGTATCTTTTAGTTTTTTTATAATACTTATTTGTACAACCAAACTGTGGTGCTGTTTTATCTTTACAACAGGCTAAATTTTTAAGTAATACTTTCTCCATTTTTATTTTATCTTTTTGATCTTCACATAATTGTACAAACCATTGATGTAAAAATTTTATTCTAGCTCCTAAAGTATCTGTTAATCGTTCATTATTCCAATCTTTTATTATTTTTGTGCTAAATGGTTCTGGTAGTTCTGTAAAATACTGTTGTCTTATCTCTTTTGCTTCATTTATATCGTATCTTGCTTTGTAATAATATTCCTTAAATGCACATGTATATTCTTCTATGTAAGACATTTTACATATAGCTAATTTTGTCATAAGTTGTCTATTTATTATTTTTTCTCTATTTTGTTCTTTTATTTCTGTAGTCATACCACCAAATTCATTTCTTATTGCTAATTCATATTTATCTAATATGTCTATATTTGTTGTTGATGGTGATCCATCTATTTTCTTATCACTCCTAAGTGTTTCTAAACTTTCTAGGGGTAAATTTTCTATCCATAATTTTGTTGTTCCAACAAATGTTCTTTCTATATATCCTGGCGTTTCTTTTGTTGCTATTTTATTATCAATTAATTGTTTAGATATATTTCCTACCCATAGTAAGATTACTTTATTTATATCCATAACTCAATCTAGATCTAAAAAGTTATATTGTTCAATTATTGGTCTAGGTGTCCATTTTTTATTTAGTCTACTATTCCATATTGCATTTGTTCTATCTGATCTTTCATAATTTTCTGTATAATAAGTTGGTGTTGTCCTTCTAGGATTACTCCTAGGACTATTATCCGGGGTTTTAACTCTTGATGTGCTAGGTTTATTTATATCTCCTGTATTTATTTCTAATTTTTTCGGTTTATTTACTTGTTCTAGAATTTCTGTGTATGTTTCACTTATATCACTTATTTCTGATTTTTGTTCATTCATTTCATTATCTGATTCATTTATTTCATTTATTTCGTCTATTTCAAGATTTTCATTTAATATTTGTTTCATTTTATTTATTTCTTGTGTCAATTCAAATTCTTTTTCTTTTTCCTTTTCTATTTGTTTCTCTTTTTGTTTAGTTTCATATAATAATTTTAACTTAGTCAATTCTTTTTCTAATTCATTTATTTTTGTATTTTTTAATTCTTCTATATGGTGTACTTCCTGTTTTGCTTGTATTTTTATTTTTTCAATCTCTTTTAATTTATCTATTTCTTCGTTTTCCTTTGTTATTCTTATCATAGCTGTTAAACTATCTTCTAGTTTTGCTGTTTTTTTTTCTAACATCAAATATAAATTATTTCCTATTTTTTTATATCTTCTTCCTAAATTTGAAAATATTATTTTTATTATTAATCCATCTTGATTTTCATATGTTTTTTCGTCTACTGCAAATTCTTCTTTTTCATTATGATTTATGTTGTAATTTATATCATGTTGTAATTTATATTCTAGGCAATTTATTTGGATTTCTATCTTAAATAAAGCCTTTCTTTGTACTAATATCACTTTAGTACTTACTCCTGCAAATATATTTTCTTCTAGTCTTTCTTTTTTATATTTTAATTCTTGTCTTTTTTCAATTATTTTCTCTATCAATTGTTGCTTATATATTTCTTTTTTCATACTGTTTTTTCAGATAACACACATATTTATATTCTGTTTTAGAGATTATATTTATCAAAAAGTCTGTTTTGCTATTATCTTTTTTAGTAAGTTGTAATAGTTCATATTCCATATATAAGTTTTTTAGCTTTTTCTGTGTCTTTCGTACTTTTCTTTCTATCTTAGTTTTTGTTATAGTAGTTACCTTATTTGAATTTTTCTTCATATTTTTAGGAAAACATTTTTTCATAATATTCTTTTTTAATTATATTTAATCTTTGTATTTCATTAGCGTTGTTTTCTATATATTCTAAATATTCTTCTTCTCTAAAATAGAAATATCTATTTATATTTTCAATTAATAATTTTTCTTCTAGATCTATTTCTTCTTTAGTTTTCCTCCAAAGTTGTAAATATAAATAATCTATCATTGATCTCTGAATAATTCTAGATCATCATATATATCAAAATCATCTGGTATAATTAGTTCTGCCCAACCATGAATTATTTCTTCAATTATCTCGTATGTTACTAATTTATCATAAATTATTCTTTTTATATCAGTATTAAGATCTTTTAATATATATAATATTAATATCTTGTAGTTAACATCATCATCTAATAAGTAAGAAGTCATTTAAACATATTTTCACTAAAATTTTATTCCTTCTAACCTCTTCATAGATTATACTCATTTATTATGTAATAATAACAATTTAATAATCATCTCGTCTAGTCACTACTACGGTCTTCTTTGATTAGTTACCCTAACAGCGCCTCAACTGTGTTTACTCCCCTAAACGGCCTTCTTGCCTACCGGTTTTAACTTTAGGATGGCATAGTCTGGGCATACTGATTCTAAGAATATTTCCGTAGCAAACCTTCTAAAGATGGTTATTATAACATTTTTGAAACATAATAAACAATTATAATCAACAAGAGATTATCAGGAATAAAGCAGTTTATCTACTCATGAATAAAAATGAGTATACCTGATTCTGTATGTTTGTCATTTCTACTTTGTTTTCCATAGCTTTTTCTTAACTTAGCTCTGATACCAATGTAGGGGGTGGAAGCGGAATTTAGAAAAGGGAGTGAAGATAGTAGCGGTTGATTATGTGTCTAAATGGGTGGAAGCTATTGCACTCACAAATAATGAAGGGAAGAGTGTCACCGCGTTCTTGAAAAGGAATATATTTTCCCAATTTGGCACCCCAAGGGCTATTATTAGTGATGGGGGATCCCACTTTTGTAACAAATTGTTTAAGGGATTATTGGATAAATATGGTGTTCTCCATAATGTGGCCACTCCTTACCATCCTCAAACTAGTGGGCAAGTTGAGGTGTCAAATAGGGAGATCAAGCAGATTTTGTCAAAAACGGTGAACGCTAGTAGAACAGATTGGTCAAGGAGGCTTGATGATGCTCTTTGGGCCTACCGGACAGAATACAAGACTCCCATAGGTATGTCCCCATACCAACTTGTATATGGGAAGGCTTGTCACTTACCGTTTGAATTAGAGTAGAAAGCCATGTGGGCAATGATGAAGTTGAAATTGGATTGGAATGAAGCTGCAGAACAGAGGTTAAATGGGTTGAATGAGCTCGATGAATTTCGCCTAAAAGCTTATGAAAGTTCAGCCCTTTACAAAGAAAAGATGAAGAAGTACCATGATCAAAAGATTGAGAAACGCGATTTTATGGTTTGGGATTTGGTGCTTTTATTCAATTCTAGGTTGCGCTTGTTTCCAGGAAAACTCAAGTCCAAATGGACTGGCCCTTACTTGATCACCCAACTATTCTCTCACGGAGCGGTTGAGTTGGAAAACAAGGAGGGTGTGCGGTTTAAGGTGAATGGACAACAAATCAAAATCTATCTGGGACATGCTGAAACGGCGAATGAAGTGATCAAGGCATACCATCTTGATAAAGTCTAAATAATCAAGTGTACTCTGTCGTGCCGCGACGTTAAATCAAGCGCTGGTTGGGAGGCAACCTAATATGTATCCTCTAAGCCAACTATAGTTTTTTTATGACTTTCTAGTAATAGTTGCATTTTCTTTGTTTTTCGTTTTGTTAGAAGTATTGGCTAGAGCGTAGTTTAGGGTCTGTGTTCAATAAGTGTCATGACAAATACAAAAAGAATAGCTTAATAGGTGTTAAATTTGCAGGTAGCACATCAGTAGAAAAATCTGCAAAAAATTAGTCTGCAGCACTCATTGACGGATCCATCGACGGACCGTCACACATGCGGCAGACTGTCGCAAGAATCCGTCGTGCCTAGGTAAGTTTTTCTATTTCTTTTAAATTAGGGAACCCACGACGAACCATCATACCTGTGATGGACCATCAATGGGGACTCGTCGTATCAATACCCGTCAACCCGACCCGACCCGACCGGCGAATTTTAAAAGTTTTTAAACCTTTAACTTCCCACCTCTTCATATCAACCGTTTCTTTCCCTCATTTCTCCCATTTCCTCTCTTTTCAACTCCCTACCACTCTCATTCTCTTCCCAAACTCCTGATTCACCATCCTTTCCCAAATTCCCCTAATCTTCCCTCTCCCAGTCTCCTTGTGTCTTCAAGTAATCTGCCGGTCGGAGTCTACTGTTCTTCTGCTGATCTTCAGAGTTGTGTGCCTCACCCTGTTTTCATCTTCTCCAAGTCTCAGGTATGTGGTTCTGATCTCTAACCCATCTACATTTCATTTTTGTTTTCACATACTACATGCCTATTTCTGAATGTTGGGTCTTCGAATTTTGACCCCTATTGTATGCTAAGAACTCATCCTGTTCATCCTACATGCCTTAAGACCCGTCATATAAGTAAAAATGATGTGGGTATTGGGTTAACCAAATCAAAAAAAAAAAGGGGGGGGGGGAATATGTTTCTAAAACTTGTTCTGACCTAGGTTGATAGTCCTCCAAATTGGCATGCTAAAACTCGAGAAATTATTGCATTAGAATTGCTAGTTTGCTGGGTATTTGGGTTAGAAAGTGTGGGTTGATACGTAGTCTTTCGATTGAAATTTTAGGGGACGATTGAGGCATCCTCAGTTCGTTCACTGAAGGACAGAACGAGACCGCGTCGATGGACCTTCGTGCCCATGACGGACCATCGTGGGGTCCGTCCCATCAAACCCTGATTTATTTTCTCTAAGTGTCCAATGACGGACATCTACGACGGACCGTCGTACCCTCGACGGTCTGTCCTGGACAACCGTCATGGTTGTCAGAGACCCTACTCCTAAGGGTCTCAAAATTTTCTCTAAGTGTCCAATGACGGACATCTACGACGGACCGTCGTACCCTCGACGGTCCGTCCTCCACAACCGTCATGGTTGTCGGAGACCCTACTCCTAAGGGTCTCAAAATTTTCTCCAAGTGTCCAATGACGGACCTCTACCACGGACCGTCGTACCCTTGATGGTCCATCCTGCACAACCGTCATGGTTGTTAGAGACCCTATTCCTAAGGGTCTCCAAACATTTTCTAAGTGTCCTATGACGGACCTGTATGACGGATCGTCGTGCCCTCGATGGTCCGTCCTGCTTAACCGTCATGATTGTCAGAGACTTTCTTTTTGAGAGTCTCCAAAAATTTTCTTAAGTCATTCAGAACGGACCCCCATGACGGTCCGTCATACTCACGACGGACCGTCAATTGGTCCGTCGTGCTTCACAGACACTACAGCAATACCATTACAACTTTGGTTTTACGTTTGTAGTTTTCTTCTCTGCATGTCTTGTTTGCTTCTACTGGTACTAATTGTTATTCTTTACAGGTACTAACACTTATGGCACCCAAGCAAGATCGAGTTTATGCACGAGGGCATTCAAAGTCCATCGCCCCATCTGCCCGACTGGTCATTGGCTCTGACGATGAGCGTGACCCCGAGTACAGGCCCCCAGGCACTGTCACTCCTGCATGGGCTGTACGCGCCACTAAAGCTACGCCCACGAAGGTGGCGTCCGACGTAGTCACTGCCTCCGAGTTTTACGAGGAGCGCACACTGACTGACACGCCTTCTGGGTCTGCTGCACACACCAGGGATGCTTCCGGTTCTGAGGAAGTTTCAGGTTCAGAAGAAGTCTCCCGGTCTGAGGAGGCTTCTGCTTCAGCCACCGCATCCCAGTCCGCCTCATCTGATGAGGCCGACAGTGCTGATTCAACTCCAGCACCACAGACTGGAGTCCCCACCCTGGTTGCCGACCAACCCAACCGGTGGTGTGTTGAAGGGGAGTATCAGGTGTACTCCGACACCAAGCTTCCGAACGATAAGGGAGTCATGACCCGGACCCTTACACTGGAGAGGCGGGTCCTTACGGGGAGTCTCCCAACCATGCCGGATATCCATGCACTCTTCACCAGGCACCGGCTAGATTGGACGGCTCGTGCTTTGGGCCGATACAGTGAGGAGTTGGTCTGAGAGTTATACGCCTCGTATGTGGCGACTCTCCGATCCCAGATTGATAGGCGGGCTGACCTCGCCAAACAGGCCCTACTTGATCACATCAGAGTCTGCGGCAAATGGGTAGACTTCTCCTTGCCAGCCATCCGCCGATATCTATACGGCGAGGATGTTGATGCCACCAGGACCCCTCTCACCGCCGAGTTTGACTACCGATGGAAACTTGTTAAAGACGGACGGTTTTTGCGTGAGCCAGCGCTGAGAGAGACCACCAAGAGGTGGATGGCCCAGCATTTGTCTGTTGATGAAGAGGATGCTGACTGGGTACTGGAGCCGAATAGAGCCATCAAGAAGTCTAACTTGACCTTCACGGCCAAGTTTTTATGGTTGATAGTCCGCCACTGACTTTCCCCCACTGTTGCAGATAATATAGTTACATGGGATCGCGCAGTTCTGATGGCAGCGATTATAGCGGGGTTCGAGGTCGACTTTGCTTGGATTCTTCAGGCGGTCATGCACGAGAGGGCCTTCAAGGTCACCACTACTTACCCATTTCCGTGCATGGTGTTTTCTTTGTGCAGGTCCACAGGTGTGCCCATTTGGCACATAGATCAGCTCAAGACCCCGCAGGGCAATGTTGATATCGGCCTCATAAGGGATGAGGCCAATGAGTTGGCTCCACACAGAGGGCCCCACCTGGAGGTTCTTCCGCTTGGTGAGAACCTGGCGGATACAGTAGAGCAAGCCCGAGCGTCTACCCAGGCTACATCTGAGCCTACTGACACCACCCCGGTCGAGTCTATCCCGGGTGGTAGCACCGCCCCGAGCTCCTCTTACTCGACTCCATCCACTACTCTGGTCCCACTTGTTAGGGTCCAGAAACTTGAGGCCCAGATGGCCACACTTCTGCATCACATCCAGTCTTGGATGCAGAGGTCTATTGCTGAGGCGGAGGACCGCATGGAGCGGAAGATGGTCCAGCACACGGAGAGAAAGATCACGGAGGTTAATCAGCGCCTGGACGCTTTTGAGTTGCGGGTGCTAGCCCGGCCAGCCCCTCCGGTGGACGTGTCAACCCTTCAGGCTGCGGTAGAGAGTCTGAGAGTGGACCTGGACACGATTCTAGAGGCTAGGGTGCCCGAGTTTGAGGCCCCTTCTGCAGAGCCTGCTGAGGACACAGTGATGGCTGCTTTATTCGCCACTTCAGATGTGCCTCACCCTCCCCCACGAGAGCATGCCAAGAGGCGTAGGGGTCGAGATGAGGATGAGGTGAGGGCGATAAAGAAGGAGCGCCGAGAGATGGAGGCTGCGAGGAGAGCCTCGATTGCTGATGAGGAGGCCCGTCAGATGAGGACCATAGAGTTGGCTACTGGGGCGTCTAGCTCCAGAGTTGTTGAGGAGAAGAGAGGCACTACTGATGGTGCTGTTGCTGCTGAGGAGACTACTGAGGGTGTCCAGACTATAGATGGAGTGGGTTCCGGGATACAGGACCCACCAGCTTGTTGATCGCCGGCGCTTTGCGCCTCAGGTTTGCTTTACCTACCACTCGATTATTTTAGATTCTTTTATGCATTGGGGACAATTGCATATATTTTTTGTTGGGGTGGGGTAAATGGAAAGTGAGTGCTAGGGTGAAATCTGAGTAGCCCAATTCACGTTCCTCTCTTGGGGTTTTCTTGCCAGTGTTCTTTTTTTCCCCAAGAGACTGATTACTTTTATTGTTGAACAGGCATGTTTATATCTTATGTACATAGTATAAATCTGAAGCATGATGGCTAAAACAAAAATGATATCCTGTTGCAATGAAAATGATGCATGACTAGGCATAGTAATTGATAAATGTATGGCTCAAAACATGACATAGAGATACACTACTGCATGACCCTAAATCTAATATTCGAAGTAGGTGTCTAATAATCTGGTAGAGTAATGAGATGTCAAGTGAGTGTGAGGAAAAGTCGAATGATCCACCATTGGTGCTGAGCTAGAACTTGCCTGGTTAGTCCTGCTAAAATTAAGCCGTAATAAACAATTAGGAAAGGATCATAGGCCCTTGTTCGAAATAGTCAATCTTGAGCCTAAAAAAACAGAAAACCAAATGAAGTTAATCCCTTATTGATCCAAATGATTTGAGCTTAAACTAGATCTTTCTTTTTCACCCCAACTGATCTTCTCTGGGAATAATGTGTTGGCCCTTGCCCCTCCTTGGACATGTGCACCTCAGTTTATGCCAAAAGCATAAGTTGAGGGTGGCTAATGCAGAAAGCAACCTTGTCGTGGCCCTGACCCAACCATGGGTATTGTGAACCTTGACTCATGGAAAAATCATGAGTTGAGGGTGACTGTTATAAGGAATACTCCGGAAAGTGGGGTTGAAAGAATAAAGAGGAAGAAAGAACAAAACAAAACTGATTTTTTAAAAAAAAAATAAAATACATAAATAAAATAAACACAAGAAAAGAGAAGAGTCACTTACACATGAGGAGAAGAAAGGGACAATGGCAAGGTGAAAGAAAATTGAGAAATAGGGCGAAATAAAACGATAAAAAGGTGGTACGCTTAGTCGATATGTCAAGGAGGGCAACAAGTCACTAAAGAATACCTAAATATACCCTACCTGACCCTGAGCCTATGTTACAAGCTAAGAAAGTCCTATCGTGATCCTAAGAGTTGTTATGGCGAACTTAAAGTAGTGAAAATAAGGCCAAGCTTATGGCAATATGTATAAATGAGTTGTCAAGTTGTTCTGAGAGCGAGTGTTGAAAAGTAATCCTTATACTCAAACTAAAATCATTGTGTGAAAAATGAGGATGTTATTTTGAAGTGAGGACACTAGTTGCAATACCGAAAAAATTAGCACCTTGGTGAGAAATTGAAGAGGATATGTGTCAGTGCGTAGTGAGTCTGTGCCCTGGTCTGATCCACATAATTCAAGCCTAATAGTGATAGCATGCATGAATATAATGAGAATAATCGGGATTGATAGCAAAATGATTGCGAAAGCTAAAATATGGATACTCTTGTACAAAGATTTTGTAGTGAGTCATAGTGCGTCGCTTGAGGACAAACAACGAATTTATGTTGAGGGTGTTGATGTACCGTGGTTTCACGGTACTTTTAATGCTTTTTCCTTAAGTTTAGTGTGTGTCCAAAGCCTTTTTGTATTGATTTTTGATGTAGGTTTCTCTTTATTTGCAGGAAATCTATCCAAAGGAGAACGCGGAGGTTTTGAGCAAAAATTGCAGAAGTGACCACCTACGAAGCTCACGACGGTCCGTAGGTGGAACCGTAGTGAGAAGAGAGTAGCTGCTGAAGGAAGATGGGGAAGTCTGACTAAGTGTGAGACTACGGAAGCTCACGACGGACCGTCATAGCCACGACGGTCCATCCTGCTTGTTCGTTGTGATTGTCAGAGAGTAGTCCCAGTACCCAATTCCAAGAAGTTTCTAAGTATTGTGGAACGGAACCCCTCGACAGACCGTCGTGCTTGCAACAGTCTGTCAGACCTGTCTGTCGAGGGTAACAGAGTTGATGAAAGAAACAACATAGATTAGAGTTTAAGTATGGAGCGACGTAGGCCACGACGGTCCGTCACATGGGCCGTCGACTCAGACGCATTTTGGACAGATTTTCCTTAATTAGATTCCATCTTTTATTAGGTTTTATTTTATTATAAATAGTCTAAAAAACCTCATTTTTGGGGTTAGACTTTTGGATATTTTTTAGTTCTCTTGTTTAAGTATTGAACTATTGATTTTGGTATTTGATCATACTTTTCCGGAATCGATTGTTAGTGTTTTTGTGAATTATTCAAGTGAATTTCTGGATTTTCTTCCTTCTCATTAAAGTAAGTGCATGAATTTTTATATTATTAATATGAATTGTGTGATTATGACCATGGGTAACTAAACTCCATAACTAGGGTTGTGGGAACCATGGGTAAATAACAAGGTAAAATCTAGCTAAAATAACAATTCTAGAATAGTGTCTCGTATGTAATGATAATTCTTTTGCTTAGAAGTCTTCTTAACGGATGACCAACGTAAGAACTCACCTTAATGCTACTTGCCGGACCAAGGAGGTAGATAATAGGAAAAGAATTATCAACGTAGATTTAGTGTATACTATCTAATAGGCTAGTGTTGGTTGGTACGAAGTAACAACTTAGTCAAATATCGATTACGATGCTTAATATGAGGTAAAAATAAAGTTTAGTAAAGCAACACACGTAGCTGGACCAAGGTGCGGAGTGAAATTCTCTAGATGCCGGACCAAGGATTTAGAGATACCTAACTTATCACTTTACATGTGAGATATTAGGAAAGAATATTTATAGCTATAATTACCGAGTTAGGAGCTTGTGGGGAACACTTAAGCCCTAGTTACTCACATCACTTGATTAAACTCCAATACTTGAACCTGCTAGTTGATTACTTTAATTTAGTTAATTAAGTTTATTAATCAAAACCCCCCTTTAGTTATTTGTTTTTCGGAAAATAATTGACTAAATAGAAGTAATAATAGAATAACGTTAAGTCTGAACCATTTTCCTCGTAGGATCGACCCCAACCTCATTAGTTGGGTTCTTTACTTGATACGACCGCTTTACTTCTTATTTGATAAGTAAGTTTGAGCGTATCAATAACAACATTAGATGTCCCAACCTCTGGGCTCCCAAGGCGCTCCCAGGGAAAGCATAAGTATGGGCCCTATCATCTATAAGTCCATTGCCCCCGACGGGCTGCGCTCTAGTTGTTCCAACCTGCCGACCACCCTAGCTGAAATGGTGACCACCATTACCTTGACCACCACATACCCCAAAATGACGACCCCTTCCATGCCCACCTCTACATATGACTCATGAAGATCTGTAACTTTGATCGTATCGAGCCTGACTTTGCTTCGTACAATATCTCCTAATATGTTTGGCCTTTACACACCAATAACAAGTCCTGGAATAGAGTGTAGGTCTTTGTGAAGTTCAAGAAGACTAGAGATAACCCCCAACCTTTGAAAAAGGCTTATTGGTCTTCAATGTACTCTCAAATTTAGCCTATTGTGAAGACTGAATAGAACATCAGGATAGCCCCCCTGAACTCTACCCTATAGAGTACGAACCACTAAACTCGCTTCCCTCAGGAAACTTTTTAAATATTCACACCATGATGAAGCCATTCGGCTTCACCCCCCTACCTATATCACAAAATCAACCTCTTACTAAAAAGATTTTGCAAAATCAACAACCTGTAAAGTTGGAATATGCAAATTTAACCTCAATCCTTTTACAAAACGTCAAATCCTCTCTTGCTGACAGAAGCAAAGCTGAGTGCCATACCTGGATAATGCACGAATTTGAGCCTCATAAATTGCAACAAACATCCTTCTTTGCTGTACGTTTAGGAACTCATCTCTCCTCATGTTCCTCAAAGTCCATGGTATATACTTCTCCATAAAGAAATTGTAATATCTCGTAACTTGAAATAACTAATAATAAGCTAAGAAACCAAGATTAATCATTTTTGGAAATAAATAGGAAAATCTAGAAAATTTCCCAAGTGTAAAAAAGTGAATTTTTGTCATTTTCAAATGCCCATAAATCCGAGCTTAGGAGAAATTAGAGTGATTTCTTTATATGGTGAGAAAGCCCTTGCGAAGAGCTTTCCAACGATGCCAAATTTTTGCATTTTCGATATCATATGAGAGAGATATGCTTTTCAGAAGTTGGGCTGTTGTATTGAGGAGAATCCAATCCGGATTTTAGTAACGGTGAAGTAGCCTTTTCATCCTACTATTTCCTAATTTTATAGGGGTTTATTAGGGGAATATTTAAGCCTTAAGTGAGTTTTTAGAATATTGAATACGCCTAGGGCCTGGGAGAAAAGAGAAGAGAAGAAGAAGAAAGGATAAAAGACCAAGATTTCGCCAAAATAGTTGAGAGAGTTTCGTCGGGGGTGATCCCTTTAATATATGTGAGATCTTTTGATGTTGGGTTCTTACACCAACACAAAATTTGATTCAATTCAGAAAGCTTAGTGTAGATTGTTTTATGAACATGTAAGTTCTTGATGAACAATGGTTGAATTCTTGTTGGTTGAATTGTAGCATAACTTTAGTTCTTTGATTCGTCTTTTAAAAATGTTTTATGAGTCTAAACTAATGGGTATTGAGTATATTAATTATTCTATGTGTTTGGGGGAAATCCATGGATGTTTGGAAGATTTAGAGTTTAAAATTGGAGAAGAAAAGTTGGGAAACACGCCTAACAAGCCCTGGGGCACCACGCTTAATAGAGCCCCTCAGGACAGACTAGGTCCGTCAGGTTCTGGCGCGCCACACCAGCCAGGGATCCTGAGGACGGCCTCTGGCGCCCCGCGTCTCTCAGAGCGTTAGGGTCACCTGGAGTCCCCATTTCTCCCCTATCTTTTTATACTAGTTCATAAGTGATGTACCTATTATTCCTAGTGGATTCCAACACTCTAAAGTACATCTAAACATCATGAAATCAACCATAAATATGAGATCGTGATCCTTGAATCCATAATCCAATTCAAGGGAAGATCAAAGTCAAAGAAGTTAAGAGTCAAGTTTAAAAGTTAAGAAGCAAGTCAAAGTAAGTTCCTAAAGCATTCAAGAGTCTTAACAAATATTTAAACTTTGTTTTAATGCTCAAGAAATGAGTTGAGAAAAGAGTAAAGAGTTGAGTTAAATTCTCAAAAGCTATAAGGGAACTAAGAACTCCCTAAGAGTTAAGTTTCAAGTTAAGCAAAGACTAACAAGTTGAGTTCACATATCAAGAGTTATAAGGGAACTAAGTAGTACCTAACAGTTTAAATAAAATGTTTTTAAACTTTTGAGAAAAAGAGGAAGCAAGACTTCCACAGGGCCTATGGCTAGTTTAGTAAAAGAAAATGGAAACTATGATTTCAAAGAGATCTTTTAAGGCTATGTTTGAGCAATTATCTCAAACAAGAGAAGTAAGTTGTTTTAAAAACTTATGAGATATGTACTTTGGAAGTAGTATTGAGCACCTATATGGGGACGTGAGTTCATATCAACTCAGGTCTCCATAAACCATGTAGCCAACATGGACAAATAAAGGATTATACTTTTTAGATGATTCCTTAGGGCTTTTTAGTATAGACTAGTAGATTCACTTAGTAGTGCAGGTTCTATACTGATGGCAAGGTGTAGAGCAGTCCTCTTGCAACGTGAAGTAATACGTTGTACCATCACTTAGGCTCATAGTGATGGTTGTCAGTTAGAGAATCTCTCACAGAAAATATATTACTTTAATATATAAGTAAAGTTGAGTTTAATATTGTTTATTTTTCATGAACTAACTGTTTACACTATTTTACAAGTTTTCCTTATATTACATACGCCTTTACAGCTTTATATTGAGTTATGACTTCTTGAGTTTAGCAGAGCCAAGGTAATTTCATTCTTACTCCTTTCAAGCCTTATAGTTGTGTTTAGTATTCCAACTCGCATACTCCTACATTCAATGTACTAATGCTAGTTGGCCAACATTGTCTTATGATGCAGACGCAGGTATCCATGATCAGCACGCAGTTCTTCGTTGATCCAGTTTGGCCTCCAGTGTCAGTGGTGAGCCTCCTTGCATTTCTAAAGATCTTTTTAGTGCTTTCTAGTTAGTGCAATATAATATTTTGGGGTTTGTCCCAACATTCATGTCAGTCAATTTAGAGGCTTCATAGACAGATAGACAGTTAGTAATTTAGTTTTGGAGTCTCATTTACTTTGTTATTTCATAGTTCAAGTGTTGAGACATAAGTGCCAGTTTGGCCAGACTATCATATTACGTATTCTTTTAACCATGATCTATTTCTTGATTTAGTTGAGTTGAGTATTCCGCCGAGTTAAGTAATCCATGCCAAGGATTCGCTTAAGGCCAGCAATGGTCGTTGGGTGCTGGCCACATCCATGGTGTAGGCTCGGGGCATGATAAACTTGGTAGAAGAGCACAAAGTTCAAGAGTCCTAGGGAGTCTATGAATCCGCGTCCGTAGAGTCTTAGTCATCGGTGTGAAGCGTGCCACATCTATGATTAGGAGGATACAACATTAAGGAATGTATCACTTCTTTCATATTCTTTTCATGCGTTAGAGTTTATCTCTAAAAGTCTATCTCTAACTCGTGCTTGCGCGTATTTTAGTGATTTACAATGCCTCCAAGAAGAGAAGTGAGAGGTCATCCCACAGAAGAAATATTTAGGAACAAGAGTTACCCAATGCACCTGATGTGCAACCACAAGGAGAAGTCACAAACGCCGAATTTCGGGAAGTTATCTGGATATTAAGTCAAGTAGCAAGAAAACAAGTCAGGAAAAAAAGAGGGGCTCGACAAAAAGGGATGACACCTCAATAGTTTGTGAGTTTTTGAGAATGAATCTTCCTAGATTCACCGATCAAGCAATACTGAGAATCCAGAAAACTTTGTTGAAGAATTGAAGAAAGTGTTTGAGGTGATGCATGTTGTTAATACTCAGAGGGTTTAATTATCTGCATATGGACTGAAGAGTGTGGCTAGAATCTGGTCCGACCAATGGAAGGAGGGTAGAGCTGAGGATGCACCACATCCAAGTTGGGCTTGCTTTGAAAAACCTTCTTGGGGAGGTTCTTTTCCCGAGAATTGAAGGAAGCAAAGGTACGTGAGTTCCTTACTTTAAAACAAGACTCCTATGCACATGTATGGGTTGAAGTTCACCCAACTATCGCACTATGCTCCGGATATGTTGAAGGATATAAGGAGCAAAATGAGTTTGTTTGTCACTGGTTTGGATCATGCTTCAAGTAAAGAAGGCAGGGCTACAATGTTGATTGGCGACATGTACATATCCAGGATAATGTTCTATGTGCAGCAAGTTGAAGAGAAAAAGCTGAGGGACAGAGAAGAGTAGAGAAACAAGAAGGCCAAGACCGGGAATGAGTCTGGGCAATAGAATGGTGGTACGAGTCGACCACAAATTTAGAAATAGAAAGGGCATGCACCATTGTCTACTAGTGCACCTCCGCCAAGAAACTGATGTGAGTAGAAGGGTTAGAATTCATAGAACTACATGTATAGACCAGACCAATCCCAAGGTAGTGTGGCACAAGGTGGTAGTTGGACTCATGCTTGTGGTAGGTGTGGTAAAAACCACGCCGGTAGGTGTCGTGATGGCCGTCGGGTTGCTTCAAGTGTGGTCAAGAGGGACATTACATGAAAGATTATCCTAAGAGTAAGCAAGGTGGTGGAAATTCGGGCAATAGAGCCCAATCCTCATTAGTTACCCCATCAGATAGGGCTGCACCTAGAGGAACCACTTCTGGTACTGGCGGAGGGGCAAATTGTCTCTATGCAATCACTAGCCGCCAAAAGCAAGCGAACTCTCCATATGTTGTCACGGGTATGATAAGAGTCTTTAATTTCAATTTTTATGCTTTGTCAGACCTATGAGCAAGTTTATATTTTGTAACTCCTTATGTTGAAAATCAGTTTGACATTCTTCCTGAAAAAAATCAGTGAAACCGTCTGTGTTTTATCACCTATTGGAGAGTCTATTCTAGCTAAAAGAGATTGTCCAATTTCCATCAATCACAAGAACACCATGGCTGATCTAGTAGAACTAGACATGGTAGATTTTGATGTCATTCTAGGTATGGACTGGCTTCATGCCTGTCATGCATTAATAGATTGTAGGACTTGAGTTGTCAAGTTTCAGATTCCTAATGATCTAGTCATAGAGTGGTGTAGTAGCTCAGCAATGCCAAATGGTCGTTTCATTTCGTACATTAATGCGAGAAAGTTAGTCTCAAAAGGGTGTTTCTATCACTTAGTTTGAGTTAATGACTCAAGTGATTATATACCTTCTCTTCAGTTAGTTCCTTTAGTCAGTGAGTTTCCTGAAGTCTTTCCTGATGATCTACCCGGAGTCCCTCCCGAAAGAGATATAGACTTCGGCATAGACATCATTCCAGATACTCGTCCTATCTTTATTATGTCATACATAATGGCACCAGCAAAGTTAAAAAAGCTAAAAGAACAATTGAAAGATTTATTTGATAAAGGTTTCATTCGACCAAGTGTCTCACCTTGGGGCTCTCCAGTCTTGTTTGTAAGGAAGAAGGATGGTTCCCTTAAGATGTGTATAGATTACCGTCTGTTGAATAAGGTGACCTTCAAGAATAAGTATCCTCTCCCAAGGATAGATGATCTTTTCAACCAGCTTTAAGGTGCTTCTTGCTTCTCGAAAATTGATCTCATATCAAGCTACCATCAGTTAAAAGATAGGAAATGTGATATTCCAAAGATAACTTTTAGAACAAGATATGGGCATTATGTGTTCTTGGTTATTTCCTTTGGGTTAACAAATGTGCCTGCAGCATTCATATATCCTATGAACAAAGGCTTTAAACCTTATTTAGATCTGTATGTCATCGTCTTCATTGATGACATACTGATTTATTCAAGGAGTGAATAAGCTCATGCTAGTCACTTTAGAATTGTTCTGCTGACTTTGAAAGATAAGGAGCTACATTCCAAGTTCTCCAAGTGTGAGTTTTGGCTTAAGTCTGTGGGATTGTTAGTCCACATTATATCTGGTGAAGGGATTAGAGTTGATACTCATAAGATAAAAGTTGTTCAGAGTTGGCCTATACCCACATCTCACACTGATATAAGGAGTTTTTTGGGTTTTTCTGTCTACTATAGAAGGATTGTTGAAGGATTATCATCTATCTCGTCTCCTTTGACCAAGCTGAATTAGAAGGCAGTTAAGTTTCAATGGTCTAAATCTTGTGAGAAAAGCTTTTAGGAGTTGAAAAAGGGATTGACTACGGCTCTGGTTTTGACCTTACCAGAGGATACTTAAGGTTTTGTGGTGTATTTTGATGCATCAAGAGTTGTGTTGGGCTGCGTGTTTATGCAAAATGTAAAGGTTATAGATTATATCGCCAGACAGTGTAAGGTTCATGAGAAGAATTATCCAACTTATGACTTAGAATTGGCTGCTATAGTTTTCGCCATGAAGATATGACGTCACTACTTATATGGTGTTAATGCGGACATATTCACTGATCACAAGAGCCTCCAATATGTGTTCACTCAGAAGGAGCTAAATCTCAGACAGAATAGGTGGTTAGAATTATTCAAGGATTATGATATGAGTATTCTTAATCACCCATGTAAGGCTAACATATTTGTTGATGCCTTAAGCAGGTTATCCATGGGGAGTACTGATACGCTCAAATTACACTTCCCTAAAGAAGTATAAGCGGTCGTATCAAGTAAAGAACCCAAATATTAGGTTGAGGTCGATCCCACGAGGAAAATGGTTTAGACTTAACTTTAATCTACAATTACTTCTATTTTAATCAAGTCCTTTCCAAAAACAAACTATTAAAAGGGGGGTTTTGTGTAACAAAATTATTTATTTAATTCTAAGTAAACAAGTAACAAGTTCAAATGTTTGATGTTTATCAAGTAATGAGAAAAACTAGGGTGTAAGTGTTCACCATTAGGTTCATAACGCAGTAACCCTAACTATAACAACTCTTTCCTAGTATCTTGCATGCAAAGTGATAAGTTATGTATCCCTAATTCCTTGGTACGGCAACTAGTGAATTTCACTCCGCACCTTGGTCCGGCTACATGTGTATACTTTACTAAACCTTACCTTTTACCTCATATTAAGCATCATAATCGATGTATGACTTAGTTATTACTTCGCACCAATTGACACTAGCCTATTAGCTAGTATATACTAAATCTACGTTGATAATTCTTTTCTTATTATCTACCTCCTTGGTCTGGCAAGTAGCAACAAGGCGAGTTCTAACGCGTGCACTCGTTAAAAAGACTTCTAAATGAAAGAATTATCAATACACGCAAGACACTATTCTAGAATTACTATTTTAGCTAGTTTTTACCTTGTTATTTACCCATGGTTCCCATAACCCTAATAATGGATTTAGTTACCCATGTTAACAATCACACAATTCATATTGATTAGACAAGAATTTATGTACCTACTTTGATGAGATTGAAGAAAATCCAGAAAATTTCTTGAATAAATCAAAGTCTTGCAACAAACGATTTCGGAAAGTAGAATATTTCCCAAAATCTCAAGTTCAACAACTAGGATAATAAAACTGAAAAAATACCAAAGACTCTAACCCCCAAAACGAGGTTTTTACAAGTATTTATAATAAAGAAGTCCTAACATAGAAAGGAAATCTATTTAAGTAGAATCTTCCCAAAAACGCGTCTGAGTCGACGATCGGACCGATGGACCATCGAGGCCACGACAGACCGTCGAGGTCTCCCATCGTTCCACACTTAGAATCTTTTCAGCTGCTTTCTTCTCCAACTCACTGTTACCATCGACGGACCAGGATGACGGTCCGTTGAGTGCACGATGGTCCATTGATGGCTTCTATTTCTCCACACTTAGAATCTTTTCAAGACGGGTACTGGGGCTACTTTCTGTTAGCAATGACGGATGTGCTGGACGGTCCATCATGGAGATGATGGTCCGTCGATAGCTTCCGTAGCCCCACACTTGGTCAGAATTCACCGATCTTCCTTCAGCAGCATTTTCTTTAGACGACGGTTGCTATCTATTGACCGTCGAGGGGTCGACGGACCGTCGATGGCTCCATAGGTCATCACTTCTGCAATTTCAGCACAGTTCTTCCGCGTTTTCATTCTGAATAGTTTTCTGCAAACAAAGAGTAAAATACATTAAAACTACTACAAAAGGCCTTAGATACAGACTAAACTTAAGAGAAAAGCATTGAAAATACCGTGAAACCACGGTACATTAACACCCTCAACTTAAATTCGTTGTTTGTCCTCAAGCGACGCACTATGACTCACCACAAAACCTTTGTACAAGAGTATCCTTATTTTAGCTTTCGCAATCATCTGGCTATCGATCCCGATTATTTTCATTATGTTTATGCATGTGATTACTATTAGGCTCACTCATGTCGATCAGACCATGACACAGACTCACCACACACCGACACCTATACTCTTTGATCTCTCACCAAGGTACCAATTTTACGGTATTGCAACTAGTGTCCTCACTTCAAAACAATATCCTCATTTTTCACTCAATGATTTCAGTTTGAGTATAAGGATTATTTTTTTTCAATACTCGCCCTCAGAACAACTTCACACCTCATTTATACTTGTTGCCATAGGCTTGCCCTTATTTTCACTGCTTTAAGTTCACCATAATAGACTCTTAGGATCACGATAGGACTTTCTTAGCTTGTAACTTAGGCTCAGGGTCAGGTAGGGTACATTTGGATGTATTTTATTGACTTATTTCCCTCCTTGACATAACGGCTAAGAATCCTACCTTTTCATCATTTTATTCCGCCCTATTTCTTAATATTTTTTTTATATTCTTTCGCCTTACTTTTCTCCTTTCTTTCTCCTTTTGTGTAAGTGATTTATTTTTAAAATTTTTCACTTTTCTTTCAACTTTTCTTGAGTCACTTTTCTTTTGTTCTTTCTCTTTCTTTATTCTTTCAACCCCACTTTTCGGAGCATTCCTCAACTATCCACCCTCAACTCATGGTTTTTCCATGAGTCAAGGTACACAATACCCAAGGTTGGGTCAGGGCCACGACAAGGTTGTTTTCTGCATTAGGCACCCTCAACTTAGGCTTTTGGCATAAGCTGAGGTGCACATGTCCAAGGAGGGACCAGGACCAACACATTGTTCCCAGAAAAGATCAGTTGGGGTGAAAAAGAAAGGTCTATTTTAAGCTCAAATCATTTGGATCAAGAAGGGATTAATTTCATTCGGTTTTCTGATATCTAGGCTAAAGATTGGCTATCTTGAACAAGGGCCTATGATCCTTTCCTAATTGTCTATCACAACTTACTTTTAGCAAGACTAACCAGGCAAGTTCTAGCTCAGTACCAATGGTGGACTATTCAAATTTTTCTCACACTCACTTGACATCTGACTACAATACCAGATTATTAGACACCTATTTCGAGTTTTAGATTTTAGGGTCATGAAGTGGTGTATCTCTATGTCATGCTTAGAGCCACACATTCATCAGTTACTATGCCTAGTCATGCAGCATTTTCTTTAAATCAGGATATCATTTTGTTTAGCCATCATGCTTCAGATTCCATTTCTATACTATGTACAAAAGATACCAACATACCGGTTCAACAATAAAATGAAAAGTCTCTAGGGGAAAAAGAACACAGGCAAGAAAACCCCAAGAGAGGATCGTGAGTTGGGCTACTCAGACTTCACCCTAGCACTCACTTTCCATTTACCCCACCCCCAACAAAAAGACATGCAATTGTCCCCAATGCATAAAAGTATATAAAATGGGGTGGTAGATGAAGCAAACCTGAGGCGCAAAGCGCCAACGATCAACATGCTGGCGGGTCCGGTTTCCCGGAATCCGCTCCCTTTGTAGTAGGGACACTATCAGTGGTGTCCTCAGCAATAACAACACCATCAGTAGTGCTCCTCTCAGCCTCAAAAATCCTGGATCTAGACGCCCCAGCAGCCACTTCTAGAACCCTCAACTGGCAGGCCTCCTTATCAATCAGCGAGGCTCTCCTCGCGGCCTCCAACTCATGGCGATCTTTATTTCGTGCCCGAGACTCATCCTCATCTCTAACTCGGTGCCTCTTGGAACGATCTCGTGGGGGAGGTGGTGGCACAGTAGTGGTGGAGAAAAGGGCAGCCAACACCGTGTCCTCAGCAGGATCTGCAGAAGGGGCCTCAGACTCAGGCACCTGAGCCTCCAGTATGGTATCCAAATCTGCTCTCAGACTCTCCACAGCAGTCTGGAGAGTCATCAAATCCACTGTAGGGGCTGGCCGGGCTAGAACACGCAACTCAAATGCATCCAAGCGCTGGTGGACCTCCATGATCTGACGCTCAGTATGCTGGTCAATCTTTCTCTCAATCCGCTCCTCTGCCTCACCAATGGACCTCTGCATCCAAGGCTGGATGTGATGCAGAAGTGTGGCCATTTGGGCCTTTAATTTCTAGGCCCTAGCAAGTGGGACCAGTATAGCAGATGGAGTGGAGCGTGAGAAGCTCAGAACGGTGCTAGCACCGGGGATAGACTCAACCAGGGTGGTGTCGGTAGGCTCGGATGTAGCCGAATTAGCCGCATGGGCTTGCTCTATCGTGGCTGCCAGGTTCTCACAGAGCAGCTGCACCTCTGGATGGGGCCCTCTGTGGGGAGCCAACACATTGGCCTCATCCCGAATGAGGCCAATATCCACTGTGCCGGGCGAGGTCTTGATCACATCAATGTGCCACACGGGCACTCCTGCAGACCTGCACAACTCAAAGACCATGCACGGGTAGGGGTAAGTAGTAGTGGCTTAAAGGACCTCTCATGCATCACCGCCTCCAACAGCCACACGAAGTCCACTCGAACCCCGCAACCATGGCAGCCATCAGCACTGCACGATCCCAAGTGACAATGTTATCAGCAGCAGTGGGAGTAACGCAGTGTCGGACCAGTATCCATAAGAATTTGGTTGTGAAGGTGAGGTTGGCCTTCTTGATGCTCCCCCTTGGGCTCCAGCACCCAATCAGCAGCCTCACCATCCACGGAGAGGTTCTATGCAATCCACCGTCTCTCTCACATCCGGCTCATGCTAGAATCGGCCGTGCTTGATCAACTTCCATCGATAGTCAAACTCGCCGGTGCGGGGGGTACTGGTGGCATCAACGTCCGCGCCATAGAGAAACCTGCGAGTGGCCGGTAAAGAAATATCAACCCGCTTGCCGCGGACTCGGACGTACTCCAGAGGTGCATGTTTGGCTGGGGTGGCCCGCTTGTCCAACTGAGACCGGAGAGTCGCCAGATAGGAAACGTAGAACTCTCGCACCATTTCTTTGCTATAGCGGCCCATATTTCGAGCCGTCCACTCCAGACGATGTCTGGTGAATATAGCATGGATGGACGGCATAGTGGGAAGACTCCCAGTGAGAACCCGCTGCTCGAGTGTCAGGGTCCAGGTCATGACCCCCTTGTCGTTGGGAACCTTGGCATCAACATATACTTGATACTGACCCTCGACACACCACCGGTTGGGCTGATCAGCAACCGGAGTGGGGACATCAGTCTGCGGTGCTGGAGTAGAATCAGCACTATCAGCCTCATCAGACGAGGCAGATTGGACCGAAGTAGCTGGATCATTGGCATTAGGAGAAGAAGAAGCCTCCTCAGACCCGGAAGCCTCCACAGAGCCGGACTCTTCCTCAGAACCGGAAGCCTCCTCGGAGCCAGATGCTCCCTTTGAATATGCAGCCGACCCAAAAGGTGTGCCGGTCAGTATGCGCTCCTCTTCAGATTGGAGGCAGTGACTCCGCCAGGCGCCACCTTCGTGGGTGTGGCTCTGGTGGTGCGGGCAGCACGAGTAGGAGTGAGGGTTCCTGGTGGCACGTACTCCGGGTCACGCTCATCGTCTGAGCTTATGACCATCCGGTTCGACGGGGCGACAGACTTAGAGCCCTCTCGAGTAGACACGGTTTTGCTTGGGTGCCATATGTACCTGCAAAGAGACGTTATTAGTTAGAAGCCTGTAGCATATTCAAAAGCATCAAACACAAGAGTAAAACACAGAATGGAATGGCAGTACAAAAGTGCAGCACTACCTGACGGACCCATCGATGGTCTATCGAAGGTACGATGGTCCATCATGGGGGTCAGCCGAGGGACACTTAGAAGAATTTTTGAAAACATTAGAATTAAAGGTTCTGATAGTGTCGACGGTTGTGCAGGACGGACTGTCGACGGGACGACGGTCCGTCAGTGGGGTCTGTCAATGGACAATTAGAATATTTTTTTAGAAAATCAAAAACAAAGGTCTGGACAGCGTCGACGGTTGTGCAGGATGGACTGTCGAAGGGACGACGGTTTGTCAGTGGGATCCGCCGACAGACACTTAGAATATTTTTTTTTAGAAAATAAAAAACAATGGTTCTGACAGCGTCGGCGGTTGTGCAGGACGGACCGTCGAAGGGAGGACGGTCTGTCAGTGGGGTCCGTCGATAGATACTTAGACTAAGCAAGGGATGTTGGGGTTGACGAACCCTAACAACGGTCTGTTGAGGGACCGACGGTCCGTCGACGGGGTCTCCTTCTGTCCTTCAGGGACAAAATTATGTAGCCATTTTGTTTCCCCTAACATACTAATTCATAGTATCCTTAGAAACCTTAAGTTTCCCTAACATTTAACCCAGCATTTCATCATTACTAGGGCATGAATTATCATAGTTTGAACATTCGATTCTACAGCCTATCAAAACCCTAGGTCGGAAACACAACATGCAAACACAATACATTTTTAACAAGACACCCCCATACCTTTGAATTTCAGTGTTCTAAGGGACTTAGGACTTCATGTGTAAGTTTTTAGCATGCAAAGGGATCCCGAATTCAAGACCCACAAGGTAAGACATCAAGTTAACATGAAAATTAACGATAGTTAATCAAGAAGATCAGAAGGACATACCTGGAAACTGTAGTGGAGGAAAAGGGAGTATGCAAACTTGTAGTTTAACAGCAGCAACACCAACCATGAACACCGACCGGCAAGGAGACTGAAGAAGATGGACGATTTGGGGAGAGAATGGAGTTTGTGGAAGTGGGGGAAGTGTGGGAATCTGATGATAGAATGGGATTTAATGGGTGAGAAAGTAGGGGAAAATGAGAGGAAATAGGGAGGGATACAGTTATGGGGGGTATGTGAAGAGGTGGGTAACTGAAAAGTTTAAAAACTTTTAATATGTAGCCGCACGGGTCGGGTCGGGTTGGTGGGTATGGGATCGACGATTCCCCATCGACGGACCGTAAGTCGGTCGACGGTCCGTCGACCCCTCCGTTGACAGTGCCCTAACTTAAAAAAATTTCAAGAACATACCTGAGCATGATGGATCCTACCGATGGTCCGTCGAAGGGACGATGGTCCGTCGATGGGTCCGTCGATGGGTGCACCAGACCAATTTTTTGCAGATTCTGGTGATTTGGTACCTGTGCATTTAACACCTATTAAGCTAATCTTTTTGTGTTTTCTGGACACTTTTTGGACACGGACCCTACTCTACGCTCTAGCCAACACTTCTAAAGAAAAATAAAAGAATATTCAGACGTGACATAAGTAATAAAAGCAAAAATAATGCAACTATGCCTAGAAAATCATGAAAAACCTATAGTTGGCTAGATGATACATATTGGGTTGCCTACCAATCAGCGCTTGATTTAACGTCGCGGTACGACGGAGGACTCTTGATTACTCAAACTTCATCAAGATAGTATGCCTCGGTCACTTCATTCGCCGTTTCAGCATGCCCTAGATAGATTTTGATTCGCTGCCCGTTCACCTTGAACCTTACACCCTCCTTGTTCTCCAACTCAACCACACCATGAGGGAATAGTTGGGTGATCAAATAGGGACCAGTCCATTTGGACTTCAGTTTGTTCGGAAACAAGCACAATCTAGAATTGAACAAAAGCACCAAATCCCCAACCAAAAAATCGCGCTTCTCAATGTTTTGGTCATGGTACTTCTTCATCTTTTCTTTATAGAGGGCTGAACTTTCATATGCCTTCAAGTGAAATTCATCAAGCTCATTCAACCCGTTTAACCTCTGTTCCACAGCCTCATTCCAATCCATTTTGAACTTCTTCATTGCCCACATGGCCTTATGCTCTAATTCAACTGGTAAGTGACAAGCCTTCCCATATACAAGTTGGTATGGGGACATACCTATGGGAGTCTTGTATGCTGTCCGGTAGGCCCAAAGAGCATCATCAAGCCTCCTTGACCAATCCGTTCTACTAGAATTCACCGTTTTTGCCAAAATCTGCTTAATCTCCCTGTTTGACACCTCAACTTGCCCACTAGTTTGAGGATGGTAAGGAGTGGCCACATTATGGCGAACCCCATATTTTTCCAATAATCCCTTAAACAGCTTGTTGCAAAAGTGGGATCCCCAATCACTAATAATAGCCCTTGGGGGGCCAAATTTAGAAAATATGTTCTTTTTCAAGAACTCGGTGACACTCTTCCCTTCATTATTCGCAAGTGCGATAGCTTATACCCATTTTGACAAATAATCGACTGCCACAAGAATGTACTTCATCCCATGAGAACTCACAAAAGGGCCCATAAAGTCAATGCCCCACACATCAAATAATTCAATCACAAGAATGGGATTTAACGGGAGCTCTTGCTTTCTCGAAATGCCACCATCTCTTTGGCATCTATCACATGCCTTGGAGAACTCATGAGCATCTTGGTGGATGGTTGGCCAATAGTAGCCACATTGCAAGATCTTGTGAGCGGTCCGGATACCACTATGATGCCCACCTACAGGCGAAGAATGGCATGCCTCCAAAATACTCAACATCTCAACTTCCGGCACACAACACCGAATAATCCAATTGGCACAACTCTTATATAAGTATGGCTCATCCCAAAAGAACTTTTTGACATCATGCATGAACTTTTTCCTTTGATGAAAGGACAACTCCGGTGGGATAATACAAATAGCCAGATAATTCGCAAAACGGCGAACCATGGAATCAAGTCTTGGGAGGCAGCCAGTACATGCTCATCAGGGAAAGTATCCTCAATTTCATCCTTTTCACCTAACTCCCTCATTGCTTCATCTTCTAATCGGGACAAGTAATCAGCAACTTGATTTTCGGTCCCTTTTCTATCTTTCACCTCAAAGTCAATTCTTGCAATAGTAATACCCAACAAATCAACCTCCGTTTCGCATCCTTCTTTGCCATCAAATATCTCAAAGCAGAATGATCATTATGCACTATAACCCTCATGCCAAGCAAATAGGAGTAAAATTTCTCGAAAGCAAAGACTACTGCAAGGAGCTCTTGTTCAGTCATAGTGTAGTTCTTTTGGGCTTCATTAAGGGCTTTACTAGCATAGTAAATGGGATGAAGGATTTTGTCCCTTCTTTGTCCCAATACCACACCAAGAGAAACCCCACTCGCATCACACATCACCTCAAATGGCTTGCTCCAATCCGGAGAAATGATGATAGGTGCAGACACCAACTTTTCCTTCACTCACCAAATGCCTTAATACAGGATTCATCAAAATAAAACTTACACTCTTTCTGAAGCAACTTGCACAAAGGATGTGCAATATTTGAAAAATCCTTGATGAACCTCCGGTAAAAGCCTGGATGCCCAAGAAAACTCCTCACACCTTTTACAGAGATGGGTGGAAGAATTCTCTCTATCACCTCAACTTTATCTCAATTAACCTCTATACCCTTCTCTGAAATGCAATGACCCAATACAATACCTTCTTTCACTATGAAGTGACATTTTTCCTGATTTAGCAAAAGGTTGCAATCTTCACACCTCTTAAGAACCTCGGATAAATGACTCAAACACCGCTCAAAGTAGTCACCAACTACTGAAAAATCATTCATAAACACCTCAATAGTGTCATCCACCATATACTGAAACGTGGCCGGTGCATTACATAACCCAAACGACATTCTCTTGAACGCGAAGATCCCATAAGGACAAGTAAAGGTGGTTTTCTCTTGATCTGCCGGTGCAATAGAAATCTGATTATAACTTGAATAACCATTAAGAAAACAGTACCACCCCTTTCCTGCAAGTCTATCCAATATCTGATCCATGAAGGGCATAAGAAAAATGGTCCTTCTCGGTCCATACATTTAATTTCCGATAATCCATACACGCCCTCCATCCAGTCACCGATCTCATCGGGACAAGCTCATTTTTCTCATTAGAGACCACAATCATTCCCCCTTTCTTAGGTACACACTGAACATGGCATACCCAACTACTATCGGCGATTGGATATATCACTCCATCATCCAATCACTTAATAATTTCCTTCTTCACTAGCTCTTGAATAGGTGGATTTAAACGTATCTGGTGCTCAATACTTGGCTTATCATCGGGTATGAGTTGGATTTTATGTGAACAAATCCCGGGAGGGATCCCAATAATATCCGCAATAGTCTACCCAATAGCTCTTTTGAACCTTTTTAACACCTCCACCAAACTCTCAACTTGATGCACATTAAAATTTGATGCAATAATTACCGGCAAAGTGTCACCTTTTCCCAAGAATACATACCTCAAATGAGGTGGTAGAGCCTTAAGTTCTACTTTTGGAGCCTCCTCTATAGATGGTTTCGCGGGTGGAGACTCGTGATGCTTCATATCTAACTCCAACTTCTTTGGTTTAAACTGAACATCACCTCGATCAAGTGCCGCGACCAATGACCCATACTCTTCAATGCAATCACTACCAAAATTCATGATCACTGCCGCTAGTGCTTCTACACCCAGACGCTCTTCTATTTGTACCTCAGATGACTTTTCAACCCTGTAAGATATGTCAGATACCGATTGGAGCTCACCACTCTGTCTCATGGACCTACAAATGTTGAAAGTCACTTCTTCTTTGTTCAACAGAAAATTTCATTTGCCCTTTCTCCATATCAACCAAGGCTCTACCCGTAGCAAGGAATGACCTCCCAAGAATAATAGGCACCTCAAAATCGACCTCACAATCCAGAATCACAAAATTGCTCAGAAATATGAATGACTCCACCTTTAATAACACATCGTGGAGTATCCCAATAGGCCTCTTCACCGTTCGATCGGCCATCAGTAGCCGCATCGCAGTGGACTTTGGGTCACCCAAACCAAACTTCTTGTAAATAGAGAGAGGCATGAGATTTATGCTTTCCCCAAGATCACATAATGATTTCGCAAAGTGTAATAACCCGATTGTACATGGAATAGTGAAGGCACCAAAATCTTCTTTCTTTTGCACTAGAGACCTTGTAGCAATAGCACTACAATGCTGCATTCTATCATCATCCTCAAAATTGACCGATCTTTTCTTAGTGACCATATATTTCATGAATTTGGCGTAACCGGGCATTTGTTCAAGAGCTTCTATCAAAGGAACAATAATAGAAAGTTGTTTCAACATATTATTAAAACCCCGGTATTTACCATCCTCGGTCTTTTTCACCAACCTTTGCAGGAATGGTGGTGGTTGTCTTGGAATGGGAGTCACCGTTTGGTGATTCTCTGCTTCTTTTCCTGCTTCATTTACCAACTCACCACTAGCTTCTACTACCTCATCTTCTCTTCTCATCTTATTTTCTATACTAGACGGCATAGGTGGATCTATGGTTTGCTTACCACCTCGAGTAGTGACTGCCATACAATGTCCATCATTATTTGGATTTTGAACAGTGTTGCTAGGAAGAGTACCCGGTTGACGAGGGTTTACAGTAGATGACAATTGGGCCATTTGCATCTCAAGATGCTTGATGGAGACTGCGTGTGCATCCACTTTTTGCCCAATGTTAGACAAATCACCTCTCAATTCGTTGGCGTGATCATCACTTGCGTCAAAACTCCTCATCATCTTTTGCAACATGTCTTCAACTCGCGCATACTACCTTCACCATCCCTAGGAGCAACTTCCCGATTTTGAGGTGGAACATAGGGCCCACTTCAATCATTTCTGTTTCCATAGTTACTCCGATTGAAGTTGTTGTCGCGGTTGTAGTTTCCTTCACGAACATAGTGACCCTCTAGGTTGTAATTTCCATAGTTCCGACCTTGATTTCCTTGACCTTGGCGCCAATTTTCCTGATTGGAGCCTTGGGCGTTCGGTCGAAAACCCCCCGTCTGCTCATTCACTGCATAAGAATCTTCCTCATAGTAAAACTCATCTATCGTCGGTGGTGGCTTAGTCAAATAATTCACCGCATTCACTTTATCTGCACCCCGAGTGACATGTTTCAACACTAACCCAAGCTCTGTTCTCATTTGAGCCATTTCTTCACGAATATCATCTGCGGCTGGGTTGTGTGTAGATTGCATTGCAAAAGTGTTTCTCCCAGTATCCGACTTCCTAGTGCTCCAAGCTTTATTATTTCGGGAGATTTTCTCTAACTTCTCAGCGATCTGTGCATAAGTACACTCCCCATAAGAACCACCCGCAATCGTATATAACACCTCTTTATTATTATCATCTTTCCCCCGATAGAAATACTCTTTCAGCGACTCATCATCAATACGGTAATTTGGGACACTTCTCAAGAAAGAGGTGAACCGATCCCAAGAACTGCTTACTGACTCCCCTGGTAGTGCCACAAAGTTGTTCACTCTATCTTTGTGGTTGAGCTTCTTTGAAACTGGATAGTAACGAGCTAAGAACACATCCCTTAATTGGTTCCATGTATAGATTAAGTTATAGTGAAGCTCAGTAAACCATATAGAAGCCTCTACTGTTAGTGAGAGAGGAATGACTCTAAGCCCAATTACGTCCATGTCCAAGTCAGGTCTCCCTACACAACTCTTGCACACCGACCTCAGTTTGGCGATGTGAGCATGTGGATCCTCAGATGGTAGCCCAGAAAACAGACCTCTAGCTGTGAGCATCTGCATTAAGCTACTAGTTACCACGAAAGTATGACAATGTGGTAGAGGAGCTAGGACAAGTGGCCCACCAGATTCACTGATGTTAACATTTCCCCTATAGTACTCTTGAGGGTGTGGAGCAGGAGGTTGCCTCCTCGGATTACCTTCACCCGGATTATCAACCATCACTTGATTATGAGCCTCAACTGTCGGGGGAGGTGGAGGATTGATCTTATCCTCGATATAAGCAGGATTGTTTTGAATGTTCATTCTGCGAAGTGTACGGTTTATTCTGGATCAAGCGGAAGTATTGGTTCTCCTCGACTCCGTGTACCTGGCATACACTAAAGCTAGACCTGCGAGAAACAAAAACAAAAAAAAGTAAAATCAGGAAATTATTGACTAAAACTTGGTAATGTGCTTAAAGTTAATCTAAAAGCCACTGTTCCCCGGCAGCGGCACCAAAATTTGATACGCTCAAATTACACTTCCCTAAAGAAGTATAAGCGGTTGTATCAACTAAAGAACCCAAATATTAGGTTGGGGTCGATCCCACGAGAAAAATGGATTAGACTTAACTTTAATCTACAATTACTTCTATTTTAATCAAGTCCTTTCCAAAAACCAACAATTAAAAGGGGGGGTTTTGTGTAACAAAATTATTTAATTATATCTAAGTAAAAAAGTAACAAGTTCAAATGTTTGATGTTTATCAAGTAATGAGAAAAACTAGGGTGAGTGTTCCCCATTAGGTTCATAACGCAGTAACCCTAACTATTACAACTCTTTCCTAGTATCTTGCATGCAAAGTGATAAGTTATGTATCCCTAATTCCTGGTCCGACAACTAGTTAATTTCACTCCGCACCTTGGTCTGGCTACGTGTGTATACTTTACTAAACCTTACCTTTTACCTCATATTAAGCATCATAATCGATGTATGGCTTAGTTATTACTTTGCACCAATCGATACTAGCCTATTAGATAGTATATACTAAATCTACGTTGATAATTCTTTTCTTATTATCTACCTCCTTGGTCCGGCAAGTAGCAACGAGGCAGTTCTAACGCGTGCACTCGTTAAAAAAACTTCTAAACAAAAGAATTATCAATACATGCAAGACACTATTCTAGAATTGTTATTTTAGCTAGTTTTTACCTTGTTATTTACCCATGGTTCTCACAACCCTAGTTATGGATTTAGTTACCCATGTTAACAATCACACAATTCATATTGATTAGACAAGAATTCATGTACCTACTTTGATGAGATTGAAGAAAATCCATAAAATTACTTGAATAAATCAAAGTCTTGCAACAAACGATTCCGGAAAGTAGAATATTTCCCAAAATCTCAAGTTCAACAACTAGGATAATAAAACTGAAAAAATACCAAAGAGTCTAACCCCAAAAATGAGGTTTTTACAAGTATTTATAATAAAGAAGTCCTAACATAAAAAGGAAATATATTTAAGGAAAAGCTTCCCAAAAACGCGTCTGAGTCGACGACCGGACCGACGGACCGTCGAGGCCACGACGGACCATCGAGGCCTCCCGTCATTCCACACTTGGAATCTTTTTCAGCTACTTTCTTCTCCAACTCACTGTTACCATCGACGGACCAGGATGACGGTCCGTTGAGTTCACGACGGTCTGTCGATGGCTTCCGTTTCTTGACACTTAGAATCTTTTCAAGACGGGTACTGGGTCTACTTTCTGTTAGCAATGACGGATGTGCAGGATGGTCCGTCGTGGATATGACGGTCCGTCGATAGCTTCCGTAGCCCCACACTTGGTCAGAATTCCCTGATTTTCCTTCAGCAGCATTTTCTTCAGACAGCGGTTTCCACCTACGAACCGTCGAGGGGTCGACGGACCATCGATGGCTCTGTAGGTCATCACTTCTACAATTTCAGCACAGTTCTTCTGCGTTTTCATTTTGAACAGTTTTCCTGCAAACAAAGAGAAAAATACATTAAAACTACTACAAAAAGGCCTTAGACACACACTAAACTTAAGGAAAAAGCATTGAAAGTACCGTGAAATCACGGCACATCATGTACCATCTATGTTGAAGAAGAAAAGAGAGAGTTAGCTAAATATCTGCACAAACTTGCACGTTTGGGAGTCAGATTGATGGATTCCACAGAATTGGGATAGTGGTGACTAATGTAGCTAAATCATCACTAGTATTTGAGGTGAAATAAAAGCAAGATCAAGACCCCATTTTTCTTGAATTGAAGGCAAATGTTCATAAGCAAAGAGTATTGACTTCTAAACAATGGGAGATGGTGTGCTGAAGTACCAAGGTTTATTGTGTGTACCTAGGGTGGATGGACTCCAAGAGAGGATTTTGGAGGAGGCTGATAGCTCCAAATATTCCATTTATCCGAGTTCCACCAAGATGTGCATCGATTTGAGAGAGGTATATTGATGGGAAGTTATGAAGAAAGATAATGCTGAGTTTGTTGCCAAATGTTCAAATTGTGAGCAAGTGAAAGTAGAGCACCAAAGGCCTAGAGGTTTGCCTTAGACTATAGAACTTCCGGAATGGAAGTGGGAGATGATTAACAGGGACTTTATCACACATTTTCCAAGAACTCGCAGGCAACATGATTCTATTTGGGTGATAGTTGATAGAATGACAAATCAGTCCATTTACAGCCCGTAAAGACTACCTATTCGGCCAGGGATTATGCTAAGTTATACCTTCAAGAAAAGGTAAGACTTCATGGAGTTCCAGTCTCCGTTATTTCAGATAGAGGTGCACAAATTATTGCACAATTCTGGGAATCTTTCTAAAAAGGTTTGGGTTCAAAGGTGAACTTAAGCACTGCTTTTCATACTCAGACAGATGGACAAGCAGAGCATGCTATCAATACCTTAAAATATATGTTGAGAGTTTGTGTAATCGACTTCAAAGAGAGTTGGGATGATCACATACATCTCGTTGAGTTCGCTTACAATAATAGTAATCATTCGAGTATCCAAATGGCTTCAAATGAAGCTCTTTATGGGAAAAGATGCAGATCTCCAATTGGACGGTTCAAAGTTGGTGAAGAATGGTTCATAGGACCAGATTTAGTTCACCAAGCTATGGAGAAGGTGAAAGTGATTAAAGAGAGATTGACAACGGCACAGAGTCACCAAAAGTCCGACATAGATGTTAGGAGAGGCTGTTAGAGTTTGCGGTGGATGATTGGGTGTATCTGAAAGTCTCACCCATGAACGATGCTATGAGGTTTGGTAAGAAGGGGAAACTTAGTCCCTGATATATTGGACCTTATAGAATCGCCAAGAGAGTGTGCAATGTGGCTTTTGAGTTGGAGCTACCCCAAGAGTTAGAGGTGGTTCATCCGATATTCCATGTGTCTATGTTGAAGAAATGCTTGGGTGATCCTAAATTAATTGTACCAACTGAGAATGTTGGGATTCTTGATAACTTGTTCTATGAGGAGATTCCGGTTAAAATTTTGGATCGTCAAGTTTACAAGTTGAGAACAAAGGAAGTTGCATAAATCAAAGTCCTTTGGAGAAATCAGTTTGTTAAAGAAGCAAATTGGGAAGCTGAAGAGTATATGTAGAGAAGATATCCACATCTCTTCGAATCCGGGGAGAATGAAGATCAAGGTATAAATTCTCTTCTTAACATTTGATTATACTATGTGTTTGCGGGTTGTTATTTGATTTTGTTGTTGAGTGCTGAAATGGTGTTACCACCCTTATCTTAGTGAAAGTTTGCATTCGAGGACGAATGTTCCCAAGGGGGAGATATTGTAACGTCTCGTAACTTGAAATAACTAATAATAAGCTAAAAAACCAAGAGTGTAAAAAAGTGATGTTTTTGGTCATTTTCAAACAGCCATAACTCTTAGCTCACGAAGAGTTAGGGTGATTTATTTATATGGTTGGAAATCCCTTAGGAAGATCTTTCCAACGGCTCCAAGTTTGGCATCTTTGATATCGTATGAGTGAGATATGCCTTTTGAAAGTTGGGCTATTGGATTGACAAGAATCCAATTCGGATTTTAGTAAGGGTAAAGTAGTCTTTTCACCCTACTATTTCCTAATTTGTTTTTAGGGGTTTATTAGAATAAAAGTTAAGCCTTCACACAATTTTTAGAATATTGAATACGCTTAGGGATTGGGAGAAAAGAGAATAGAAAAAGGAGAAATGAGAAAAGACAAAGATTTCGCAAAGATCGTTGAGAGAGTTTCGTCGGGGTTGATCCCTTCCAGGTATGTGAGATCTTTCGGTGTTGGGTTCTTCCACCCACGCCCAATATGATTCAATTCAGAAAGCTTGTGTAGATTGATTTATGAACATGGAAGTTCTTGATGAACAATGGTTTAATCCTTGTTGGTTGAATTGTAACATACCTTTAGTTGTTTGATTCATGTTTTCGGGCTATTTTACGAGTCTAAGCTTTTGGGTATTGAGTATATTAATGATTTTTAGTGTTTGGCGAGGGGTAATCCATGGAAGTTTGGGGACATTTAGATTTGAAAATTGGAGAAGAAAATTCAGAAAACTCGTCTGACTGGCCCTGGGGCGCCGTGCCTACCAGAGCCTCTCAGGACAGACTCTGTCTGTCATGCTCTGGCGCGCCGCGCCAGCCAGAGTTCTTGAGGATAGACTATGTCCTTCGCGCTCTAGTGCCCTGCGCCTCTCATAGCGCCAGGGTCACCTGAAGTCCCCATTTCTCCCCCATCTTTTCGTACTAGTTCCTAAGTGATGTACTTATTATTCGTAGTTGATTCCAACACACTAAAGTATATCTAAACATCATGAAATCATCCATAAACATGAGATCCTGATCCTTCAATCCATAATCCAATTCAAGGGAAGTTAAGATCAAAGTCAAAGAAGTTAAGAGTCAAGTTAAAAGTTAAGAAGCAAGTCAAAGTAAGTACCTAAAGCATTCAAGAGTCTTAACAAACATTTTAATTTTGTTTTAAGGATTAGCAAAAGAGTTGAGAAAAGTGTAAATTGTTGTGTTAAATTCTTAAAAGCTATTAGGGAACTAAGGATTCCCTAAGAGTTAAGTTTCAAGTTAAACAAAAATTAACAAGTTGAGTTCACTTCTCAAGAGTTATAAGGGAACTAAGTAGTCGCTAAGAGTTAAAACAAAAAAATTTCAAACTTTTGAGAAAGAGAGGAATCTAGACTTCCACAGAGCCTATGTCTAGTTTTAGTAAAAGAAAAAGGAAACTATGATTTCGAAGAGAGCTTTAAAAGCTAAGTTTGAGCAATTACCTCAACAAGAGAACAAGTTGTTTAAAAACATATGAACTAAGTCTTTTGGAAGTAGTATTGTTCACCAATATGGGGACGCTAGTTCATATTAACTCTAGTCTCCATAAACCATGTAGCCAATATGGATAGATAAAGGATCAAACTTTTTAGATGATTCCTTAGTGCTTTTAGCATAAACTAGTGGATCCACTTAGTATTTCAGGTTCTATACCGATACCATCACTTAGGCTCATAGTGATATTTGTCGGTTAGAGAATCTCCCACAGAAAATATATTACTTTCATATATGAGTAAAGTTGAGTTTATTATTGGTTATCTATAATGAACTAAGTGTTTACACTGTTTTACAAGTTTTCCTTATATTGCATATGTCTTTTCTACTTTATATTGAGTTATGACTTCTTGAGTTGAGCACAACCAAGGTAAGTTCATTCTTACTCCATTCAAGCCTTATAATTGTGTTTGGCATTCAAACTCGCGCATTCGTACATTCAGTGTACTGATGCGATTTTAGTTGCATCGTCAGATGATGCAGACGTAGGTAACCAGGATCAGCACGTAGTGCTTCATTAATCCAGTTTGGGATCCAGAGTTAGTGGTGAGCCTCCTTGCATTTGGAAAGATCTTTTTATTGCATTTTAGTTAGTTCAATAGAATGGGTTTGTCCTAACATTCATCTTAGTCAGTTTAAAGGCTTCATAGACATATAGACAATTAGTAGTTCAGTTTTTGAGTCTCATTTACTTTGTAATTTCATATGTTCAAGTGTTGAGACTTAAGTGCTATTTTTTCCAGACTATCATATTAAGCATTTCTTTAACCATGCTCTATTTCTTTATTTAGTCGAGTTGAGTATTCCTCTGAGTTAAATAAGCCAGGCCAAGGGTTCTCTAAAGGCCAGCAATGGTTGTTGGATGATGGCCACATCCATGGTGTAGGCTCAGGGCGTGACAGAAACTAGAAAAGGGTGTCCAAGTCTTATGTGGTGCCTTTGTTGGTCAACACTCAACATGAGACCGCCATCACATTTTGGCATCCCCTGAAACTATTATTTCACAAAATCAACGCCGAATCTCTTCTCTATATCTGAACATCTCATGAATCGAAATAGCTAGGATTAGTCAAAGAAACTAAGAATAGTTTTTTTAGGAAAGCATAGGAAAAATCTGGAAAACTTATGTGCAAAAAGTGAGTTTTTGATCATTTTCAACGACCATAAATTCTAGATCAGGATGAGTTAGGGTCAGTTCTTTATATCGTTGGAAATCCCTTGAAGAGATCTTTCCAATGCCACAAATTTGCATAATTTTGGTTGCGTATGAGGGGGATATGCCTATTGGAAGTTGGGTGGTCGTATTGAGGAAAATCAAATCTGGATTTTAGTAAGGGTAAAGTGGTCTTTTCACCCTACTATTTCCTATTTTGTTTTAAGGTTTTATTAGGGGTAAGATTAAGCCTTAATTCAGTTTTAGAAAACTCGAATACGCTTAGGGATTGGGAGAAAAGAAAATAGAAGAGGAAGATCAAGAATCCTTCAAGAACACTAAGGTTTCACGAGTGGAATTCATCCAGGGTGATCCCTATCGAGGTATGTGAGATCCTTCTGTCTTGGGTTCTTCCACCCACGCAACAATATGTTTAATTCAGCACAATTAGAGTAATTTGAATGATGAACATTGAAGTTCTTGAGGAAAAACCATTGAATTCTTGTTGGTTGAGTTGTAGTATACCTTTGGTTATTTGATTCATGTTTTCAGGCTATTTTACAAGTCTAAAATATTGGGTATTGAGGAATTTAGTGATCCTAAGTGTTTGGGGTGAGATCCGTGGGAGTTTAGGAGGTTTAAACTTGAAAATCGGAGAAGAAACGCCAGAAATCCCGTCTGATAAGCCTTGGGGCGCCGCGATTGCCAGATCCCCTCAGGGAAGCCTCTATCTGACAGGGCCTTGTGGGCCACTCCTCTCACGACATTCTCTGTCCGTCAGGCTCTGGCGCCCCACTCCTCTCAGAGCGCCACAGTCACCTAGAGATTCCATTTTCCCTCATCTTTTCGTACGAGTTCCTAAGTTATGTACCTACAATTTCTAGTTGATTCCAACACACTAAAGTACATCTAAACTTCATGAAATCATCCATAAACATGAGATCATGGTCCTTGAATCAATAATTCAATTCAAGGAGAGTTAAGATCAAAGTCAAAGAAGTTAAGAATCAAGTCTAAAAGTTAAGAACCAAGTCAAAGTGAGTTCTTAAAGTTTTCAAGAGTCTTAAGCAAACATTTTAACTTTGTTTTAAGGCTCAAGCTACGAGTTGACCAAAGATTTAAGAGTTGAGTTAAATTTTTTTAAAACAATAAGGGATCTAAATATTCCCTAAGAGTTAAGTTTCAAGTTAAGAAAAAAGTAAGAGTTGAGTTCATTCCTCAAAAGATATAAGGGAACTAAGTATCACCTAGGATGTTTATAAATGTTTTTACATTTGAGTAAAGTGAAAATTAACATTTTCCAACAGAGTTTTAAAAACAAGAAAGGGGAATGTGGTTTCCAAGAGGGATTGTTAAAGCTAAAAATGTTTGAGCAAATTATCTCAACCTAGAGGAAAGAGGTTATTTTAATAGTATGAGCTAAAGTATATTTTGGGAGTAGTGTTGAGCACCGATGTGGGGATAAGAGTTTATATTAACTCATGTCTCCATGTAAACCATGTAGCCATTATAGGTATTAAAGGGTCATACTTTTTAGATGATCACGTGAGTTTAGCCAGTGGATCTAGTAGTTTGAGGATGTTCTATGTGACGGCAAAGTATAGGAAAGTTCTGGTAGCGTAGGCAAGACACTGTATCACCCATTAGGCTCATAATGGTGGTTGTCGGTTAGATATTCTCCTACAGAACAATACTACTTTCATATATAAGTAAAGTTGAGTAGCTATATCATTTTAGCATTTTCTTTGATGAACTGAGTTGCTTTACCATTTTACAGGCTATATATATATATATGTGTGTCTGTCTGTGTGTGTGTGTGTGTGTGTGTCACATGTGTTTTAAATTGCTTATATTCATATATTGAGTTGAGTACTTCTTCAGTAAAGAAGAGCCAATGTAAGTTCATCTTATTATCATCAAGACTAAGTTGTGTGCTTAGCATTCCAACTCACATACTCGTACATTTAATGTCATATGCAACTTGGCCTGCATCGTCTTATGATGCAGACACATGTAACCAGAATCAGCACCCAACGCATCATTGATCTAGTTTGACCACTCAAGGTCAGTGGTGAGCCTCCTTGAATTCTAAAGGATCCTTTTTATATGAATTTAGTCTTTGAATTTTAGAATATTGTGGGGTCGGTACCAACATTCATCACAGTATTGGTGGAGGCTTCACAGACAGATAGACAGTTAATTCAGTTTAGTCTCTTTTATTTCAGATTAATGTTTGAGATTTAAGTTCCATATTGGACAAACTATTATGTTTTAAGTCTTTCTTTTAAGTTAGTCTTCCGCTGAATTAAGTAAGCCAGGCCAAGGGTTCGCTCAAGGCCAGCAATGGTAATTGGATTCCGGCCACGTCCAGGGTGTAGGCTCTGGGTGTGACAACATATATCTTATATAGCAACTTATGACAATCAACCTGGAAATCGTAAGCATCTTCAGATTCAATAACCTTGAAGACTGGAGGTTTCAAGTATAAGAACTTAATAAAAAGGTCATGCTATAGTCACTAGTCATTATAGGACCTGTAGAAAATCCGGGAAACGTGCATGTTTCCAAGGACGCATCCATGCGGGGAGCCACAACAGTTGTATGTACACCTTGAACCTGAGGTGCTTGTGCAGAAAATGCCGAGATGTTTGGCCTTGATAAAATAACTCGCTTAGATAAGTAAAAAGTTCATTTATAATCTCTAAAGTAGGATGCGGTGGTACTTTCTTCTCCTGAATCTGCTCATCTTCCCCTTCTTCACCCTCTCTCGCTACCTCGTCAGTCCATGGAGGAGTCACCGCTCTAGCTCTAACTGGACACGGTGCTTGTCCTCTGCCTCTAGTGGACCTTCTCCCCCGACCTCTACTATGACCTCTCGACTCTGTTCCCCCTCGAGATGCAGCCATGATGGTTGTCTTTGGAGAACCAACTTTTACCAGTATTAGTGTTTTCACAGTCGTTGCTCCAGTTATACCATCCTTGAAATAGAGTGAAAAAGTTCAGATACCAATTTGATTCAAGTAATAACATGAAATAAAGAAAAAGAATGGTTTTCTTGAAGTCATATAATCCTCTCAAAGAAAAGTAAAGGTGTCCCTATACCGTTCCGCAAGACTCTACTAAACATGTCCTTGTGTGATGAGATCATCGAACATAACGCTCTAATACAAAGTTTGTCACGACTCAAAATGAGTCATGAGTCAAATCCAGACTTAACCTCCTAGGTGGGAGAACAAACAGTCAACCCCAACATAAATTCAATTGTTCAACTATGGATAACAACCGTAATGTAGAATTTTAAAACTTATAAAAGTAAGCAACCAAATAAACCTCTAAAGTCTATTACATATTATCCCCAAAACCTGAAATTTATCACATCAAGAACAACAAATCTACAAATAATAAGTGTAAGAGTATTATAGACATCTAAATAAATAAATAAAATTATTTTATATTCGAAAACTAAGAACATGATGACATGACCAAGAGAATCCAACACGAGCTTGAATGAATGGCTCACCCTGGAACCTGATAAGCTGGAGAATAGCTAGATCTGAGGGAAATTCAAAGTCGTTGGTACACTATGCACTCCACTAAATAAAAACAAAGAAAAACACATGTAGGGCTCAGTATAGGGCAACATGTACTGAGTAGATATCATCGGCCAACTCAAAATAGTAATTAATATGCATAAGTAATAATATAAAATCAAATAACTGTTAGCTGGTGATCAGCAACAAATGACATGAACAAGTGACAAATGAAAAAAGTATTTAATCATTTTTAGTATCAAGCAGACACATGAAAACACATGCCTCCACACCATGCTTGTTTGAGAAATGGGTTCTTTGAGATTGAGTACATTCAACTAATTAAATATGTTTTCCTCTTTAATATTACCATGTAAGACCGTGACACCCCGATCAAATAATACCGTATCAGAATGTGACACCCCGATCCAATAATACAGTATAGGAACATGACACCACTTCCAATAATACCATGTCGAAATGTGACACCCCAATCCAATAATACTATGTAGGAACGTTACACCCCGATCCAAAAATATATTGTTAATTTATCATTTATCATCACCACTTATCACTTTCTTAAAAATATTTCATCAAAGCCTTCTATATTCAAGGCATCACTTCGATAGAGAGGGTTCAAGATTATATATTTCAATGTCTCAGGATTCCAGACCATTCACAAAGAACACATAGATTATCAAAACCACAAAACCAAGTAAAAGAATAACACAATCAAGTACATGGAGAACTTCGTAGTATAACTGAATGCATATAACTCACTATTAAGAGTCTATCTATCAAATAGAATAAACCATAACTACCTCAACAGAAGAACCAAAGTCCAGTAAACTACTTCTCCAATGTTTTTCCTGTCCTCAATGCCTCCGAAACTTTCCAATCTATGCAGTATATATGAATAATTTGTAAGTTAACGACTCTATAAACACTCATATTATTCTATGTCTAGCCTTAAAAAGGATGTTATGAATTCATTTTAGGATCTTAGACCAATTGGTTTGATTAACTTTCTTAATAAAATCATTGCTTAGCTTATTCATGATAGATTGGAAGGCTTTCTCCCAAGGTTGATTACCAGAATCAATTTGGCTTTGTGAAGGGTAGACATATATTTAAAAATGTGATTTTATCTTAAGAAATTGTTTCTATTATTATATTTAGGGGTAAACTAGATAATGTGGTTATTAAGTTGGATATGGACAAACCTTATAATAGAGTTTACTGAATTTCTTGATTTAAGTTCTAGAAAGGTTGGGTTTTGATTCTAATGTGACTGATATGATTTGGAGGACTCTTGCAAATAATTGGTAGTCAGTACTAATTAATGGACAAGCACATGAATTTTTTCATTCTACTAGGAAAGTGAAGCAAGGGGACCCTCTATCTCCTGCTCTTTCTATTTTGACTGGGGAGGTTTTTATCTCTATCTCTTAATAAGTTGTTTGAAAGGTCTGATTTTAAGTCATGGACTACCAAGTAAAGTTGTCATTTGAATCATATGGCGTATGGAGATGATATCTTTGCAGCAACAAACAAAAGATCCTTACAACTGATTATGAAAACTCAGATACTATATGAACATCAATCTGGTCACCTTATTAATAGGAATAAGAGTTATTATTATATGTTCAGCAAAGCTGCACGGACTTCTATTTAGGTTGTGGATGAAGTTACAAGTTTCTCTAAATGAATGTTTTGTTTGATGTATTAGGGTTGTCCCATTGGGAATGGTAAGAAGAAGAAGGTAAAATTTTCAGAATTGATCAAATAAATTCATAATAAGCTCCAATTATGGAAATAAAAGATTCTGTCTTTTGGGGGGAAATGATTTTGATAAATAATGTGTTGCAATGTATGCCTATTTACCTTTTATCTACTATTAGCCCTCCGAAATGTGTTATTATGATATTCATAGGATTTTTGCTAAATTCGTATGGAAATTTAAAGAGTATGGTAGAGCCACTCACTAGACTTCTTGATGATATATGTGTTCCAAAGAATGAGGGAGGTTTGGGGTTTAGATCTTTATTTGATTTGTCCAATTCTTTTTTCGCAAAACTCTAGTGGAAGTTTAGGACTTCCAATTCTTTATGGGCTAATTTCATGTGGAACAAATACTGTAAGAGACATAGACCTCAAGTAGTTTAATGTAAAGGTCATTCAAATGTATGGAAGCTATGCTTCAAACTAGAGATTGTTTTATTGAGAAATTTGGTGGGAACCAAGAGAAGATCATGCTAGCGTTTTGTTTGATAATTGGACACAATTGGGAGCCCTGCAGTATGTCTTACCTATCTCACATGATTATGGACATGTTAAATTTATTTTCAATTGTACAATACATGATGATAGAATAGTGAGGTGTTAGCTGCTATCCTCAATGAGGAGGTTTGGAGGCACATTAAAAAAGTTCTAGGAGATAAGCCTTGGTGGATGGCTAGTGGTACTGGGAAATTTAAAATTGGGTCTGCTTGGGAGCTGTTCAGGGTGAGGAAAGAACCTATAGAGTGCAATGACCCATAAGGTCATTCTTGTAAATATTTTTGTAAAATTAGTATTTTTACCACTCTCGATAGTTGCCCCGAGTTATTTTTGATCAGTTGATAAAGTTGGTTTGGAAACTTTTAAAAAATTGTTTAACTATGGTTTGTTAATTGATGGATATTTCTAAAATATTTAATTTAGGTTATAATAATTTCCAAATATGAAATTTATTAAATACCCTATACTATTTGACCTATATTAATTAATTTAGAAAATAAAGAGAAGGAAGAAACTAACATGTGCATCGGCGGCACAAAACGGAAAACATAAGGTAATGGTTCAAACTTTGTATTGTGGTGTATATATGATGGGTATCCTATCATTATTTTATTATTAGTAGTATACTTGATTGTTAGTGGAAAAAAGGAAACAATTAAGTGGGTTTTAAGTTAGAATAATTGGAAAATTTTGTTTACTATATATGCTGTCTTTTCAATGGAAAAAAGGGAATTCACCAATCATTATGTAATAATTAGTCAATGATGACAAAAGTAGTAAATGGAAATATATGGCATATCAACGTAAGTGTCACATCCGGGTTTACCCCCTAGACGTAACCGGCGTCGTCGTCCTCTCGGAGGACTAAGACAAGCCTCTTAGCTTCGTCATAGCATTCATCGACTAAAAATCAGAAAGAATTAAAAACTTTTTTACTAGAACTACTCGGAGGTTTACATAGACCTCTACATACACATCATTATATATATCAAGTATACATAGACTTGTTCATATACGAAGATTACTTAGTCTTCTACTTTTATTTCATACACTTATATATTTAGAAAATAATAGTCATAAAACCGTCTCATCTCATAAACCATCTATCGATTATAATAAGTCTTGGGCATAGCCCTACATCAAATGAAAGAAGCCGCATATAGGCTGTCTACTACATCGTCTCAAGAGAATAACAGAGTCAACATAGAATCATAGTAACTACACATCATAAAAGAGAGATATCGGCCACGTCCTCGAGAGAGTGAGGACCTACCACTTGGATGGCAAATTACCCAAGTCTTCCTTCCTAGCAATTTGGATCAAGCTCAACGACCCGAACCTAAAATGTTTGGGAAAAGGGAAAGAAAAGGGATTAGTACTCCCCATGTACTAAGTATGGAATCTCATATACAATTACCAATCAAATATATATAAAAAGGGACATTTATGAAAATATAATAGACTACATATGCAATTAAACCATAGCAAAGCAAAGTATATTAATGATAACCTTCAATAAGTCACAAGTGCAATGATCAAGTAAAATTACCATGTCTCCTACTCAATCAAGTAACCTACCAAGACTACAATTAGCAATTTGCTTACCAACATACTCTTCATATCATAATACGTCCTTCTTCAAGCAAAGACAACAACATTATATTCATAAGCATGTTATTCAACATACAAACCATTTACATTATACCATCTCTTTACATATATAATATTGACCTCTCAAAGTTCCTATCAAGGAAAACTAGTGCAAGGCGTAGGTAGAGTCCCATACCCCTACCTAAGCTATAGCCAACCTCTCAAGTTACTTTGATTGGCCTATACCTTATTCATTCATTTAGTTTAGGGAACATTTGCCTTAACCGACATAGACCACACAATCGAATGTGGAATTCGGTGTTGTGAAACCTTACACCGATGGAAGGTGGTCTACCGGCCAAGGTAGAACCTAATGTAAACATAGCTATCTAGGTGGATCCACTAGCTAGTATCCTATGGTGGAAACATAGTTCAAGAACTAAGAGATAGGTATTCCCTCTATATACCATTCGGTAATGGGGCCTCACCTCATGAGAATTCATGAGTGAATATTTCTCAAGGAAAGTCAACACTTCATGTAGATCTATAGGTGAGTATTCCTCTAAGGGAAGTCAACACTTCATGTAGATCCATAGGTGAGTATTCCTCTAAGGGAAGTCAACACTCTATAAAGAACAAATGGTGAATATTCCTCTAAGGGAAGTCAACACCTCTCAATGTCAAGTTCGCTCGGTGCTAAGCTAAGTCCCCATTTTTAGAGAAGCCTTTAATCTTTATTAATCTTCTCAATTTAATTAGATAGAAGGGTCAATCCCTTGTATATCATCATTATAGCTCAATATGAATTGTATGAGAATTAGTCCTTTCATTAACAATTCAAATAGGTGAAGTCAACCCTCATACATCTCATCATAATAGGCACATCGTACAACTTCCCTATATTACATTACACCTAGTAAACTCACAACCAACCTAAGCATATCAATTCATGTATCATATAAACTTATCACATCAATCAAAGCATACTTCAACATAACATTATCACTTGATGACAATTAACCATAATTTGAAGTAAAGGCTAGGATCATCAAGACTTACCCATACTCCTCCATAATCCATCAATAAAGGACCATACCATTAACCCATAGATCAACCAATATTAGATCATCACGTCAATGTAATTCAATGATAAATCAGAAGAACTAATCAAGGAGAAGCTTTATACTATGAAGCAATACTACATCAAAGCTTAATAACATGACCTCAAGTGTAACTTCTTAATTTAGATTCAATATTCAAGAACATAGGTGTGAAGAACTTCAATTCATCATAATAGATCCATAATCAATGCAATATCAATCATTAAAGACCATTTAACTAATTAGGAGATCAATTCTATCAAACTCAACCTAATCCATGTCAATTCTACATTTAGGGTTAAGGGTTAGGGGTCATTACCCACAATCTAGATCAAACTACATCAATTAACCATAATCAAGTTACAATTCATGATAATCTATTCATTCTAACCCAAGGAATACCTAATTAACTCAATTCACTTGATCAAATTCGGATTTGGATAAAACCCATAAGAAACTCAACTTTTTGGAAAAAGTTTTGAAGGAACCCTTTGAGGAAAGAATCTCAAAGTTGAATTAGATCCCATACCTTAAGGTTTGATGACGTTTTGATGGTGAATTTCGTGCTAATGCAGCCCCCAATGATCTCCCCAAGTTGATCTCCAATGGAGTCTTCCAATAGAGAGAGAAAGTAGAGAGAAGGAAGAGAGTTTTGTTTTTGAGAGAATGATTAGGCTAATGAGGGTTGGGGTATTTATAGTAGGGTCTTAAGTCACTTAATTAGTCTCTCTTAAACACCTAATTACCCCTAAGTCACTTAATTAATTAACTAACTAAAACTAACTTTTCCAAAACTGCCACAGACCTTCCACGACGGATCCCCGACGACGGTCTGTCGTGGGCGTGACGGACTGACATCCCTCCGTCCTGCACATCCGTCACGTTGGTCAGAGACTTGTGCAGGCGGAGTCTTTCTCCCAAAGCGCACGACGGTTCCACGACGACGGACCGTCGTGGCCGTGACGGACTGGCTTCCCTCCGTCCTGCACATCCGTCACGCTTGTCAGAGACTTGTGCAGGCGGAGGCTTTCTTCCCAAGCGCTAAGGCTGAGATGACGGAGGCATCGACGCCCCGTCACGCCTGTGACGCCCCGCCATGGGGTCCGTCATGCCCTGCTGCTTCAGGGGTCCTCCTCGAGGGTCCTTGTTTGGTCCTTGGGGGGTCGTACCCTGACTTTTCCAGCATGATACTATCCCACACAATATTTTACACCTATGGTTACAACTGTTTACCAAATTCTGACTCTTTCACTTGGTTAAATCAAAAGGACACTCTAGTCCTCTTATGAACCCATTTGCCGGACGTTTAAGAGTTTCGGTTCCAACACCACTTCAAAGACTCCAAATATGCCTAATTGGCTAGGAACACTGGTTTAGATCCTAAAGGAGACCATTTAAGTCTTATCTCATGTCCTCGGTATTTCAAAATGTTACATTATCCCCCCCTTAGGAACATTCGTCCCCGAATGACACCAAACACTCTTAAAATGTGGGAGTAGACTCAAGACCAGCAGCTCAACCAATTCACAATATTTAGTTAGCATGACTATATTATTTCATAAAAATACTATAAAATGTCAATTTACCATACATGAAATCAACATTTCCTCATGAGGTTTTTCTCCTTTTCATATAGGCATGAGCTCAATTATTTATCACACATATCAATTAGTACAAAGTTCATTTTATCAATATACTAAATACAATATCAGCAAGGATTAACCATACCTAAAGCACAAAAATTGACTCAATTATGCAAGAAGCAAGAAAACTTCCAAATTTATCTAAGGTCACCTTAAAGTGACTCCATTTTAGAAGTCTCCAAAACTAGGAGTTTTGCAAAGTTTCACAAAAACAACAGAGATTCACAATATCTAACGTATTTATATCATTAGAGAGAGATACTAACCTTAAACATCGAAAAGATGAGGATAACGGGTTTTCATGTCGGCCTCCGCCTCCCATGTTGCACCCTCAACTAGGTGGTTCCTCCATAGCACCTTTACGGAAACCACCTCTTTGTTCCTCAACCTTTTCACTTGCCTATCAAGGATTTGAACCGGAACCTCCTCATAAGAGAGGTTATCCTTGACTCCGAGGCCTTCAAGAGGAAGAATAGACTCGGGATTCCCGACACACTTCTTCAACATGGAGACATGGAAACCGGATGAACCAAAGCTAGCTCATCAGGTAATCTTAAACGATAGGCAACTTTACCAACCCTTTCCAAAATCTCATAAGGGCCTACATATCGAGGGCTCAACTTCCCTTTCTTGCCAAATCTTACCACTCCCTTCATAGGTGAAATTTTTAAATACACCCTATCACCCTCTTCAAACTCCAAGTCCCTTCTTCTATTATCGGCATAGGGCTTTTGTCGACTATAGGCTGTTTGCAACCTATTTCTTATGATATGTACATTCTCCAATGTCTTGTAAATCAAGTCGGGACCGAGTATCGATGACTCACCTACTTCAAACCATCCTATAGGAGACCTACACCTCCTTCCATACAAGGCTTCATAGGGAGCCATGGAGATGGACGAATGGAAACTATTATTATATGCAAACTCCACCAACGGCAAATGCTTATCCCAACTCCCTTTAAAATCAATGATGCAAGCTCTAAGCATATCCTCAAGAGTTTGAATCGTGCGTTCCGCTTGACCATCCGTTTGAGGATGGAAGGCGGTACTTAATTTTACTTTAGTACCCAAACCTTTTTGAAACGACTTCCAAAATCTAGATGTGAATTGTGCACCTCTATCCGAAATGATGGATAACGGAATACCATGACGACACACAATCTCATCTATGAAAATCTTCGCATAATCTTCCGCCGAATATGTAGATTTGACGGGGATAAAGTGAGCGGACTTAGTCAATCTATCAACAATCACCCATATAGAATCAAATGACTTTTGAGTCCGAGGCAACCCTACTACGAAATCCATATTAATGTCTTCCCACTTCCAAGTAGGAATTTGGATCTCCTGTAGTAAGCCACCCGGCTTTTGATGTTCCGCCTTCACTTGTTGACAATTCGGACATTTAGCAACAAATTCCGCTATATCCCTCTTCAAACCTTCCCACCAATATATTTCTCGAAGGTCATGATACATCTTTGTAGAACCGGGATGGATGGAATAGTGGGATCCATGGGCTTCATCAAGGATCCGATCCCTTAATCCATCCACATTAGGAACACACAACCTCCCTTGATACCTCAATACACTGTCTTCTCCTAAGGAGAATGACTCGTTCGCCTTGCCAAGAACCGATTCCTTTAACTCCATCAATAGTTGATCAAGGTGTTGTTTGGACTTCACCTCAACCACCAATGATGACTCGGAGCTATGATGAACCGTGGCACCTCCATTTAGCGAACTCACCAATCGCACTCCCAATCTAGTCAAACGATGAACATCTTTTACTAGATCTTTCTTGTTTTCTTCGATACGAGACACACTACCCATAGTCATACGACTTAAAGCATCCGCCACCATATTTGCCTTGCCGGGATGATATAGGACACTCAAATCATAATCTTTCAACCAACTCTAACCACCTTCTTTGTCGAATATTCAAATCTTTTTGGGTAAACACATATTGAAGGCTCTTATGATCATTGAAAACATCCACATGAACACCATACAAGTAGTGTCTCCATATTTTTAAAGCAAATACCACGGCCGCTAACTCAAGGTCATGAGTAGGATAATTTCTCTCATGCACCTTAAGTTGCAGCGAAGCATAGGCAATCACCTTCCCATTTTGCATAAGCACACACCCCAAACCTACGCGGGATGCATCACAATACACAATGAACCCTTTAGATCCTTCCGGTAAAGTCAACACCGGAGCGGAAGTAAGCCTATCCTTCAATAATTGAAAACTCTTCTCGCATGCCTCTGATCATTCAAACTTTTTACCTTTTTGAGTCAATGAAGTCAAAGGAGATGCAATGGATGAAAAGCCTTTTACGAACCTTCGATAATAACCCGCTAGACCCAAGAAACTCCTAATGTCAGTTGGGGTCAAGGGTCTAGGCCAGTTTCTTATCGCATCTGTCTTCCTTGGGTCTACCTCAACTCCCTCACTAAAGATGATGTGCCCAAGAAATGCCACTGACCTCAGCCAAAACTCGCACTTGCTATACTTGGCGAACAATTTATGTTCCCTAAGGGTTTGCAATACTACTCTTAGATGATCCATGTGGTCAACCTCATTTTTCGAATACACCAAGATATCATCGATAAATACAATAACGAATGAATCAAGGTAATTTCGAAACACCCTGTTCATCAGATCCATAAACGCCGCCGGAGCATTTGTGAGACCAAAGGACATAACCACGAACTCATAATGCCCATATCGAGTCCGAAAAGCTGTCTTTGGAATTTCTTCATTTCTCACCCTAAGCTGGTGGTACCTTGACCTCAAATCAATCTTTGAGAAGTAACTCGCTCCTTGGAGTTGATCAAATAAATCATCAATCCGAGGAAGAGGATATTTGTTCTTGATGGTAACCTTGTTGAGTTGTCGGTAGTCAATACACATCCTCAAGGACCCATCCTTCTTTTTCACGAACAAGACCGGAGCACCCCATGGGGAAATGCTAGGCCTTATAAAGCCCTTGTCTAGAAAATATTTAAGTTGTGCCTTCAATTCCTTTAACTCGGCCGGAGCCATTCTATAAGGAGGAATAGATATAGGATTTGTTTCCGGTAGCAAATCGATACCGAAATCGATTTCCCGTTTGGGAGGAATGCCAGGAAGGTCATCAGGAAAGACCTCCGTAAATTCACTCACCACGGGGACTGACTCTATAGGAGGAACTTCGGAATCCACTTCTTGGACTCTCACAATATGGTAGAGACACCCCTTTGAGATCATTTTACACGCCTTTAGACATGTTATGAAACGACCTCTAGGAAGAGAATTTCCACCCTTCCACTCTATAACGGGTTCATTTGGGAAACAAAACCTCACATTTTTGGTCCTACAATCGATGGAAGCGAAACTAGCATGCAACCAGTCCATACCTAATATGACATCAAAATCAAACATGTCTAGCTCAACTAGATCAATATGAGAAACTCTATGAGGCATTGAAATAGGACAATTTCGATAGACTCATTTTGCTACCACTGATTCACCAACCAGAGTAGACACCAAAATAGGTTCATGCAAAATATCGGGTAATGTACTAAACTTCTTAGCTACTAATGGAGTAACGAAAGACAAAGTAGCACCCGGATCAAGTAATGCATACACATTAATGGTAAAGATTTGTAACATACCAGTCACCACATCGGGAGAGGCCTCTTGGTCATCTTTCGAACGAAGAGCATAAAAACGGTTCTTTTTTGGAGCACTATTAGAACCACTTGGCTGACCACCTTTTTCTTGTCCTTTAGCATTAGGACAATCTCGAACTCGATGACCATTTTTCCCGCAACCAAAGCAAATCCCCATTCCTACCAAACATTCTCCATAGTGACCCTTCCCACACTTAGAACATGTAGGCTTCTCATTAGATGAGTTCCCGTCCTTTCCCTTGGCAACTTTTGGTCTATGAGCTTTAGAATCCCTAGTCTTGGGAAATTTGGATGGAACGTGGTTTGAGAACCTCTTCTTGAATCTAGGCCTGTCTTGAATTCCCAACCTATCTTTAGCAGTTTCACTCTCATAAGACCTTGTCCTTCTTAAGTCCTTATCCTTATCCTTCCTTTTTGCTCTAGCCTCCTCAACCCTTCTTGCATGCACCATGAGACGACCAATGTTCATGTTATCATGTAGCATAGCCGATTGACACTCCTCTTGTAAGTCGTCCGATATACCTGTCACATATCGACTCATTTTGTCTCTAGGGTCGGAGACCAAAGACGGAGCATATTTGGCCAATTGAGTAAATTTCAGAGAATACTCATGAACACTCATCGTTCCTTGGCGAAGATTGATGAATTCCACCACCTTTGTTTCCCTCATCTCTCTAGGGAAGAACCGATCAATGAAGGCCCCTTCGAATAACTCCCACGTCACTAACCCACTTCCAAGTGGCCTGTTGTCCTTCCATTGCGCATACCATATCTGAGCGACATCCTTGAGTTGATAGGAGGCCAACTCGGCATTCTCGCTAGATGACAGCCCCATAGCCCACAAAATCTTTTGAACCTCATCAATAAATTCCTGAGGGTCTTCATCAACCTTCGACCCATAAAAGACAGGAGGATTCATTCGAGTGAAATCCCTAAGTCTGGAGGCCATAGTTTTTTCATGGACTCTAGGTGCCAAATCCCTATTGGCTTGAGCAGTCATAGCTTGGGCTTGCACGGTTGCGGCTTGAGCTTGAGTAGTCATGGCTTGAGCCATTTGAGCAATAATAGCTCTCATCTGAGCTTCTGTCATCGGTGGAGGATCAGCATGAACCTGGTCATCAATAGCAACCTCTTCAAGAGGAGGAGCAGGTTCATCACGAGGAATTCCCGCAGCAGCCATCTCTTCCTCAAGTCTTCGAGCCGCGTTTCTTCTAGTATTCATCTCCTATAACCAAAACACAAGGTTCAGGCGAAAACATATCCGACGTACATTCTAGGGGCACGATATGGATTTCCAACAATGAGAATGATTCCTAATCACCAAATAAGTTCCTATTTATAAGTGTGGCGCGCTTCACAATTATGAATACAAACTTAAATAACGTGGTTGAGAGAGAGACGTTTACATCAAGGATATTCAACCTCATGCTCTGATACCAAGTTTGTCACATCCGGGTTTACCCCCTAGACGTAACCGGCGTCGTCGTCCTCTCGGAGGACTAAGACAATCCTCTTAGCTTAGTCATAGCATTCATCGACTAAAAATCAGAAAGAATTAAAAACTTTTTCACTAAAACTACTCGGAGGTTTACATAGACCTCTACATACACATCATTATATATATCAAGTATACATAGACTTGTTCATATACGAAGATTACTTAGTCTTCTACTTTTATTTCATACACTTATATATTTAGAAAATAATAGTCATAAAACCGTCTCATCTCATAAACCATCTATCGATTACAATAAGTCTTGGGCATAGCCCTACATCAAATGAAAGAAGCCGCATATAGGCTGTCTACTACATCGTCTCAAGAGAATAACAGAGTCAACATAGAATCATAGTAACTACACATCATAAAAGAGAGATATCGGCCACGTCCTCGAGAGAGTGAGGACCTACCACTTGGATGGCAAATTACCCAAGTCTTCCTTCCTAGCAATTTGGATCAAGCTCAACGACCCGAACCTAAAATGTTTGGGAAAAGGGAAAGAAAAGGGATTAGTACTCCACATGTACTAAGTATGGAATCTCATATACAATTACCAATCAAATATATTTAAAAAGGGACATTTATGAAAACATAATAGACTACATATGCAATTAAACCATAGCAAAGCAAAGTATACTAATGATAACCTTCAATATGTCACAAGTGCAATGATCAAGTAAAATTACCATGTCTCCTACTCAATCAAGTAACCTACCAAGACTACAATTAGCAATTTGCTTACCAACATACTATTCATATCATAATACGTCCTTCTTCAAGCAAAGACAACAACATTATATTCATAAGCATGTTATTCAACATACAAACCATTTACATTATACCATCTCTTTACATATATAATATTGACCTCTCAAAGTTCCTATCAAGGAAAACTAGTGCAAGGCGTAGGTAGAGTCCCATACCCCTACCTAAGTTATATCCAAGCTCTCAAGTTATTTTGATTGGCCTATACCTTATTCATTCATTTAGTTTAGGGAACATTTGCCTTAACCGACATAGACCACATAATCGAATGTGGAATCCGGTGTTGTGAAACCTTACACCGATGGAAGGTGGTCTACCGGCCAAGGTAGAACCTAATGTAAACATAGCTATCTAGGTGGATCCACTAGCTAGTATCCTATGGTGGCAACATAGTTCAAGAACTAAGATATAGGTATTCCCTCTATATACCATTCGGTAATGGGGCCTCACCTCATGAGAATTCATGAGTGAATATTTCTCAAGGAAAGTCAACACTTCATGTAGATCTATAGGTGAGTATTCCTCTAAGGGAAGTCAACACTTCATGTAGATCCATAGGTGAGTATTCCTCTAAGGGAAGTCAACACTCTATAAAGAACAAATGGTGAATATTCCTCTAAGGGAAGTCAACACCTCTCAATGTCAAGTTCGCTCGGTGCTAAGCTAAGTCCCCATTTTTAGAGAAGCCTTTAATCTTTATTAATCTTCTCAATTTAATTAGATAGAAGGGTCAATCCCTTGTATATCATCATTATAGCTCAATATGAATTGTATGAGAATTAGTCCTTTCATTAACAATTCAAATAGGTGAAGTCAACCCTCATACATCTCATCATAATAGGGCACATCGTACAACTTCCCTATATTACATTACACCTAGCAACCTCACAACCAACCTAAGCATATCAATTCATGTATCATATCAACTTATCACATCAATCAAAGCATACTTCAACATAACATTATCACTTGATGACAATTAACCATAATTTGAAGTAAAGGCTAGGATCATCAAGACTTACCCATACTCCTCCATAATCCATCAATAAAGGACCATACCATTAACCCATAGATCAACCAATCTTAGATCATCACGTTAATGTAATTCAATGATAAATCACAAGAACTAATCAAGGAGAAGCTCTATACTATGAAGCAATACTACATCAAAGCTTAATAACATGACCTCAAGTGTAACTTCTTAATTTAGATTCAATATTCAAGAACATAGGTGTGAAGAACTTCAATTCATCATAATAGATCCATAATCAATGCAATATCAATCATTAAAGACCATTTAACTAATTAGGAGATCAATTCTATCAAACTCAACCTAATCCATGTCAATTCTACATTTAGGGTTAAGGGTTAGGGGTCATTACCCACAATCTAGATCAAACTACATCAATTAACCATAATCAAGTTACAATTCATGATAATCTATTCATTCTAATCCAAGGAATACCAAATTAACACAATTCACTTGATCAAATTCGGATTTGGATGAAACCCATAAGAAACTCAACTTTTTGGAAGAAGTTTTGAAGGAACCCTTTGAGGAAAGAATCTCAAAGGTGAATTAGATCCCATACCTTAAGGTTTGATGACGTTTTGATGGTGAATTTCGTGCTAATGCAGCCCCCAATGATCTCCCCAAGTTGATCTCCAATGGAGTCTTCCAATAGAGAGAGAAAGTAGAGAGAAGGAAGAGAGTTTTGTGTTTGAGAGAATGATTAGGCTAATGAGGGTTGGGGTATTTATAGTAGGGTCTTAAGTCACTTAATTAGTCTCTCTTAAACCCCTAATTACCCCTAAGTCACTTAATTAATTAACTAACTAAAACTAACTTTTCCAAAACTGCCACAGACCTTCCACGACGGATCCCCGACGATGGTCCGTCGTGGGCGTGACGGACTGACATCCCTCCGTCCTGCACATCCGTCACGTTGGTCAGAGACTTGTACAGGCGGAGGCTTTCTCCCAAAGCGCACGACGGTTCCACGATGATGGACCGTCGTGGCCGTGACGGACTGGCTTCCCTCCGTCCTGCACATCCGTCACGCTTGTCAAAGACTTGTGCAGGCGGAGGCTTTCTTCCCAAGCGCTAAGGCTGGCATGACGGAGGCATCGATGCCCCGTCGCGCCTGTGACACCCCGCCATGGGGTCCGTCATGCCCTGCTGCTTCAAGGGTCCTCCTCGAGGGTCCTTGTTTGGTCCTTGGGGGGTCGTACCCTGACTTTTCCAGCATGATACTATCCCACACAATATTTTACACCTATGGTTACAACTGTTTACCAAATTCTGACTCTTTCACTTGGTAAAATCAAAAGGACACTCTAGTCCTCTTATGAACCCATTTGCCGGACTTTTAAGAGTTTTGGTTCCAACACCACTTCAAAGACTCCAAATATGCCTAATTGGCTAGGAACACTGGTTTAGATACGGGTTGGATGTCTAATTGTCCAGGCGGTAATGATAGTATCTTGTACCTGAACCGGTGGCTCACTTTTTCTAAGTAATGGGGAAGAGGACCGAAACGTGCCACTGAAAGACTCTACTGAGACAAAGATGGGCTGTCAAGAACGTAGAGGAGGTAGGATGGGCAGTTGGTCAGATCTAGTATGGATCGTACATGGACGGTAGTTGGAGTCGGCGGCTCTCCCAGGGTTCCCTCATCTGAGATCTCTGGGGAAGAGGATCAAGTTGGCCCTTGCGAACAGCTTGATGCACTATCTCCCTTCAACCCTTTGAGCGAAATGCGGCAAAAGAAAAGGAAGGAAAATCCATGGACCGACCCCATCATCTCCACCCCGTAGGAACTACGAGATCACCCCAAGGACGCCTTCGGCATCCAGGGGTCACGGACCGACCATAGAACCCTGTTCAATAAGTGGAACGCATTAGCTGTCCGCTCTCAGGTTGGGCAGTCAGGGTCGGAGAAGGGCAATGACTCATTCTTAAAACCAGCGTTCTTAAGACCAAAGAGTCGGGCGGAAGGGGGGGAAAGCCCTCCGTTCCTGGTTCTCCTGTAGTTGGATCCTCCGGAACCATAAGAATCCTTAGTTGGAATCATTTCAAAATGTTACAGTAAGGTTTGAAACAATAAGCATTCTTGTGGTTTTGTTCGTAATTACTTTGATGTCTTTTTATTTTCTTATTATTATGATATTATGATTCAAGTTTTGATACATTGGTGATGTAATTGAATATTCGATGTAAGGTATTATGTGAATACCATCAGATTTAGGATATTGGAGGAATTAAGACTTAACCCTAGACTTGAAACTTGAAAAAATGATAGTTGAAATGTGAATTCGAATCAAGATTTACGAACTTGATTATAAATTCTAGTGATCCTTTTAAGGCCAAGTCTGTACACATAGTAATGTGAGTAATGTTAGTTTCAAAATCTTATTGTGAATATGTACTTGATTAGACTGCATTGATTTGGAAGTTCAACGAAGAGAGAAGGATCAAGTCCCAGAGTGATTGTTTGGTTATTTGAGGAAAGTAAATTTCTAAACCCTTGTTAAGTGTGTGGAATTCGTGTATTTCCTTGTATTATGTGTTTTGGGATAATGAAACTTGATGATGGGTTGACTTGTCCACATTTATTAATTATAATGATGAAAAAGGGGTAATAAAAGACAATATGATTAATTGTCTGTGTATGATGTGTTGAGAATGGTTTGAAAAGTTTATTGAATCATTGTTGATGTTTTATTCTGATTGTTTTGTTGTGCATTGTGCAATATTATGAAAATGGTCATCTCCTCATTATTTGTGTGAAGATGTCATTTGCATTGTTTCTAAGACATGGTGGTGATAAATGTTATGTGATAAGAGGATGTAGCATTTCGAGGGACGTATCACACGCCATGAAGGATACTATATTTCGAGGAATGTATTGCGTGCCACAATAGATACTATATTTCGAGGGACGTATCGCATGCCACGATAGTTAGTATTATCGAGGGTGGTATCGCACGTCGCGATGGATGCATGGACAAATATATCCCCCATGGGTCCTAGACTGAGAGACAGTGAGTGTGTATCACTAGGTCAGATAGGCATCACTATACTTCACATTACATTACATTGCATTACACATATTTATCATTAGTGAACTTGATATTGTAGCTGATCTTGTGAATGCCTTTTTGTGGAACTTTGATTGATGAATATTGAGGTTGTTGTTAGGGATATGTAATTCGTATAGTGTAGTTGTTGAGTTCTGTGTTCTGTGAATTTTGAACTGTTAGGTTGTGTTGGTTTTATGCAGGCTGTAGTTGTGGAAGTTTGATTGATGATTATTGAGTTCGTTGTTGAGAATATGTGATGGTTACAATGTTGTTGTTGAGATATGTGCTTGTAAATTGTGAATTGTTAGGTTAGGCTGATTTTTATGCAGGTTATAGTTGTAAAGGCTTGGTTGGGGTGGTAGGAGTACTCGTATTCCATTCCCTTAGCCTGTGTTTAGAGCTTTACTTGTTGTGTACCGTGTGGTTTGGTACGTACCCCTTGCTTCTACAATTTTTTGTAGGTTACTAGCCCGGTCCTTTGTAATATTTTCTCTTCTTTTCTGAGGCTTTTTGTAGATTTGTGAGGTAGCTGTTTTTCATCTCAGCAAACCTTCTTACTCATGTTTATGATATTTTTCTACTTTAGAAAAACAATGTCATATGAGACTTGATTTTTCTTTTCATTCAATTGTAATACTTTAGAAGCTTGTAAATATGACAACCAAATTTTGAGGGTATTTTTAATTTGATTATAATAATTTCCGCATTTTATTGTAATGGTTCAGTTTTAGGCTGACTTTTCTTAGTGGGATAAGACCAGTGCAATCACGTCCATTTTTGGGTCGTGACAAAGAGCTAATCCTTAACATTTGGGAAAAAGACATACCTTTTAAGGTGTCTTTCCTTTTATTGGAGAATCTGGTTCAGAAAAATTCCTACAAGACTAGTTTTGATTAGAAGGGGAAGAATTGATTCTATAGAGTGTTGTTGTTGATTTGATAATATACAAGAATCTTTTATGCATTTGTTTATTCTCTGTCCTGATTCATATCAAGTGTGGAGGTTTTCTGCAGAAGATGCAGGTTTGCATTTTCCAGTGGTTCAACGTAGGCAAGTTCTGGAGGATTGGTGGAATGTTGATTGCTCTAAACAACTGAAACCTGTTCTTAAAGCAGTTCCTGCATTTATTAGATAGAGCATATGGAAAAGAAGAAACTTGACCAATCATTGGGAGAAAATGAGTAAGCTAGCTTTAGTGTTGGAGATTCAAAGAAACATATATTTATTTGATAAATCATGATATCCTTGGTTTAAAGAGATGGCTAAGACTTGGTCCCTAATTGTGAAGTTCTTAGAGGGGTATTCACCACTGATCAACTACAAAGTTGTTAGATGGATTCATCCTCTTAGTGGAACTTATAAATGCAACACTGATAGGTCAGGGGTAGATTCTTTTGCCTTCTGTGTAAGAAATGAAGAAGGTGATTTCCTTTATGCTAAGACCAGGGTATTAAAATATGTTTTAGTTATTGGGTCAAAAATTAAAGCTATCAAAATGGGCCTAGATTGTTGTTTGCATACTAATCAAGTTCTACTGATTGTTGACATGGATTCTCTATTGGCTCAACAAGTATTAGATGGAAATTGGGAGGTTCCATGATTGATAGCTTGGGATGTTAGGTACATAAAAAAGCCGGATGATTAATAAGGAGGTGGAAATATGTCATACATTCATGGACTGGAACTCCCTAGCAGACTTTTTTACTAATTGTATTTTTAATTTTGCAGATATAAATAGGCAGCAATTTCACAATTTGCAGGAGATTTCGCAAAAGGCTAAAGCAATTGTGCAATTAGAAAAAGCAAAAAATTCCTAATTTGCATATAATAGAAGTTCAAAAAAAGGACTAGTAGAGTTAAGTAAATGTATCAACAACCAGGAATTGGGTAACAGGCTCAGACTCAGTTGATGTGCAAGAACTATAACACTGAAATATTTAGTAGACTTCACAACAAAACCTATTTTTTTGTTGTCTTGAGCAATTATATCAACTCCTTTAGGGGTTCAACATGTTGGGATGATAAATTAGATGTGAGAACCAAAGTAAACTATATGTCAATTGAAGGGGCGGAAGACTCATATGAAGTTTGGGCAGATCCTGAGACCGTAAATTTGAGGTCATTTCAAAGGAAAATGAACCGAAATACTCTAGAACATCTCGTATCTCTATTGAAATTTAGATCTACGCCACTCAAACTGAAGACGTCTTCATTGGTTCGAATCATAGCGTCAATGAGAAATTTGGCGATAAAAAGATTACACACCAAATTTGTGTGTCTTGTAGATCATACTTTGTGCGGTGGTGTTGAGAGATGAATGGAGATCTGCATGCTGAATTTTTGTCGGAGAAGATGCGACAGTTTGGGCTAGAGACCGAAGCACATGAAATGTAGCTATTCCTTTTTAAGCTTTCCATTTTTGTGTTGCTTTATTTTGTTTTTTTCTCTCATTCAATGCAGACCACTTTTGGTCTTTTCTTTATACTTTTATTTTATTTAATAAATGACCATTTATTGGGTTGCATTTAAAATAAAAAAAATTACCTAATTTTTTTAAATTAATTTCTCAAAGTTCAAACCTAAGGGTAAATATTAATTCCTCCAAATAGCATAAATTCAATGGAATTTAAATAATTCGATAAGCATAATATTTAATTATTTATCTCCATATATCAAAATAATAATTTTTAGTATGATAATTAAGTTGACTTATAAAGTCAAGCTCACTATGTTGTAAAACCAATTACTTGTACAAGAAACCAATTGCAAAACTATAATCCAATTGCACTGCTAACTGTTGAAATCCAATTCTCTTTAAACCCACAACTACTACATAAATATTAAATCCCCATGTGCATAAATTTCTCAATCAAAATACAAACCGTACCTTTAAAATTGAACTTTGCAACTTCTTTCTCCCAGCACATCATTAAATAAAATGAATGACCAACCTTTCAACAATTAACTTTGCTCTAACTCAAACTTCATAATGAAACACACTACAGTGTATATGAGGAATTTCAAATTCCACCCTCTCCTCAATTTTATTTCTCTTTTCCAATCAATAACAATGCAACATACTAAATATTACTTAAAGTAATTAAAGAGTTTGAAGCATTACCTGGATGACAATCGCTTCTAGGTGACGCCGCAGATAGTGTTTCTCTCACTTAGTATTTTTAATTATCTAGGTTAACTAATTATTAATTAAAATATTAAATCTTACTAATTTTAATGTTATCCTCCTGAACCACCAACTAATTTAATTATTAAAATTCCCGCACTAATTTTATAAAGTAGTTACAAATAGTCCAAAATACCCATATATAATCTAGCGGAAGTATGTTATGATATAAAAAGATCTACTTTAAAAAGTTTCATTCTAATTCGTGCATGCACGTGTTTTCAGATTGTCATGCCTACACGAAGAGCAGTCAGAGGTCGACCCGCCAGAAGGAATATCGAAGAGCCATAGGTGCCTAATGCATAGAACGTGAAACCTCAAGGAGAAGTCACCAACCCTGAATTTCGTGAGGCTATCAGGATGTTAAGCCAAGTTGTGACCAACCAAGTCAGGCAACAAAGAGGTTCTTCACTGGTTCAAGCACTATTGAGGATCAGTAAAACTTTGTGGAAGAGCTAAAGAAGGTGATTTAGGTAATGCATGTTTCTGACATTAAGAGTTGAGCTAGCTGCTTATTAACTCAAGGGAATTGCTAGATCTTAGTTTGGTTAGTGGAAGGAGGGTAGAGGTGAAGATGCACCACTTGCGAGTTGGGCTTATTTTGAAGAGGCCTTCTTGGGACGCTTTTGTCCCCGAGAACTGTGAGAGGACAAGGTACGCCAGTTCCTCATCCTTAAGCAGGATTCGTTAAGTGTTCATGAGTATGGGTTAAAGTTCATCCAATTGTCTTTCTATGCTCCAGAGATGGTTAAGAATATGAGGAGCAGAATGAGCTTGTTTGTTGTTGGCTTGGGTCGTGCTTCAAGCAAAGAAGGTAGGGTTGCAATGGTGATTGGAGACATGGACATTTCAAGGTTAATGGTCAATGTGCAACAAGTTGAAGAGAAAAGGTAAGGGATATAGAGGAGTGCATGAATAAGAAAGCTAAGACTGGGAATGAGTCTGGTCAATATAAAGGTGGTTCAAGTCGACCACAATTTCAGAAATAAAAGGGGCATGCACCATCATCTGCTAGTGCACCTGCACCCACAAATAGAGGTGAGTATAATGGCCAGAATTCTAAGAATTTCATGGCTAGGCCAGCCCAATCCCAAGGTAGTATGGCACAAGGAGGAATTTGGGCTCCTACATGTGCTAAGTATGGTATAAACCACCCTGGTAAATGTCATCATAGCAAGGCAGGTTGCTTCAAGTGGGGTCAAGAGGGTCACTTCATAAGAGAGTTCATTAAGAATAAGCAAGGTGGTGGAAATCCGGAAATAGGGCTAAATCTTCATCAGTTGCTCCACCATCATGGCTTTACCTAGAGGAGCCACTTCTGATGTTGGCGGAGGGGCAAACCGTCTTTATGCATTCACTAGCCGCCAAGAGCAAGAGAACTTTCCAGATGTTGTCGCGGGTATGATCAAAGTATTTACTTTTGATGTTTATGGTTTGTTAGACCCATGACCAAGTTTATATTTTGTAACTCCTTATGTTGCAAATCAGTTTGAGATTCTTCCTGAGAAACTTTGTGAACTTTAATGTGTTTCTACCCCCGTTGGAGAGCCTATTCTAACGGAAAGGGTCTATCGTGATTGTCCTATTTATATCAATCACAAGAACACCATGGCTTATCTAGTTGATTTATACATGTTAGAGTTTGATGTCATTCTAGGTATGGACTGGCTCTATGTTTGTTATGCGTTAATAAATTGTAGAGCTCGAGTGGTCAAGTTCCAAATTCATAATGAGACAGTCATAGAGTGGAATAGTAGTTCAGCAGTGCCTAAGGGTCTTTTTATTTTGTACCTTAAGGCGAGGAAGTTAGTTTCAATGGGGTGTATCTATCACTTAGTTCGAGTTAATGACTCAAGTGTTGAGGTACCTTTCCTTCAGTCAGTTCGTATAGTAAGGAAGTTTCCAGAAGTTTTTCCTGATGATCTACCCAGAGTCCCTCATGAGAGAGAGATAGACTTCGGCATACATATCATTCCACATACTCGTCCTATATCTATTCCGCCATATAGAATGGCACCAACAGAGTTAAAAGAGTTGAAAGAGAAGCTGAAAGATCTATTGGATAAAGGTTTTATTCAACCAAGTGTCTAACCTTGGGGCGCACCGATCTTATTTGTAAGGAAGAAAGATGGTTCTCTTAGGATATGTATAGACTACCACCAATTGAATAAGGTGACCATCAATAAAAAAATATACTCTTTCGAGGATATATGATCTTTTCAACCAACTTCAAGGTGCTTCTTGCTTCTCAAAAAATTGATCTCAAATCAACCTACCATCAGTTGAAAGTTAGCGAATGTGACATTCCAAAGACTACTTTTAGAACAAGATACGGGCATTATGAGTTTTTGGTTATATCCTTTGGTTTGACAAATGCACCCGCAACATTCATAGATCTTATGAACATGGTATTCACACCTTATTTAGATATGTTTGTCATCGTCTTCATTGATGACATACTAATTTATCAAGGAATGAAAAATATTACGCTATTCACTTTAGGATAATTCTTCAAACTTTGAACGATAAGGAACTTTATGCCAATTTCTCCAAGTGTGAGTTTTGGCTTAAGTATGTGGCATTCATGGGCCACATTGTTTTTAGTGATTGGATTAGAGTTGACACCCAAAAGATTGAAGCAGTTTAGAGTTTGCCTACATCCACGTCTCCAACTGATATAAGGAGTTTCTTGGGTTTGGTTTGATATTATAGGAGATTTGATGAAGGGTTTTCGTCTATCTTGTCTCCTTTGACTGATCTAACTCAGAAGATAGTCAATGTTTAATGGTCTGAAGCTTGTGAGAAAAGCTTTCAGGAATTGAAAAAGAGATTGGCTACTACTCATGTTTCGACCTTAGCAGAGCGTACTCAAGGTTAAGTGGTGTACTGTGATGCATTGAGAGTTGGTTTGGGATGTGTGTTAATGAAGAATGGAAAGGTTATAGCTTATGCCTCTAGACAGTTAAAGTTTCATGAGAAGAATTATCCAACTCGTTCCTTAGAGTTGGTTGTTGTGGCTTTTGACTTGAAGATATGATGTCACTATTGTAAGACGTTGATTAGAATATATTCACTGACTACAAGAGCCTACAATATGTGTTCACTCAGATGGAACTCAATCTCAGACAAAGGAGGTGGTTAGAATTACTCAAGAAATATGACATGAGTATTCTTTACCATCGAGATAAGGATAATGTGGTTGTTCATGCCTTAAGCAAGTTATCCATGGGGAGTACCACCCATGTTGAGGAAGAAAAGAAGGAGTTTGCTAAAGATGTGCACAAACTTTCACGTCTGGGAGTCAGACTTATGGATTCCACAAAAGGAGGAATAGTGGTGACCAATGGGGCTAAGTCATCATTAGTTTTAGAGGTGAAAGAGAAACAAGACCAAGATCCCATTTTGCTTGACTTGAAGGCAAACATTCATAAGCAAATAGTATTAGCTTTTGAACAAGGGGGAGATGGTGTGCTAAAGTATCAAGGTAGGTTGTGTGTAGGGTGGATGGACTCCAAGAGAGGATCCCGGAGAAGGCTCATAGCTCCAGGTATTCCATTCATCTGGGTTCCACCAAGATGTACCGCGATTTGAGAGAGGTATATTGGTAGGAAGGCATGAAGAAAGATATTTTTGAGTTTGTTGCCAAGTGACCGAATTTCCAACAAGTGAAAGTAGAGCACCAAAGGCCTGGAGATTTGTCTCATACAATAGAATATCCATAGTGGAAGTGGGATATGATTAATATGGATTTTGTCATAGGGTTGCCAAGTTCTCGCAGGCAGAATGAATCTATTTGGGTGATTGTCAATTGAATGACAAATTCAGCCAATTTCTTGCCAGTAAAGACTACTTATTTGGACGAGGATTATGCTAAATTGAACCTTCAAGAGGTGTTGAGACTTCATGGAGTTCCGCTCTCAACTATTTCAGATAGAAGTGCACAATTTACTGCTCAGTTCTAGAAGTCCTTCGATAAAGGTTTAGGTTCGAAGGTGAACTTATACACTTCTATTCATCCTCAGACAGATAGACAAGTAAAGCTTACTTCCAGAACTTAGAAGATATGTTGAGAGGTTGTGTGATCGACTGTAAAGAGAATTGGGATGATCACATACCTCTCATTGAGTTTGCTTACAATAACAGTTATCATTCAAGCATCCAAATGGCTCCATATGAGGCTCTTTATGGGAGAAGATGCAGATCTCCTATTGGGTAGTTCGAAGTTGGTGGAGCTGGGCTAGTAGGACAAGACTTAGTTCGCCGAGCCATGGAGAAATTGAAAGTGATTCGAGAGAGATTTAAAATGGCACCTGCCAAAAGTACTACATGGATGTTAGGAGAAGGACGTTAGAGTTTTGAGGTGGACGATTGATATATCTGAAAGTTTCACCCATGAAAGGAGTTATGAGGTTTGGTAAGAAGGGAAACTTAGTCCCCGGTTTATTGGCCATTACAATATCTCCAAAAGGGTTTGCAATGTAGCAAATGAGTTGGAGTTACCCCAAGAGTTAGAAGTTTTTCATCCTTTATTCAATTTGTCTATGTTAAAGAAGTGCTTGGGTGATCCTTCTTTGATTGTACCAACTGAGGATGTTGGAATTAAGGATAGCTTATCCTATGAGGAGATTCTAGTTCAAATTTTGGATTAGTAAGTTCGCAAGTTGAGGACTAAGGAAGTGGAATCAGTCAAGGTCCTTTGGAAGAACCAATTTTTCGAAGAAGCAATTTGGGAAGCTGAGAATGATATGAAGAAGATATATCCACATCTCTTTAAATACGGTGAGAATGCATATCAAGGTACTAAATTCTCTTCCTATCACTTTATAAGACTATGTGTAAGCACGTATTACTTGTTTTTGTTGGTTGAGTATTGAAATGATGTTATTACCATTAACTTAGTGGAAAAGTTCTCATTTGAGGACGAATGTTCCAAGGGGGAGATACTGTAAAATATCATAAACCTAAATAGCTAGGATTAGTCAAACAAACTAAGAATAGTTATTTTTGGAAAGAATTGGAAAAAGCTGGAAAATTTCCTAAGTGCAAAAAGTGAGTTTTTGATTATTTTCAAACGGCCATAACTTCTAGCTACGGATGAGTTAGGGCTAGTTCTTTATATGGTTGGAAAGCCTTTGAGGAGATCTTTCCATCGTCGTCACATTTGCGTAATTTTCATTATGTATGAGGGAGATATGCCTATTGGAAGTTGTGTTGTTGATTGAGGAAAATCCAATCTGGATTTTAGTAAGAGTAAAGTGGTCTTTTCACCCTACTATTACCTAATTTGATTCAAGGGTTTATTAGGGGTAAAATTAATCCTTAATTCAGTTTTAGAAAAGTGGAATACGCTAAGGGCTTGGGAGAAAAGAGAATAGAAGAGGAAAATCAAGAATCCTTCAAGAACGCTAAGGTTTCGCGTGTGGAATTCGTCGGGGTTGATAACTATTGAGGTATGTAAGATCCTTATGTGTTGGATTCTTCGGCCCACACAACAATATGTTCAATTTAATGCAATAAGAGTAATTTGAATGATGAACATTGATGTTTTTGAGGAAAAACCGTTGAATTCTTGTTGGTTGAGTTGCAGTATACCTTTGGTTATTTGATTCATGTTTCCAGGCTATTTTACGAGTCTAAATTATTGGGTATTGAAGATTTTAGTGATCCTAAATGTTTTGGGTGATATCCATGGGAGTTTAGAGGGTTTAGAATTGAAAATCGGAGAAAAAATGTCTGCAATCGCGTCTGACAGGCCTTGGGGCGCCGCGCATGCCAGAGCCCTTTTGGGCAACTACTATCTGACAGGTCCTACCGCGCCGTGCCAGCCTGAGCCCCTGAGGACAGTCTCTGTCCATCTGGCTTTGGTGCCCCACGCCTCTCGGAGCGCCAGGGTCACCTGGAGATCCCGTTTTCCCCATATTTTGGTACGAGTCCCTAAGTGATGTACCTACGATTCCTAGTTGATTCCAACACTCTAAAGTGCATCTAAATATCATTGATTAATCCATAAACATGAGATCATGGTCCTTGAATCCATAATCCAATTCAAGTAAAGTTAAGATCAAAGTCAAAGAAGATAAGAGTCACGTCTAAAAGTTTAGAAGCAAGTCAAAGTGAGTTCTTAAAGTTTTCAAGAGTCTTAAGCAAACATTTTAACATTGTTTTATAGCTCAAGCTACGAGTTGAACAAAGAGTAAAAAGTTGAGTTAAATTCTCAAAAACTATATGGGAACCAAGTATTCCCTAAAAGTTAAGTTTCAAGTTAAGCAAAGAGTAAGAGTTAAGTTCATTCCTGAAAAGATACAAGGGAACTAATTATTCCCTAGGAAGTTTATAAATGTTTTTACATTTGAGTAAAGTGGAAAATAAGATTTTCCAACGGAGTTTTAAAAACAAGAAAGGGGAACATGGATATCAAGAGGGATTTTTAAATCTAATAAGGGTTGGGCAAATTATCTCAACCCAGAGGAAGGAGGTTATTTTAAAAGAATGAGCAAAAGTATATTTTGGGTGTAGTATTGAGCACTTATGTGGGGATGAGAGTTCATATTAACTCAAGTCTCCATGTAAACTTTTAGCCATTATGGGTATTAACGAGTCATACTTTTTAGATGATCACCTGAGTTTAGCTAGTGGATCCACTAGGTTGAGGATGTTCTATGCAATGGCTAAGTATAGGACAGTTCTGGCAGCGTGGTCAAGGCGTGGTATCACCTGTTAGGCTCATAGCGTTGGATGTCGGTTAGAGAATCTCCCACATAACTATATTACTTTCATAAATAAGTAAAGTTGAGTTGCTATTGCATTTCTCTTTGATGAACTGAGTTGCTTTACCATTTTACAAGTTATATATATCACATGTGTTTTAAATTGCTTATATTCATATATTGAGTGGATTACTTCTTGATTTGAGCATAGCCAAGGTAAGTTCATCTTATTCTCATCAAGCCTAATTTGTGTGTTTAGCATTCCAACTAGCATACTCGTACATTCAATATACTGATGTTAGTTGTCCTGCATCGTCTTATGATGAAGACGCATGTAACCAGGATCATCACCCAGCACATCATTGATCCAGTTTGAGCACTCAGAGTTAGTGGTGATCCTCCTTGCATTCTAGAGGATCCTTTTTATATGTTTTTTAGTCTTTGAATTTCAGAATGTTGTGGGGTTTGTCCAAACATTCATCACATTATTGTTAGAGGCTTTATAGACAGATAATCAATTAATTCAATTGAGTTTCTTTTATTTCAGATATATTGTTTTGAGATTTAAGTGCCATTTTAGCTAGACTATTACGTTTTAAGTCTTTATTTTAAGTTAGTATTTCACTGAGTTAAGTAAGCTAGATGAAAGGTACGTTCACTCAAGGCTAGCAATGGTCATTGGGAGTCAGCCACGTCCAAGGTGTAGGTTTCGGGCGTGACAATATCTATCATATGTAGCAACTTATGACAATTAACCAGGAAATCGTAAGCATCTTCAAATTCAGTACCCTTGAAGACTAGAGGTTTTAAATTTAAGAACTTAATAAAATGGTCATGCTGGTCACTAGTCATTATAGGCCTTGTAGTCAATCGGGGAAACATGTCTGTTTCGAAGGACGCATCCACGCGGGAAGCCACAACAGCTGCATGTTGAACACCCTAAACCTGAGGTGCTGGTGCAGATAATGCCGATGGTGTTTGGACATCATGCCATGACCAAGAGAATCAAACATGAGCTTGAATGAATGGCTCATCCTGGAACCTGATATGATGGAGACTAGCTAGAGCAGAGGGCAGTTCAAAGCCGTTGGTAAACTCGATGCACTCTACTAAATAAAAACAAAGAAAAACACAAGTAAGTCTCACTATAGGGCAACATGTACCAAGTAGATATCATCGGCCAACTCAAAATAGTATTAATATGCATAAAGTAATAATATAAAATCACCTATAATAGTTAGTAGGTGATAAACAACAAATGACATGAACAAGTGACAACTGAAGAACTCTTTGAGATTGAGTACATTCACAATATCAAGCACACACACGAGGACTCATGTCTCCACACCATGCTCGTATGAGAAATGGATTCTTTGAGATTGAGTACATTCAGTTAATCCAATATCTTTTCCACTTTAGTATTACCATTTTAGACCGTGACACCCCAATCCAATAATATCATATTAGAATGTGACACCCCGATCCCATAATACCGTATCGGAATGTGACACCACGATCTAATAATACCATGTCAAAACGTAACACCCTAATCCAATAATATTTTGTCAAAACGTGACACCTAATCCAATAATATTTTGTCTGAACGTGACACCCCGATCCAAAAATATATTGTTAATTTATCATTTATTATCACCACTTTCTATTTCCTTAACAATATTTAATCAAGCCTTCTATATTCAAGGCATCACTTCGATAGAGAGGGTTCAAGATTATAAATTTCAAGATCTTAGGATTCCAGACCATTCACAAAGAACACATAGATTATCCAAAACACAGAACCAAGTCACACAATCACACAAATATAATAAACCATAACCTACCTCCATAGAAGAACCAAAGTCCAGTAAACTACTATCAAGTATATGTGCATAATTTGTAAGTTAACGAGTCTATAAACACTCGTATTATTCTATGTCTAGCTCTAAAAAGGATGTGGTTAATTCCTTTTCGGATCATAGACCAATTAGTTTGAGTAACTTTCATAATAAAATCATTTCTTGGCTTATTCATGATGGATTGGAAGGCTTTCTCCCAAGGTTGATTGCCCGAATCAATGTGGCTTTGTGAAGGATAAAAATATCTTTGAAAATGTGATTTTAGCTCAAGAAATTGTTTCTGATATTAGATTGAGGGGTAAACTAGAAAATGTGGTTATTAAGCTGGATATGAACAAAGTTTATGATACAGTTGACTGGAATTTGTTGATTAAAATTCTAGAAAGGTTGGGTTTTGATTGCGATGTGACTGATAAGATTTGGAGGATTCTTAATAATAATTGGTACTCGGTACTAATTCATGGGCAAGCACATGAATTTTTTCATTATACTAAGGAAGTGAAGAAAAGGGACCCTCTATCTCCTGCTCTTTCTATTTTGACTGGGGAGGTTTTATCTCTATCTCTTCATAATTTGTTTGAAAGGTCTGATTTTAAGTGTTATGGACTACCCAAGTAAAGTTGACAATTGAATCATCTAGCGTATGCAGATGATACAATTATCTTTGCAGGAACAGACAGAAGATCCTTACAACTGATTATGAAAACTCAGATACTATATGAACATCAATCTTGTCAACTTATTGATAAGAATAAGAGTAATTATCAGATGGTCAGCAAAGCTGCACGGACTTCTATTCAGGTTATGGAAGAAGTTAAAAGTTTCTCTAAAAATAAGTTTTCTTTGATGTATTTGGGTTGTCCCATTGAGAATGGTAAGAATAAGAAGGTAAATGTTTCAGAATTGATCAAATAAATTCATAATAACTCCAAATATGGAAAGAAAAGATTTTGTCTTTTGGGGGAAAATGACTTTGATAAATCATGTGTTGCAATGTATGCCTATTTACCTTTTATCTACTATTAGCCCTCCGAAATGTGTTATTTATGATATTCGTAGGATTTTTGTTAAATTCTTATGGAACTTTGAAGAGGATGGCAGAGCCACTCACTGGATTGCTGATGATATATGTGTTCCAAAGAGTGAGGGAGGTTTGGGGTTTAGATCTTTATTTGATGTGTCCAAATATCTTTTCGCAAAACTTTGGTGGAAGTTTAGGACTTCCAATTCTTTATGGGCTTATTTCATGTGGAACAAATTATATTGTAAGAGACATAAACCTCAAGTAGTTGAATGGAATGGTGGTTCAAATGTATGGTAGGCTATGCTTGAAGCTAGAGATTTTTTTATCGAGAAATTTGGTGGGAAACAGAGAAGGTCATGCTAGTGTTTTGTTTGATAATTGAACACAATTAGGAGCCCTGCAATATGTCTTACCTATCTCACATGATTATGGACATTTTAAATCAGTTTTCAATTGTGCAATACATGAAGATTGAATAACGAGGTGTTAGCTTCTATCTTTAATGAGGAGGTTTGTAGGCACATTTAAAAAGTTATGGGAGATATGCCTTTTTCAGAGGGAAGAGACAAGCCTTGGTGGATGCGTAGTAGTACTGGGAAACTTAAAATTGGGTCTGCTTGGGAGTTGTGCATGGTGAGGAAAGTACCTATAGAGTGTAATGACCAGGAAGGTCATTTTTGTATATTTTGTTTTGTAAAATTAGTATTTTTACCACTCTCGATAGCTGCCGAAGTTATATTTAATAAGTTGATAAAATTGGTTTTGAAATTTTAAACTATTTGCTTAACTACGGTAAGGTAATTGACGAATATTTACAAAACAATTAATTTAGTAGATAATAATTACTAAATATGAAATTTATTAAATACCCTATACGATTTGACCTATATTAATTATATTAGAAAATAAAGAGAAGGATGAAACTAACCTTTGCATCGGCGGCACGAAACGAAAAACATAAGGTGATCGTCCAAACTTTGTATTGTGGTGTATAAATGATGGGTATCCTATCATTATTTTTATTAGTAGTATACTTGATTGTTAGTGGAAAAAAAGGAAACAGTTAAGTGGGTCTTAAGTTAGAATAATTGGAAAAAAATATTTACTGTATATGCTGTCTTTTCAGTGGAAAAAATGGCTTCACCAATCATTATGTAATGATTAGTCCATGATGACAAAAGTAGTGAATGGAAAGATATGGCATATCAACGTAAGGTTTGAAACAGTAAGCATTCTCGTGGTTTTGTTCGTAATTACTTCGCTGTCTTTTTATTTTCTTATTATTATCATATTTTGATTCAAGTTTTTATATATTGGTAATGTAATTAAATATTGGATGTAAGGTATTATTTGAATACTTCATATTTAGGATATTGGAGGAATTAAAATTTAACCCTAGACTTGAAACTTGAAAAATATGATAGTTGAAATATGAATTTGAATCAAGATTACAAACTTGATTTTAAATTCTAGTGATTTTTTAAGGCCAAGGCTATACAAATAGTAATGTGGGTATTGATAGTTTTGAAATCTTATTGTGAATATGTACTTGAGTAGACTGCATCGATTGGAAAGTTCAACGAAAAGAGAAGGATCAAGTCCCGGAGTGATTGTTTGGTTATTTGAGGCAAGTGAATTTCTAAACCTTTGTTAAGTGTGTGGAATTCGTGTATTTCCTTCTAATTTGTGTTTGAGGATAATGAATCTTGGTGATAGGTTTACTTGTCCACATTGATTAATTATAATGATGAAAAAGGGATAATAAAAGGCAATATGATTAATTGTTTGTGTATGATGTGTTGAGAATGGTTTGAAAGGCTTGTCGAATCATTGTTGATGTTTTATCTTGATTGTGTTGTTCTGAATTGTGCAATGTTAACAAAATGGGTATCTCCTCATTATCTCTGTGATTATGTCATTTGCATTGATTCTGAGACATGATGGTGATAAATGTTATGTCATAAGAGGATGTACCATTTCGAGGGACGTATTACTAGTATCGAGGATCGTATCGCTTGCCGCGATGGATGCATGGACATATATATCCTCCATGTGTCCCGGACTGAGAGACAACATGTGTGTATCACTAGGTCAGACATGCATCACTATACTTGACATTGCATTCAATGGAATTACAAATATTTATCATTAGTGAACTTGATATTGTAGCTATTCTTGTGAGTGTCTTTCTGTGAAACTTTGATTGATGAATACTGAGGTTGTTGTTGGGGATACGTAATTGGTAGAGCGTTGTTGTTGAGTTGTGTACTATGTGAATTATGAACTGTTAGGTTGGACTGGTTTTATGTAGGTTGTAGTTGTGGAAAATTGATTGATGATTATTAGATCGTTGTTGAGAATATGTGACGCTTAGAATCTTGTTGTTGAGATATGTGCTTGTAAATTGTGAACTGTTAGACTGGTGATTTTTATGCAGGTTATAGTTGTGGAGATTCAGTTGGGGTGGTAGGAGTACACGTATTCCATTCCATAGCTTGTGTTTAGAGCTTTACTTGCTGAGTACCGTGTGGTTTGGTACTCACCCCTTGCTTCTACAATTTTTTGTAGGTTACTAGCCCGGTACTTTGTATTATATTCTCTTCTTTTCTGAGGCTTCTTGAAGATTTTTTAGGTAGCTAATTTTCATCTCAGCAAACCTTGTTACTCCTGTTTATGATCTTTTTCTACTTCAGAAACAATGTCATATGAGACTTGTATTTTTCTTTTCATTCAATTGTAATACTTTAGAGGTTCAACTAGATTTTGGGGGTATATTTAAGTTGATTATAATAATTTCCGCATTTTATTGTAATGGTTGAGTTTTAGACTGTCTTGTCTTGGTGGGATAAGACAAGTGTCATCCCGCCCATTTTAGGGTTGTGTTATAGAGCTAATCCTTAACATTTGGGAAAAACACATACCTTTTAAGGTGTCTTTCCTTTTGTGGAGAATATGGTTCAAAATAATTCCTACAGAAGAGGTTTTCATGAGAAGGAGCATAATTGATTCTATGGAGTCTTGTTGTTGTAATGATAATATACAAGAATCTTTTATGCATTTGTTTATTCTCTGTTCTTATTCATATCAAGTGTGGAGGTTTTCTGTAGAAGCTGCAAGTTTGCATTTTTCAGTGGTTCAACTTAGGCAAGTTCTGGAGGATTGGTGGAATGCTGACTGCTTTACAAAACTGAAACCAGTTCTTAAAGAAGTTCCTGCATTTATTATATGGAGAATATGGAAAAGAAGAAACGTGATTAATCATGGGGAGAAAATGAGTAAGCAAGCTTTAGATTGAAAGAAACATCTATTTATTTGTTAAATCTAGATAACCTTGGTTAAAAGAGATGGCTAAGATCACTTGGCCTCTCATTTTGAAGTTCTTAGAGGGGTATTCACGACTGATCATCTACAAGGTTGTTAGATGGATTCATCCTCCCACTGGAACATATAAATGCAACACTGATGGGTCAGGGTTAGATTCTATTGCCTTCTCTGTAAGAAATGAAGAAGGTGATTTCCTTTATGCTAAAACTAGGGTATTAAAAGATGTTTTAGTTATTGAGTCTGAAATAAAATCTATCAAAATGGGCCTAGATTATTTTTTGCATTCTAATCAAGTTCCACTAATCATTAAGACGAACTCTATATTGGCTAAACAAGTATTAGATGGAAATTTGGAGGTTTTATGGTTGATAGCTTGGGATGTTAGCTACATAAAAAGTCGGATGATTAATAATGAGGTGGAGATATGTCATACATTCATGGAAGAGAACTCCCTAGCAGACTTTTTTACTAATCATATTGTTAATTTTGCAGATATAAATAGGCAACAATTTCACGATTTGCAGGAGATTCCGCAAAAGGCTAAAGCAATTGTGCAATTAGATAAAGAAAAAAATCCAAATTTGCGGATAATAGAAGTTCAAAACAAGGATTACTGGCTACAGTAGGGAGACATATAATTAATTAAATGTATCAACAACAAGGAATTGGGTAACAGACTCAGTTGGTATGCAAAAACTAGAACAGTGAAATATTTAGTAGACTTCGGAACAAAAACTATTTTTTTGTTGTCTTGAGCAGTGGTATAAACTTCTTTAGGGGTTCAACATGCTGGGACGATAAATTAGAGGTGAGAACCAAAGAAAACTAAATTTCAATCGAAGGGGTGGAATACTTATCTAGATTAAGCTCCATTGAGCTGGGATGAAGTTTCGCAGATCTTGAGACCATAAATTTGAGGCCATTTCAAAGGACAATGAACCGAAATATATCTCTATTGAAAGTTAGATCTACGCCACTCAAACTAAAGAAGTCTTCTTTGGTTAGAATCATAAAGTCAGCGAGAAATTTGGCATTAAAATTATTTCACACAAAATTGGTGTCTTGTAGATTGTAGTTTGTGCGGAGATGTTGAGAGATGAATGGAGATCTGCAAGCTGGATTTTGATCGGAGAAGATGAGGCAGTTTGGGGAAGAGATCGAAGCAGATGAAATGGAGCTCTTCCTTTTTAAGCGTTCCATTTTTGTTTTGCTTTATTTTGTTTTTTTTTCTTGTTGAATGCAGACCACTTTTGGTATGTTCTTTATACTTTTATTTTATTGAATAAATGACCCATTATTGGGTTGCATTTAAAAGAAAAAAACTTACCTAATTCTTTTAATCAGTTTCCTAAAGTTCAAACCTAGTGGTAAGTCTTAATTCCTCCAATTAGCATAACTTTAATGGAATTTAAATAATTCGATACTCATAATATTTAAATATTTATCTCCATATATCAAAGTATTTATTTTTAATATGATAATTAAGTTAATTCATAAAGTCAAATCACAATTGTGTGAAACCAATTACTCGTACAAGAAACCAATTGCAAAACTATAATTCGATTGCACTGCTAACTGTTGAACTCCCATTCTCTTTAAACCCCCAAATACCAGATATATAGTAAATCCCCATGTGCATAAATTCTCAATAAAAATACAAACCTTGCCTTTAAAATTGAACTTTGCAACTTCTTTCTCCCAGCACATCATTTCATTACATAAAATGAATGACCAACCTTTCAACAGTTAATTTTGCTCTAAGTCAAACTTCATAATGAAACCCACTACAGTGTATATGAGGAATTTCCAATTCCAACCTCTTCTCAAATTTATTTCTCTTTCCAAATCAATAACAGTGCAACATACTAAATTTTACTGAAAGAAATCAAAGAGTTTGAAGCATTACGTGGATGGCAGTTGCTTCTTGTTGATACCGCAGATAGTGTTTCTCTTGTTTAGTCTTTTTAATTATATAGGGTAACTAATTATGAACTAATAAATATTAAATCTTATTAATTTTATTGTTATCTTCTTGAACCACCAACTAATTTAACTATTAAAACTACCCCACTAATTTTATAAAGTAGTTATGAATAGTCTAAAATACCTATATATAATCTAGCGGAAGTATTTTATGAAATAAAAAGCTCTAGTACTCAAAACGATCAAATGGGTTGTTACTATAGTGTAGGAGGTACTTTTGCCCTTTCCCAAATTTTAGTTAAACTTTTGGTAAGGAAATAGATGAATGGTCATTTCTTATCATTTTTTCTACATTTTACTTGATTGAAATGGTCCTAAATATAGAAGGTGTTCATTTCAGTCGTTGTCCATAAACCTAACATATTTATAAAATAAAAGAGAGAAATTATCTAATTACACAACATTCGTACCATATTTATTAATTATCTCTATAGTTTGAAATTATTATGTTTTGTCTCACTAATTAATAATTTCATATCATATTTTAAGTAGATACACCTAGATACATATTTTTCTACAAGATGTACTAAAATAGGGAGAGAGACAAGCAAGAACAAGAAGGAGGCGAGTGAGATTATTCTATATATCTAAAATAAATATGAATCACACAAGTTACATATATTTAATGTGATTCTCATGTAAACGGGATACCGATACGGGAGCGAGATAGAGAATGGCGAGTGATATGTGAGGGAGGTGAGCACGATTTGTCTATGTAAACTAGATACAAGTGAATCCACTTGGATAATTGTATCTAGAACAAATTACACCTAATTTTGATCTAAGATATCACAATATACATGTTTTATGGACGTATCTTGTCTCACCAAATTATGCTTGGTTGAATAAATTGAAAATCGCTTCCAAGTACATGAAGTATATCTTTGTAAGGTGTAAGATAAACATGTGATTATATATATGATTTCAGAGATAGAATATATTCTTTTATTTTAAATTTTTAGTTTTTCCAGTAACAAAAAAGGAAACCTTTCTTAGTTAACTATTGACAGACAAATACCTATTTTTGATTTATGTACAGAGTAAATGGATCATTCAAATATAAGAGCCCAATAAGAACATCATTTATTATGTTTTAGCTTATAAAATAAAAATTAATGTACAAAACATAGTTCAAAAAAATAATATGTAGCTGTTCTCTTCACATGTTCATATGACATTTAAACAGTTTAACGTGGAATACAAGAAAAATGCTCAACAAATATCGGCTATAAGGTAATATTAGTGAGATACGCCTAATTACAAGATTGAACATCATCTAAGTGACATAAATATATACTTTATTAAACTTAACCAATAAAAATTTTCATTCACCATCTTCATAGGTTCGCGTGAATAAGAGATATATATGACGAATCATATTTTACTTTTACAAAAGAATCTGCAATATTATTTTGCGCAGAGTTTATTGTTCACATCTTCACTTAAATAATCAATACTATTTACTAAAACATATATTTTATGAATTTGTAATCACGTGCAACACTCGTGTCGAAAATGTCATACCCCGAGCCTACACCCTGGGCATGGCCCGCACTCGATTACTCCTTTTCAATTCCAAAAAACTCTTTTCACAAGCTTCAGACCATTGAAACTTAACTGTCTTTTTAGTCAACTTGGTCAAAGGAGATGAAATAGGCAAAACCCCCTAAACAAACCTTCTATAGTAGCCGACCGAACCCAAGAAACTCTTAATATCAGTTGGAGACATGGGTCTAGGCCAATTCTCAGTTGCTTCTATCTTTTGGGTATCAATTCTAATTCCATCACTGAAAACTATGTGCCCCAAGAATGCCACAAACTTAAGCTAAACTCACATTTTGAGAATTTAGCATACAACTACTTATCTCTCAAGTCTGAAAGACTATCCTGAGGTAAATATCATGATCTACTTTATTCCCTGAATAGATTAGTATGTCATCAATGAAGACGATAACAAACATATCTAAATAAGGTTTGAAGACTCTACTCATAAGATCCATAAATGTTGTTGGCGCATTGGTCAACCCAAAGGATACTACCAAGAACTCATAATGCCAATATATGGTTCTGAAAGCTGTCTTTGGAATGTCATATTCCCTATCTTTCAACTGATGGTAGTATGATCTGAGGTCAATTTTCGACAAACAGGAAGCACCCTGAAGCTGGCCGAAAAGATCATCAATCCTTGGAAGAGTATACCTATTCGTCATGGTAACCTTGTTCAATTGACGGTAGTCTATATACATCCTAAGGGAACCATCATTCTTTCTTACAAACAAGACTGGAGCGCCCCAAGGAGAGACACTTGGTCGAATAAAGTCCTAATCTAACCGATCTTTCAAATGTTCTTTCAACTCTTTTAACTATTCTGGTGCCATTCTATATGGAGGAATAGAGACAGGACGTGTATCTAGAAGCAGATCTATACCAAAGTATATCTCTCTCTTAGGAGGGACTCCGGGAAGATCATCCGAAAAGACTTGTGGGAACTCTTTTATTAGGGAAACTGGATGAATATGAGGTATTTCAACACTTGAATAATTAAATTAGACTAAGTGATAGACACACACCTTAGAAACTAACTTTTGTGCCTTAAGGTATGAAGTGAAATGACCCTTAAGAAATGCTGAACTTTTTTTCCACTCTAAGACTGGCTCACTTGGAAACTGAAACTTGACAGCTAGAGTCTACAATAATCTAAGGCATAATAGGCATGAAGCCAGTCCATACTAAGAAAGACATCAAAGTCTACCATGCCTAACTCAATTAAATCAACCATGGTACTCTTGTGATTGACGGAAATGTGACACTCACAATAAACTATCTATGCTAAAATAAACTCACCAATAGGTGTAGAAACACTGAATAGTTCACTAAGTTTAGGAATAATATCAAAGTTCATAGCAACATATGGAGTTACAAAAGATAAACTCGCTCATGTGTCTAGCAAAGCATAAACAAGAAATTTAAACACTTGATTCATACCAGTAACAACATATGGCGAATCCGTTTGCTCTTGGCAATTGTTGAGAGCATACAAGCGGTTTGTTCCTCCGCAAGTACCGGAAGTAGTTCCTCTAGGTGAAACCCCGTCTATTACCCCAATACCATTTCACTATTTATTATTTGTACACTATCTCATAACATGCCCGGTAAGACCACACTTGAAACAACCAGCGGAGCCCTCACGACAAGCACCATAGTGGTTTCTACCACACTTGGCGCAGGCAGGAGGCTTGCTACCGGCTTGCGCCACACTAAAAAGTTTAACTCTAGAACTGTGACCATAATACTCACCCTTGTTCTTAGGTGTAGGTGCACTAGTAGACAATGGAGCAGGACCTTTCTGTTTCTGTTAGAACGATGACCTGTTAGCATTACACTTCTCCTGCCCGAACTCATTCCATGTCTTAGACCTCTTGTTCTTGAACTCCTCTCTATCTTTCAACTTTTCTTCCTCTACCTTCTACACATAGATCATCAACCTTGAAAGGTCCACGTCCCCAATAAGCATTGCTGCTTGGCCCTCTTTGTGTCAAAACCGGGGAGCACTCCCTATAAGTAACATGGTGTACTTGACCTCTCGGAAGTCTCATACAAGCCCTTAGTTATCATTCATCGCATTATCATAGGTAAATTTAGCGAAAAATTTAAAATTTTCATAGCACATCATATGCTAGAAACTTCACTTCCATTATATATAAAGTATCATAATACATAGTTAAGACTCTAAGTCTCTTTGCCATCTTAGACTAAATAAAATTAGAGTACATTAGGGACAGGACCCAACATAATTCATTAACTAAGCTATTACGAAACTTTACAGTAAGACATGACTTAAGAAATCCTTGTAGTTAAGGATTCCTTTCCTTGATCTTGGGAATCAAATATCAAGCTCTTCACCATAGAGAGATCCTTTAAGCATCCATAGCCTACACATTTTGTAAAAAGGTGAAGAAGAATGGTGTTAGTACAAGAATGCACTAAGTATGACAACCATGCAAATATATGCATTTCAAAGGGACATTTTACTTGAAACATGCATCATGCCTTTTTGTGAAAACTTCATAAAACTTTGATATTATAAGCATTATAAAATTCACATACTTCATATAGGAATATTCAATGGTCATACATCACATAAAACCACACGTTGTATTTAATGCACATTTTGCATCATTTTAGACTAACCACTTTCCCCTTTACAATAAGCTTTCTTTACTTTTACAGTGAACCGTTTTCTTCTTAATTCCTTAACTTCCCAAGTAACCGTCTAATGATACTTGGTACAATGAATAGATAATTTCCCATTACACTATCCACACTCAAGCATCACCTTAGGCCATTAGGTACTCATACATACAACCTTCATAAATGCAACACAAGCATTCATAGAACCATTTCATACAATTAGACATATACCTCTCATTTGACCCAACACGCTTGATGGACCACATAGAAGAACTCATTACAAGACTACATAGAAGTCAAGACACCCAACATAATCATAGCAAGGCAATAGTTACATTAACATACTTGGACTTCACCTCATGAGAACCGCATAGAACCCTACTAATAATCCCTTTCTAAGTCTACTAGAGCAATGTACATGTGAAGTCCCTTAACCTCACAGATACTTAGTAAACTAATAAAGTGTCTACAAGCCTTAACATGTACTTCATACATCACCATGTCAAGTATATACAACCACATGCATAGCAAATACGACCTTTTCATATGGTCAACAAGACCACATTGTGCATATAAAACAAGGACATTTCATATAGACTCATTAAGACTCATACGTTGCACATTATCTTAACAAGTAGACTACCCTACAATTTCATGCATAAGTTACATAAATATAGCCACATGTATTAGCACACCTTCTTAGAACTTCCCTCAAGAGCTACTTGCGCAATGCATAGGTGAAGTCCCATACCCCTACCTACACTAAGCAACTTCCTTTAGGTTATCCTATTTAGAGTCCTTATTTTACTTCCATTGTCCATTTTATTTTAGGGAAACTATAGCCTTAACCAATACTAAGACAATGGGTTCTAAACATTGAATTTGGTGTTGTAGAGCCTTACACCAAGGGAAGGTGCTCTACTTTGCCAAAGTAGAACAGTAATATCATGCTAGCTTATTAGGTGATATCACTTGTTAGATACTATGGGGCAAGCATAGTTTATGGAACTTGGAGGTATATATATGGAAATCCTATTTATGCAAATAGGGCATTATAGTTATCCACCTCGTGAGGACAATGGTGAACAAGCCTTCCCACATAGTGAAGGGTCACCCCTCATCTAAGGTCAATCGGTTCTAAGCTAAGTTCCATTTATTGAAAGCCTTTATTAACATTACTTTATAAAATTAGGCTTTAGAAGTTTGACTCCTCATATGATTAGCTCATAGGTCATAGATGAAAGCTCATCAACCTAAATCATGTGAGAAGACCTTTCACATAGACATAACATATGTAAAGCACCATCTATTTTAGGGTACCCTTGAGAACACCGTTCAAGAGCCCCTCTATTGACTAGATCATCATACAAGCAACATAGATATGATTTCATATGTGTGTATACATATATGCGAGCAAACCTTTCTTATAAACACCCTTAGACCACACATATTCATACTTGTACTACATTCATGCATTAGAGTATAGGTGTAACTATATGAGCAATCCTTTCATAAAAACACATTTAGACACTATGAATATTCATACTTCATCATGTCATATAATATATATTCATAGCATATAATACATGTTCATAACCAATTCATACATTCATATTCATGTACATAAATCACAAACCTAGGAACTATCCTATCAAGGAACAAATGTGCAATGCATAGACAAGGTCCCATACCCTTCTCCATACTAGTACACCTATCAAGTCATCCTAGTTAAGGGATACATAACATACTTCATGGACACATACTTTACATGCATAGTATTAGACACAAGTGCATATGAGAATACCCTTTCATTAGACACCATGAACCTATACTACTTGTAAGCATGCATTATGTGTAAGTGTGTATTCATTGGTCAACATGATCACATAATGGATATCAACAACATACTGAGGCAGCCACCCTCTTAGGACCACAATACATAAACAAGCATAGACAACAAAACACCTAATAACATAGGAGACAAAACAAATATCACATTACCTTCAAGGCTCCTCACCTTAGCTATTCACACATTCATATAGAGGTACATTGGTAGGGGTAATTAATCATCATTAATTCATCATTGGCTGCACCTTAAAATAACCCTAACATAGTACTCCACATGCTTAGACAATAGCAATACAACCTAGATCATAACTAGAATAGAAACTAGGCATAAGCTTCACATAGTGTGATCGTCATAACCACACACTCACATAACATCAATTTGCCTTCAAGGCCATATTCAACACATATAAAGATTGACAAGAAGTAGATACCGCCACCATAAGTGGGTCATACCACACAATGCCATACAAGGCCAATTCGACTAACCATTACATAGAAAAGTAGAGGAATAGAGTAGACCTTACCAATTCATCAACCTTTGATAATCATTGATCCATATTCATCTTTCATCAACAATTCAAGTATTGGGAAGTATCTAAATGTACATTAACATGGACGAAATCATGCATAAACCATCACAAGATCATGATACTAACATGTACACTACATCACCAATTCAATAGAGAGTAGGGAAACATAGATCTCTTACCAAATCCCCCTTGCTTTGATCATAAATGATCAATATTCATAATTCATCAATAATACAATATAGGATAGTAGCTAAAGATACCTAACATAAACGAATCCTACTTCAACTACCCTAGAATCGAGATCACATTGAAATCACTACATAACAAGCTATAGAAGTAGAGGAAGATAGGTCAATTTCATTAAAATCTTCAAACATTGATCCACATTGGTTAAACTATGCATAATTCATCATAAATTTACATTATATGCAGTATCTTAATCAATTTATCATAATTGAATCTCATAACAATCATTCTAGCATCAAGATCACAACATACTACAATATAGGCTAATTGAGATTGAGAGAGATCATGGGTTCAACATGGAATTGGATTTTTTCTAACATTCAAACATTAGTAAATCATTAATTAATTATCATCATGCTTTTGAAATCGTTTTTAGAAAGAACCCGTCGCTAGATTGAAAGCTAGGAGATTGATCATGAATTCTCTTTGAAAACATTAGGAGGAACTCTCTAGATGAAAGGTTATATAGAGATGAAGGACCACCACCTTATTGTAGGAGAGAACCAAGAAATCATGGTGAAGAAATATTGAGAATTTATCACCATGGCTGTTCTTGAGTTCATCTCCAATGGAGGTTTCTAGAGAGGATATTTTTTGAGAGGGAAGTATAATTTTGAATAATGGATTAGGAATAGGGTTTTCATGTTATTAACTAAATTAATATATCTAAAATACCCCATAATAATTGTCCATAGTAATTTAGTAATGTGGGGTGAATTTGTCATTCACCCCTTTAATGAAATAGTACGTGCAGCAGATTGCAGTCACCATCGACAGACAGCAGTCGACGAGGCGTCGACTGGACGACGGGATGTCCCGCTACTCCGTCGTCGGTGACTGCAGATCCTACTTTGAGACATGAGGCTCACCAATCTAAGTTTCAGGATACGCCTCCCATCGATGGGGCATCGATTGAGGAGCGAGGCGTCAACTTGGCTCGTCGATTAACACTGCCAAGGCAGTGTTTGGGTCCTTCTTGAGGGCCTTTTGCGGGGCCCTTGAGGAGTGGTAACCAGACTTTTCTAATGTAAATGCACTCATATATGAGTCAAGGACCTTACATATCAATTTCAACAAAAACTAACACGTGAAACATGTAAAGACTCACCAAGACATACATGTACGTCTCAGAGGGCTAACTTTCGAACGTGTTGGATATTCTTGGACGTTTGACTTCCAAATGACTTCAAAACGATCATGCATACTGTAAAACACTTATTTAACATATTTTAAACCTTTTTAGACACATGTGATGCTCTAGACACCTTAACAAATTTTGGGGGTCTTACAATATCCCCCACTTTTGAACATTCGTCCTCTAATGATACTTGGAACACTTTAAACACAACAAGGACTTCAATGACCCATAGAGAAGCTAAAAAAATTCAAAACTTATTCACATAGAAGTTAATGCACCAAACTTACAAGGAACACCAACTTCAAACCATTTAGCACTTAATGCAACAAAAGCAAGCATAACCTCTATTCTCTCACTCTTTTATGCATCAAACACATGGGCTCTAATCATGTTCTTAGGAGGAACATCCTTCTCCTAATCATAACATGGTCTTTACATTTTAATTCATTAAGAGCTCATTATGCAACCACATTCAAGTCACAATTAGGTAGATTTAACATCACTCAAGAAGCAATTAGGCACTCATACTTCAAAGCATATAGACTTGAGTCAACTAGGTTAACAATGGATTCTTATTTGTTAGGCCTAATTCCATTAGGGTCATACTCAACCATACCATGCTTAGTTATGTTTAGGGAGGAATGTCCTTCTCCTCAACACAGTTACAAGTCTCATTAATTCACACCCAAGAAAGGCACAAATGTCAATTCATTTTAAATGAGAAATTCTCAAATTTTATCCAAAGCATTCTCAAACTTCCTTCCTAGTGAAGTCAAAATGGTAATTCACACCACACACATCACAACAATAGGAAATCATTCCACATAGTTTCAATTCTTAGTATGACAATAGCTTTCATAAACATGCATAATTTAGTGAAAATTCTTACAATTTATAGGCACACACAAAGACACTAGCTACACATGCCTTCATTTATAAAGAATGAGCATACATTCATACTTCCCAAATCATAAAGGTCACATAATTTTCAAGAGACTCATCATATTTCATTTTAAGGAGACTCCACTTCATATTAATGGCTTAAAATACCACACCTTAAAGTGACATCAACATGCTTCATACCTTATCTGATGAAGTATAATGCACAACTAACATATCAAGATGCACAATTAACATGAAAAAATATGCAAAATCTTTAAAACATGCTTAACATAGTGTCACTCAAGACATACATAACATATGGAGAACATGCAACTCATACTTTCATGCAAGACTCCTATCATGAACAAGCTACTGGGAACATCTTTAATTTCAAGCTGAAGTAAGAATAGAAGGACAAGATAGAAATATCAACAACCTTACTACTCACATAATCATCCCCCACTTAGGGTAAACCCATTTAAGAGCAACTTAACTTAACCATCATCATTTCTCTAGGCTTACCACCCAAAGGATATCCATAACATTCAACATAGGTCATACTACCCAACCACATAAGGTCTCAACTATACCATGAACATCAAGGGTCATACAACATTAGAGGAAAACAATAGAGGATACATAGCCATAAGACCTCTTTCTTTTCTTTCAACACTAAGGTAAGGTAACTTCTAGGTCAATCCAACCACATCATCACCCTAAAAAGTAAGCACACTACTTTCACTTATTGGATCGAGTTTATATAAAGAACTCCAATCCATGCAAGGTAACTATAAGGCATTACAGACATAAACAAGGCAACATGAAACATTTCACATACATAAGGGCAATATTGAACCACTAAACATATACAAAGGCAACATGCATCTTTAGCTATTTACCACACTTCTTCAAAGCATTTCAAGTCTAAACCATATCATAAGACTATCATCATGCAAAATTGTAAAGCAACTTATAATCCAAAAAGGAATACCAGTTCAACTATAACAACTTCTTTAACAAGCTTTAACGATATCGTAGCATAAATCATCACATAACATGTTATTTCACCTAAATTACATATTTATCCATAAATGGCATCCCATCATCAAAGCTTGCCAAAATTCACCTTCACAAGTACTCATCAAACCATAAAACTAAGATAAACATCAAAATTCACCTTGTCTCCCTCAAGCATAGAGATATTATCTCATCTAAGCAATCACATCTAAAAGGCCACCGAACAAGAAAACATAAGAGAGAGATATTATAGAGTTAAATTATATGGCACATCATGAGAATGATGAAGAAGGGAAACTCTATCTTCCTATCGCCTCTCTCTCATAGATGTGTCGCGACTCACAACTGATGAACGAGACTCTACTAGACATGAAAATATGAGACTTTGGAACATAAAACCACTTTCATAACCTCATGCTCAAATACCACATTTGTCACGACCGGGGAGCACCCCCTAGAAGTAACATGGCGTATTTGACCTCTCGGAGGTCTCATACAAGCCCATAGTTATCATTCATCGCATTATCATAGGTAAATTTAGAGGAAAATTGAAAACTTTCATAGCACATCATATGCTAGAAACATAACTTCCGTTATATATAAAATATTATAATGCATAGTTAAGACTCTAAGTCTCTTTGCCATCTTTGACTCAATAACATTAGAGTTCATTAGGGACATGACCCTTACAACATAATTCATTAACTAAGATATTACAAAACTTTACAGTAAGACATGACTTAGGAAATCCTTGGACTTAAGGATTTCTTTCATTGAGCTTGGAAAACACATATCAAGCTCTTCACCATAGAGACATCATTTAAGCATCCATAACTTACACTTTGTGTAAAAAGGTGAAGAAGAATGGTGTTAGTACAAGAATGCACTAAGTATGACAACTATGCAAAAACATGCATTTAAAAGGGCTATATTACTTGAAACCATGTGTCACGACTGGAATCTAGACCCCAGACGAGACCGGCGTCGTTGACTTCTCAGAGATCGCAGACAAGCCTACTTACGTCATTCTTACTTCTGCTAGGTTAATTTTAGCGGAAAATTTAAAACTTTTGTCTCTTAACATACTTACTAATCATTTCTAATAAATTCATAATTTTTCACCATCAACCATCTAACATTAGGATGATCAAATGAAAGAAATAGTTTAATATAACAATAACTGAATACTTGCCAAAATGGCACCAATACAATGTCTGATATAATACGGGAAAGAAACGCTAGTGAAACATACTCCACTAGCTCAATCCTAAGACTAAGATAGAATATAAATGGGCAAGCATCCTCGAAAGCATGAGGGCCTACCAAGTCCGTATGAATGCTCAACGTCCGGATAGCTTCAACGTCAACCGGTAGCTCTAGCGTCCATTTGTGCCTGCACCTAAAATTGTAAAGTTGTATAGGGTTAGTACACACTTGTACTAAGTATGGGTATATGCAAGCACACACCAAGGACATGCATGAGAAAGGATAGCTCTTTCCTAACACCATGATTATGGAAAGTCAAGTCAGTGGACTTGCCAATTTGGGATTAGGAAAGTTAGTGAACTTTCCAAATTTAGATTAGGAAAGTCAGTGAGCTTTCCAAATTTGGATTAGGAAAGTCATGCCATGAGAATAACATGCATCATCATACTTATCATATTGCACACAGCACATAACATCTTACACATAACACTTATCACATAACATATAGCACATAACATCTTTCATAACATTCATTCATATACCATGAGACCTTGGAATCATGGACTTGACGTTAAGACTTTCCAAAATGAGGGCTCAACATATGGGACCTCAACTAGGGAGTCTTCATTAGCAAACACAGACTATGCTTCATTCATTCATACGTACTTCATTTCATTTCGTTCATAGGCCAGCGTGAACACCAGCTATACCTAGGGTGTAGTTTAAGACTTTCATCAGGTTTGCTATGCAATTATCAAGAATAACCTGGTGTCATTACCTGAGTCTAGCTCACCTCTTGATTATCTGATCCTAACACCTTTGGTATTGTTCATTTTATTATGTGCTTCATTTGAGGCTGGCCTCATTCATTCATTGGGAACTTTAACGTTAACCGACATAGATCATCTGAGCATCATGAAATCAAGTGTCTCCCCCACACCGAAAAGAGGTGGAATCACTTCCGTCGAAAGTTTTATGTTGAAAACTTGGATTGGACGTGAGTTTTGGAGAGGGTTTGGACAGCAACTTCAAGGTTTGAATGTCAAATAAGGTATGGGTTTTCTTTTCTCTTTGTCCCTTTCCCAAGAGACCCCTTAAGGTTCATATTGTTCATTCGAAAACTAGGATTGTTTCCCCTTTTGCATGCCCCTGTCACTAGCTCCCAATGAATTGTAGGTTGGGTATGATTGCTGGTAGATTTAGGTGTATGTTATGTTTTCGTGATGACTATGACTACGTTTGTGTACTTGAAAATGTATGAAATACAACCATGTAATCTAAAGTTTGTGCAAGTGTGTGTATGTGCAAAAAATGTCATTGTAAAGGTTACTGTGAATGAGGTCAAGTTAAGGCTTCAAGTTTAATATTGTTTTGGTTGTCATTTTACGTACATAAACCTATAAACCTATGTAAATCGTGATGTTCATAAAAATGGAAGTAGGGCTGATTTGAGCGTCAATAATTTGGCTAAACGAATCCATGAAATACACCCCAAAAAGTGTTAAAACGATCCATGAATTTTCCTAAGTTTTCAAGTGGAAATATTGATGAAAATAAGTTAAGAAAATGATTAAGTTTCTAGCCAAAAAAATATAAGTTTAGTTTAGGCTAAAACATAGAGAAGAAATCTGGAAACTTTAATTAATTTAAAGGGGTGAGGCCACCAAGATTCGAACCTGTGACCTCACCCGTGTGGAACCTTAATTTCGCAAGGAAAAAAAAAGAAAAGGGGTTGGGGGGATTCGAAATGGGGTGTACAGGCGAGTAAGGAGAATGCAACAATTTAAATAAATAAAATGGAAGGCGTGGGAATCGAACCCACGACCTCCAGGCAGCGAATGAAGTGAAATAAATTAAAAGAAAGGAAGTGTGAGGCGTGGGAATCGAACCCACGACCTCAAGGCTGGAAAGGAGAAGGGCGAAATAAATAAGAAAATAAAGTGAGGCTGTGGGGGCTCGATCCCACAACCTCACTGCCAAACGCCTAGCTAAGTCAATTTTAATTAAAAATAAAATAAGGAGGCTGTGGGGGTTCGAACCCACAACCTCACAGCCCTAGCGAAATTAAAGAATAAATAAGGAGAGGCTGTGGGGGTTGGATCCCACAACTTCATAGTCAATGCGAAATTGGACAAGGGGAATTAAATAAAAAAAATGAAAAGGGGTTGTGGGGGTTTGATCCCACAACCCTTCGGCCAAATAAGAGGAGAATCTAAGGAGAAAAATAAAGATAGAATGTTGATGTTGGGGCTCGATCTAGGGTCCCAATATTATGAAGACTAAAAATAAAGTCAACGAAAAATGTAAGTATTGTCCAAGGGGTTCGAACTTGGGTTCCCTTGCCCAAATTTCCGTATTGATACATACGTCATATGTGAATTAAATGTTCAAGAATAATGCCACCTACTTAGATCGAAATCAAGGTCTTGGCGTACATACAAGATACATAAGTCTTGTACTACATAATCTTAGGAAGATATGAGTCACTTAACGAACTATGAATGAAGCCTCATGGCTTGTATGTATAGACTCATAAGTCTAGCATACGTTTAAAAATAAGTGAACCTAAGATGTATTTAATGAAATGAAGAAACCCTAGAAGGGTTATGTAAGAGTGTGAAACACACAAATGGACAAGTACATTGGCATATGATGAAATGAACATTCACGTAAAATGGGGTGAGTAATTATGAAGAGCAAATGTGCTAATGTTAATGAATGTGGTGTTGGCATGGACTGGCTTCACAGTTGTTATGCTTGTTTGGACTATCGTAGTAGAGTGGTGAGATTTCGTTTCCCTGATGAAGAGGAGCTAGTCTAGGAGGGGTACAACTCGAGTCGTCCTAATCCCTTGATTTCGAACCTTAAGGCCAATAAAATGATGTCCAAGGGGTTATTGTGTCATCTTGTGAGTGTTAATGATTTAGATCATTACATTCCTTCCATAGACTCAGTGCCTGTAGTGAATGAGTTCCTAGATGTATTTCCTGATGATTTGCCTGGAGTCCCTTCACCTCGAGAGATTGACTTTGGTATCGACTTAGAACCCGATACTAAACCAATTTCAATTCCTCCTTACAGAATGGCTCCAGCTGAACTCAAAGAGTTGAAGCTGCAGTTAAAAGATCTCACTGATAAGGGTTTCATTCAGCTGAGCATATCCCCTTGGGGCGCTCCAGTGTTGTTTGTGAAAAAGAAGGATGGAACCCTTAGAATGTGTATCGATTATCGGCAGCTCAACAAAGTCACTATAAAATAAGTATCCACTTCCCAGAATAGATGATTTGTTCGATCAGCTCCAAGGTTCTAGTTTCTTGTCTAAGACTGATCTTCGTTCAGGGTATCATCAGCTTAGGGATAGGGATGGAGATATCACAAAGACAGCCTTTCGTACCCGTTATGGGCATTATGAGTTCTTAGTCATCTCATTTAATCTTACAAATGCACCTGCTGCATTTATGGACCTCATGAACCGAGTCTTCCGTGAATACCTTGATTCTTTCATCATAATATTCATTGACGACATCCTCATATACTCTAGGACCAAGGAAGAGCATGAACAACATTTGAGACTAACCTTGCAGGTACTTAGACAACATCAGCTGTATGCCAAATTTAGAAAGTGCGAATTTTGGCTTAGATCAGTGACCTTCCTGTGTCATGTTGTGTCCGATTAGGGCGTGGAGGTGGATCCCAGGAAGACTGAGGCTGTGAAGAACTGGCCAAAGCCTCTTACTCCCACTGACATCCGTAGCTTTATGGGATTGGCTGGTTACTACCGCAGATTTGTGGAGCGCTTTTCTTTCATTGCTGCCCACTGACAACTTTGACTAAGAAGAAAGCCAAGTTTGAATGGACGGAGACTTGTGAGAGGAATTTCCAGGAGCTCAAGGACAGACTCACTTTAGCCCCAGTGCTTACTTTGCTTAAGTGTGATGAGAATTACATTTTTTATTGTGATGCATGTAGGGTTGGTTTGGGTTGTGTTCTTATGCAGGTTGGTAAAGTGATAGCCTATGTGTCCAGACAGCTCAAGGTTCATGAGAAGAATTATCCCACTCATGACATGTAGTTAGCAGCTATGGTGTTTGCACTGAAGCTGTGGAGGGATTACTTGTATGGAGTGCATGTGGATGTGTTCACAGACCACAAGAGTCTCCAATACGTGTTCACACAGAGGGAGTTGAACCTACGTCAGCGGAGATGGTTGGAGCTGTTGAAGGATTATGACATGAATGTTCACTACCATTCAGGTAAGGCTAATGTTGTGGCTGATGCTTTGAGCAGGATGAGCATGGGAAGTACAGCCCACTTTGAGGATGAGAAGAAGGAGTTGGTGAAAGATTTACACAGATTGGCTAGACTGGGGGTGCGATTTGTTTACTCTACTAGTGGGGGTGTTTTAGTTTATCCTAGTTCTGAATCATCCTTGGTAGTTGAAGTTAAGCAAGATCAGCATATCGATCCTGTGTTGATGGAGCTGAAGGACTCAATGTTGATAAAGATGAATGAGTCTTTCGCTTTGGGAGGTGATGGCATACTTAGGTATCAGGACAGGGTGTGTGTACCAGATGTAGATGATTTGCGGACCAGGATTGTTGCAGAGGCCCATGGTTCCAGATATTCCATACATCCAGGTTCCACCAAGATGTATCATGATCTTAAGCAGATTTATTGGTGGGATGGCATGAAGAAGGACATTGCAGAATATGTGGCCAAGTGTCCTAATTATCAGCAGGTTAAGGCAGAACATCTTAAGCCTGGCGGTCTTACTCAGATTATTGAGGTTCCGACTTGGAAGTGGGAGGCCATTAATATGGACTTCGTGGTTGGTCTTCCGAGGACTAGGAGGAAGCATTACTCCATATGGGTTATTATGGACAGATTGACTAAGTCTGCCCACTTTATCCCTGTGAAGTCTACTTACAGAGTCGAGGATTATGCCAGACTCTACATTGATAATATTGTGAGATGGCATGGGATTCCTTTGTTTATTATTTCAGATAGAGGAGCTCAGTTTACTTCACATTTCTGGAGATCTTTCCAAAAGAGCTTGGGCACGCAGGTAAAGCTTAGTACTGCCTTTCATCCTCAGACTGATGGGCAGGCAGAGCGCACCATTCATATATAGGAGGACATGTTGAGAGCGTGTGTGATTGACTTCAGGGGTAGCTGGGATGACCATCTGCCTTTGATAGAGTTCTCGTATAATAACAACTATCACTCCAGCATTAGGATGGCACCGTTTGAGGCACTGTATGGTGGGAGGTGTAGATATCCAGTTGGGTGGTTCGAGGTTGGAGAGTCATCCATTTTGGGTCCAGAGATCATTCATGAGGCCTTAGAGAAGGTCAGAATGATTAGGGACAGGTTGGCTACTTCTTACAGTCGGCAGAAGTCATATGCAGATAATAGAAAACGGCCCTTAGAGTTTGATGTTGGTGACCAGGTCTATCTGAAGATATCACCTACGAAGGGGTGATGAGGTTTGGCAGGAAGGGGAAGTTGAGTCCGAGGTATGTTTGGCCATACGAGATCCTACAGCGTGTGGCTGAGGTGGCCTATGAGTTGGCATTACCTGCGGAGCTAGCTTCTGTCCATCCAGTCTTTCATGTATCCATGTTAACGAAGTGTCTAGGTGATCCAGCATCGATTCTACCTGTGGAAGGTTTGGGAGTCGATGAAGACTTGTCCTATGAGGAGGTACCTGTTGAGATCTTACACAGACAGACCAAGCGGCTGAGGAACAAGGAGATTGCCACAGTGAAGGTATTGTGGAGGAATCATCTTGTAGAGGGTGCTACGTGGAAGGCTGAGGCCGACATGAGATCCCGTTATGCTCATCTTTTCAGCTCTTGAGGTTAGACTTCCTACTCTTAAGTCTAAGTTTCCTTATCTCTCCATGTTTTGTTGCTATTGCTTGACTGTGCATAGTGATTATGTTATGATCTGACTGGCATTACGCTAGATAGTAGTAGCGTCATTCGGGGACGAATGTTCCTAAGGGGGGGATAATGTAACAACCCTAAAAATGAATAAGATAAGAAATGCTAATGTGTCAAGAACGCCTACTATTAGACCAGGGTTCACACGGATTGATGCGCGTAGAAACAGACTTCGGAACCCTTGCTACAGCCAAGCCAACTAACTTGGGGAGTTAGTTGAGCTTGGATAGGTTGGGTCCAACCATGTAAGGCTCTCGAATACGAAGATTTACTCAAAGGAGTCTTTACCGAACTTAAAAAGAGGAAATCCTAGGTTTGAAGGGTCTAGGGGTAAAATGGTCTTTTTCCTGGCTAAGGGTATTATCGTAATTACCCTAAATATATAACTAATTATTTATTTAATAAGGTGGAGGGGAAAATTGGGGAGAGAAAGCCGAAATTGAGCTCTTGAAGTTAAGTCTTGCTCCACCCGGGTTCGAACCTAGGTGGGAGCAATGATTTAATGTGATTTTTTTTATTGGTTAATTAATTTAATAAATTAATAATTAATGGCTGATTTTAAAAGGAAAATCATATTTTTATTATTAATTATTATTTATTTATTAATTAATATGTTTTTATGACTAAGTCTCCTAGTTGACTAAGTCTAAACTACTTCACCTCTTTTAACTCTCTCTCACGCTCATCTCTCTCACGTTTTCTCCACTCTTTCACGTTCTCTCTGCTAGAAAAATACAAGAACTGATCAGCAACAAAGCGTTCTTAACACTTGAAGGACTTTTACGTTAAAAAACTAATTCAAACATAGCCAACTTTGTCACGACTAGAGTCTAGACCCCAGACGACACCGGCGTCGTTGACCTCTCAGAGGTCGTAGACAAGCCTACTTACGTCATTCTTACTTCAGCTAGGTTAATTTTAGCGGAAAATTTGAAACTTTTGTCTCTTAACATACTTACTAATCATTTCTAATAAATTCATAATTTGTTCACCATCAACCATCTAACATTAAGATCATCAAATGAAACAAATAGTTTAATATAACAATAACTGAATACTTGCCAAAATGTCACCAATACACTGTCTGAAATAGTACGGGAAAGAAACGCTAGTGGAACATACTCCACTAGCTCAATCCTAACACTAATCTAGAATATAAATGGGCAAGCATCCTCGAAAGCATGAGGGCCTACTAAGTCCGAATGAATGCTCAACGTCCGCATAGCTTCAGCGTCAACCTGTAGCTCTAGCGTCCACCTGTGCCTGCACCTAAAATTCTAAAGTTGTATAGGGTTAGTACACACTTGTACTAAGTATGGGTATATGCAAGAACACACCAAGGACATGCATGAGAAAGGATAGCTCTTTCCTAACAACATGATTATGGAAAGTCAAGTCAGTGGACTTGCCAATTTGGGATTAGCAAAGTTAGTGAACTTTCAAAATTTGGATTAGAAAAGTTAGTGAGCTTTCCAAATTTGGATTAGGAAAGTCATGCCATGAGAATAACATGCATCATCATACTTATCATATTGCACACAACACATAACATCTTACACATAACAGTTATCACATAACATATAGTACATAACATCTTTCATAACATTCATTCATATACCATGAGACCTTGGAATCATGGACTTGACATTAAGACTTTCCAAAATGAGGGCTCAACATATGGGACCTCAACTAGGGAATCTTCATTAGCAAACACAGAGTCTGCTTCATTCATTCATACGTACTTCATTTCATTTCGTTCATAGGCCAGTGTGAACACCAGCTATATCTAGGGTGTAGTTTAAGACTTTCATCGGGTTTGCTGTGCAATGATCAAGAATAACCTAATGTCATTACCTGAGTCTAGCTCACCTCTTGATTATCCCATCCTAACACCTTTGGTATCGTTCATTTCATTATGTGCTTCATTTGAGGCTGGCCTCATTCATTCATTGGCAACTTTAACTTTAACCGACATAGATCATGTGAGCATCATGAAATCCAGTGTCTCCCCCACACCGAAAAGAGGTGGAATCACCGGCCAAAGTGACCCAAAACATGCTAGCATACATGGGAATTTAACCCCGCCAGATCCCTATATTGGTAGTATAGGTTCGAAGACTAGGAGATATAAGGAGACCCATACCCGGCAAGCCGGACAGTCTCATCTAATGAGAGTTACGTGAACCTCCGCCCTTCCCGAAAGAAGGCATCACCTCTCATAGCTAGCCTATCGGTGCTCAGTATAAAGTTCCATTACATTCAACTCAAACGTCATGGAAGCTGGCTCCTAGTATGAGGACATCATAGCTCAATAGATGATTTCTCATATCATCATTAGTATTAAGTGTGTTAATCTCAATACTTTCATTAGAGTGTTCATAGAGACTGGTCTCTTCATTAACTTTACAATCTCATAGGTGAGTACGTTTTGGTAACATTTACTTAGGATCATTTGAGATTGTTCTCATCTTTTACACTAGCCTCATATCATGTTCTCACCACATTCATTAACATTAGCACAATTGCTCTTCATAATTACTCACCCCATTTTACGTGAATGTTCATTTCATCATATACCAATGTACTTGACCATTTGTTTGTTTCATACTCTTACATAACCCTTCTAGGGTTTCTTCATTTCATTTCATACATCTTAGGTTCACTTATTTTTAAACGTATGCTAGACTTATGGTTCTATACATATAAGCCATGAGGCTTCCTTCATAGTTCGTTAATTGACTCATATCTTCCTAAGATTATGTAGTACAAGTCTTATGTATCTTGTATATATGCCAAGATCTTGATTTTGATCTAAGTAGGTGGCATTATTCTTGAACATTTAATTCACATATGACTTATGTATCAATACGGATATTTGGGCAAGGGAACCCAATTTCGAACCCCTTGGACAATACTTACATTTTTACTTGACTTTATTTTTAGTCTTCATGATATTGGGACCCTAGATCGAGCCCCAACATCAACATTCTATCTTTATTTTTCTCCTTAGATTCTCCTCTTATTTGGCCGAAGGCTTGTGGGATCGAACCCCCACAACCCATTTATATGTTTTTTATTTAATTCCCCTTGTCCAATTTCGCATAGACTCTGAGGTTGTGGGATCAAACCCGTGAACCTCCGCCCTTCCCGAAAGAAGGCATCACCGCTCATAGCTAGCCTATTGGTGCTCAGTATAAAATTCCATTACATTCAACTCATACGTCATGGAAGCTGGCTTCTAGTATGAGGACATCATAGCTCAATAGATGATTTCTCATCTCATCATTAGTATTAAGTGTGTTAATCTCAATACTTTCATTAGAGTGTTCATAGAGACTGGTCTCTTCATTAACTTTACACTCTCATAGGTGAGTACGTTTTGGTAACATTTACTTAGGATCATTTGAGATTGTTCTCATCTTTTACATTAGCCTCATATAATGTTGTCACCACATTCATTAACATTAGCACAATTGCTCTTCATAATTACTTACCCCATTTTACGTGAATGTTCATTTCATCATATGCCAATGTACTTGACCATTTGTGTGTTGCATACTCTTACATAACCCTTCTAGGGTTTCTTCATTACATTTCATACATCTTAGGTTCACTTATTTTTAAACGTATGCTAGACTTATGGTTCTATACATATAAGCCATGAGGCTTCCTTCATAGTTCGTTAAGTGACTCATATCTTCCTAAGATTATGTAGTACAAGACTTATGTATCTTGTATGTATGCCAAGATCTTGATTTTGATCTAAAGGTGGCATTATTCTTGAACATTTAAATCATGTATGACTTATGTATCAATACCGTAATTTGGGCAAGGGAACCCAAGTTCGAACCCCTTGGACAATACTTACATTTTTCCTTTACTTTATTTTTAGTCTTCATGATATTGGGACCCTAGATCGAGCCCCAACATCAACATTCTATCTTTATTTTTCTTCTTAGAATCTCCTCTTATTTGGCCGAAGTGTTGTAAGATCGAACCCCCACATCCTCTCCTTATTTATTCTTTAATTTCGCTAGGGCTGTGAGGTTGTGGGTTCGAACCCCCACATCCTCCTTATTTTATTTTTAATTAAAATTGACTTAGCTAGGCGTTTGGCAGTGAGGTTGTGGGATCGAGCCCCCACAGCCTCACTTTATTTTCTTATTTATTTTGCGCTTCTCCTTTCCAGCCTTGAGGTCGTGGGTTCGATTCCCACGCCTCACACTTCCTTTCTTTTAATTTATTTCACTTCATTCGCTGCCTGGAGGTCGTGGGTTCGATTCTCACGCCTCCCATTTTATTTATTTAAATTGTTGCATTCTCCTTACTCGCCTGTACACCCCATTTCGAATCCCCGCAACCCCCTTTCTTTTTTTTTTCTTGCAAAATTAAGGTTCCACACGGGTGAGGTCACAGGTTCGAATCCTGGTGGCCTCACCTCTTTAAATTAATTAAATTTTCCAGATTTCTTCTCTATGTTTTAGCCTAAACTAAACTTATATTTTTTTGGCTGGAAACTTAATCATTTTCTTAACTTACTTTCATCAATATTTCCACTTGAAAACATAGGAAAATTCATGGATCGTTTAAACACTTTTTGGGGTGTATTTCATGGATTCGTTTAGCCAAATTATTGACGCTCAAATCAGCCCCACTTCCATTTTTATGAACATCACGATTTACATAGGTTTATGTACGTAAAATGACAACCAAAACAATATTAAACTTGAAGCCTTAACTTGACCTCATTCATAGTAACCTTTACAGTGACATTTTTTGCATATACACACACTGGCACAAACTTTCGATTACATGGTTGTATTTCATACGATTTCAAGTACACAAACGTAATCATAGTCATCACGAAAACATAACATACACCTAAATCTACCAGCAATCATACCCAACCTACAATTCATTGGGAGCTAGTGACAGGGGCATGCAAAAGGGGAAACAATCCTAGTTTTCGAATGAACAATATGAACCTTAAGGGGTCTCTTGGGAAAGGGACCAAGAGAAAAGAAAACCCATACCTTATTTTGACGTTCAAACCTTGAAGTTGCTGCCCAAACCCTCTCCAAAACTCACGTCCAATCCAAGTTTTCAACACAAAACATTCGACGGAAAGACCCTCTCTTTGCCTAACGTGTTCACTTAGCTTGTTTTCTTATATTTTCGTGTGAGTTCTTCAAGTGTGAAGAACTCTAGTAACTTTTTCTGTTCTTGTAGTTGTTTAGGAGCAATCGTGAAAAACAAATGGAGAAACGTGATAGAGATGAGCGTGAGAGAGAGTTAAAAGAGGTGAGGTAGTTTAGACTTAGTCAACTAGGAGACTTAGTCATAAAAACATATTAATTAATAAATAAATAATAATTAATAATAGAATCTGATTTGCCTTTTTAAATCAGCCATTAATTTATTAATTTATTAAATTAATTCACCAAAAAAAAATCACATTAAATCATTGCTCCAACCTAGGTTCGAACACGGGTGGAGCAAGACTTAACTTCAAGAGTTCAAATTTGGCTCTCTCTCCCCAATTTGCACCTCCACCTTATTAAATAAATAATTAATTATATATTTAGGGTAATTACGATACTACCCTTGGCCAGGAAAAAGACCATTTTACTCCTAGACCCTTCAAACCTAAGATTTCCTCTTTTTAAGTCTGGTAAAGACTCCTTTGAGTAAATATTCGTATTCGAGAGCCCTACATGGTTGGTCCCAACCTTTCCAAGCTCAACTAACTCCCCAAGTTAGTTGGCTTGGCTGTAGCAAGGGTTTCGAGGTCCGGTTCTACGCGCATCAATCCATGCAAACCCTGGTCTAATCGTAGGCATTCTTGACATATTAGCATTTCTTATCTTATTCATTTTTAGTGTTGTTACATTATCCCCCCCTTAGGAACATTCGTCCCCAAATGACACTACTTCTATCTAGAGTAATGCCAGTTAGATCATAACATAATCACTATGCACATGCAAGCAATAGCAACAAAATATGGGGAGATAAGGAAACTTAGACTTAAGAGTAAGAAGTCTTACCTCAAGAGCTGAAAAGATGAGGGTAGCGGGATCTCATGTCGGCCTCAGCCTCCCACGTCGCACCCTCAACAAGATGATTCCTCCACAATACCTTCACTGTGGCAATCTCCTTGTTCCTCAGTCGCTTGATCTGTCTGTCTAAGATCTCAACAGGTACCTCCTCATAGGACAAGTCTTCATCGACCCCAAAACCTTTCACAGGTAGAATCGATGCAGGATCACCTAGTCACTTCTTTAACATGGATACATGAAATACTGGATGGACAGAAGCTAGCTCCGCAGGCAATGCCAACTCATAGGCCACCTCACCCACACGCTGTAGGATCTCGTATGGCCCAACATACCTCGAACTCAACTTCCTCTTCCTGCCAAACCTCATCACCCCCTTCATAGGTGATATCTTCAGATAGACCTGATCACCAATATCAAACTCTAAGGGACGTTTTCTGTTATCTGCATATGACTTATGCCGACTGTAAGTAGTAGCCAACCTATCCCTAATTACTCTGACCTTCTTTAAGGCCTCATGAATGATATCTGGACCCAAAATGGATGACTCTCCAACCTCGAACCACCCAACTGGAGATCTACACCTCCTACAATATAGTGCCTCAAACGTTGCCATCCCAATGCTGGAGTGATAGCTATTATTATACGAGAACTCTATCAAAGGCAGATGGTCATCCCAGCTACCCCTGAAGTCAATCACACACGCTCTCATTATGTCCTCCAATGTTTGAATAGTGCGATCTGCCTGCCCATCAGTCTGAGGATGAAAGGCAGTACTAAGCTTTACCTGCGTGCCCAAGATCTTCTGGAAAGATCTCCAGAAATATGAAGTAAACTGAGCTCCTCTATCTGAAATGATAGACAAAGGAATCCCATGCCATCTCACAATCTCATCAATGTAGAGTCTCGCATAATCCTCGGCTCTGTAAGTAGACTTCACAAGGATAAAGTAATCAGACTTAGTCAATCTGTCCACAATAACCCATATGGAGTCATGTTGCCTCCTAGTCCTCGGAAGACCAACCACGAAGTCCATATTAATGGCCTCCCACTTCCAAGTCGGAACCTCAATAATCTGAGTCAGACCGCCAGGCTTAAGATGTTCTACCTTAACCTGCTGACAATTAGGATACTTGGCCACATATTCTGCAATGTCCTTCTTAATGCCATCCCACCAATAAATCTGCTTAAGATCATGATACATCTTGGTGGAACCTGGATGTATGGAATATCTGGAACCATGGGCCGTTGCAACAATCCTGGTCCGCAGATCATCCACATCTGGTACACACAGCCTGTCCTGATACCTAAGTATGCCATCACCTCCCAAAGAGAAAGACTCATTCATCTTTATCAACACTGAGTCCTTCAGCTCCATCAACACAGGATCGAGATGCTGACCTTGCTTAACTTCAACTACCAAGGATGATTCAGAACTAGGATAAACTAAAACACCCCCACTAGTAGAGTCAACCAATCGCACCCCCAGTCTGGCCAGTCTGTGTACATATTTCACCAACTCCTTCTTCTCATCCTCAACGTGGGCTGTACTTCCCATGCTCATCATGCTCAAAGCATCAGCTACAACATTAGCCTTACCTGGATGGTAGTGAACATTCATTTCATAATCCTTCAACAGCTCCAACCATCTCCGCTGACGTAGATTCAACTCCCTCTGTGTGAACATGTACTGGAGACTCTTGTGGTCTGTGAACACATCCACATGCACTCCATACAAGTAGTGCCTCCATAGCTTCAGTGCAAACACCACAGCTGCTAACTCCAGGTCATGAGTGGGATAATTACTCTCATGAACCTTTAGCTGTCTGGACGCATAGGATATTACCTTACCAACCTGCATAAGAACACAAGCCAAACCAACCCTAGATGCATTATAGTAAACAGTGTAATTCTCACCACACTTAGGCAAAGTAAGCACCTGGGCTGAAGTGAGTCTATCCTTGAGCTCCTGGAAACTCCTCTCACAAGTCTCCGTCCATTCAAACTTGGCTTTCTTCCTAGTCAAAGCTGTCAGGGGGCAGCAATGGAAGAAAAGCCCTCCACAAACCTGCGGTAGTAACCAACCAATCCTAAAAAGCTACGGATGTCAGTGGGAGTAAGAGGCTTTGGCCAGTTCTTCACAGCCTCAGTCTTCCTAGGATCCACCTCCACGCCCTGATCGGACACAACATGACCTAGGAAGGTCACTGATCTAAGTCAAAATTCACACTTGCTGAATTTGGCGTACAACTGATGTTGTCTAAGTACCTACAAGGTTAGTCTCAAATGCTTTTCATGCTCTTCCTTGGTCCTAGAGTAGATGAGGATGTCGTGAATGAATACTATGATGAAAGAATCAAGGTATTCACAGAAGACTCGGTTCATGAGGTCCATAAATACAGCAGGTGCATTCGTAAGACCAAATGACATGACTAAGAACTCATAATGACCATAACGGGTATGAAAGGCTGTCTTTGGGATATCTCCATCCCTAACCCTAAGCTGATGATACCCTGAACGAAGATCAATCTTAGAGAAGAAACTAGACCCTTGGAGTTGATCGAACAAATCATCTATTCTGGGAAGTGGATACTTATTCTTTATAGTGACTTTGTTGAGCTGCCGATAATCGATACACATTCTAAGGGTTCTATCCTTCTTTTTCACAAACAACACTGGAGCGCCCCAACGGGATATGCTCGGCTGAATGAAACCCTTATCAGTGAGATCTTTTAACTTCAGCTTCAACTCTTTGAGTTCATCTGGAGCCATTCTGTAAGGAGGAAATGAAATTGGTTTAGTATCGGGTTCTAAGTCGATACAAAAATCAATCTCTCAAGGGGGAGGGACTCCAGGCAAATCATCAGAAAATACATCTAGGAACTCATTCACTACAGGCACTGAGTCTATGGAAGGAAAGTCATGATCTAAATCATTAACACTCACAAGATGACATTATAACCCCTTGGACATCATTTTATTGGCCTTAAGGTTCGAAATCAAGGGGTTAGGACGACTCGAGTTGTACCCCTCCCAGACTAGCTCCTCTTCATCAGTGAAACGAAATCTCACCACTCTACTACGACAGTCCAAACAAGCATAACAACTGTGAAGCCAGTCCATGCCAAGAATAACATCAAAATCATGCATGGGTAACTCAACCAAGTCTGCACACATAGTCTTACCACTTACAACTATTGGGCAGTCGTTGTATACTCTATCAATTCTTACATTTTCTCCTAAAGGTGTACTAACCACTATATGATCATGCAGAACTTCAGGCAATATCTCAAAAGTGAGAGCAAGCAAAGGAGTAACAAAGGAAAGCGTAGACCCTGGATCAAGTAAAGCATAAACAGAAGTTGAGAATACTTGAAGCATACCTGTGACCACATCAGCGGACTTCTCCTGCTCCTCCCTTCCCTTCAGGGCATAGAACCTGTTCCTCTTAGGAGGCTCGGTTGCTGCTGCACCCTGTGGATTAGTCCTAGGCTGTGCATTACCTCCAGCCTGACCTCTGTTCTGTGGGCAGTCTCTAATCATGTGCCCACTCTTACCGCAACCGAAGCAGGCATTAGTGCCCTGTCTGCACTCTCCACTGTGAGCACGGCCACATTTAGTACAGTTCTTTTTGGGACGCTGCATCTCACCTCCATTTCCCTTCTTGGGCTCAGGTCTGCCTCCTCTAGGTGCTGTACTCCTCTGAGAATTAGAGTTCCCAGAACTCTGTTGCCCCTTCTTGAACCTAGGCTGCTCACGGACGCATAAAATTATTTATGTGGCCTCCATGGCTGGGACCTGCCTGATCTTGAGGATTAGGCCTCCTAACATCACGAATACCCCTCTTTTTGCGGTTGTCCTCTACCTGCTGGACATGCACCATCAACCTGAATAGGTCCGTATTATCATGGAGCATCGCAGACCGACACTCCTCCTCTAGATCTCCATTGATTCCTGTGAGGAACCTGCTCATCTCATCCCTGCTGTTAGATACAAGAGAAGTAGCATACCTGGATAATTTAACAAACTTCAGTACTCATCTCATCCTTGCTGTTAGATACTAAGGAAGGTAGCATACCTGGATAGTTTAACAAACTTTAGGGAATACTCTCTGACTGTCATAGATCCCTGCTTAAGGTTGATAAACTCCTCAACCTTTGCCTCTCTCATCTCCCTGGGAAAGAATCTCTCCAGGAAGGCTGTCTTAAACAGCTCCCAAGTGACCGGAACTCCGCCCAAAGCTCGGCTATCCTGCCACATCTTGCACCAAGTTTGTGCAACATCCTTGAGCTGATAGGAAGCCAGCTCAGCCTTCTCAATATTTGTGGCCCCCATGGCCACCAAAATCTTGTGTACCTCATCCATGAACTCATGGGGATCCTCTAAAGTCTTGAACCCTGTGAAAATAGGAGGATTCATCCTCGTAAAGTCTCGCAGCCTGTCAGCCATGCTATGTACCGGTGGGTTCTCCCTCTAAACATTTTGTCGGTTAACCTGGGCAGTCATAGCCTGGGCCTGCATAGTGATGGCCTGTTCCATCTGGGCCAGGGATGCCAGCACCTCCGCATCAGTCAACCCAGCTGGGTTAACCAGCATGGCCACTCCTTCAGCTGGAGCCTGGGGTGGAACCTGATTATTCCTAGCAGCTGCTCCTCCTCTCCTCTGACCAGCGTTCCTCCTAGTATTCATTCTCTGAAACAATAAGAATTGATATTAGACATGCTCATAACACCAAGAAATCAGACAGTAGAAAAAGCATGATAAGATCAAAAAAAGGGAAATTTTCCTACGCATCATGCAGTCTCTAATTCAGGATAGTGGTGCACTTCACTACCATGACTTAGAAACTACTCAATGTGGTTGATGTGAACTTATCATTCTCAGAATTTAACCTAGTGCTCTGATACCAACTTTGTCACGACTGGAATCTAGACCCCAGACGAGATCGGCGTCGTTGACCTCTCATAGGTCGTAGACAAGCCTACTTACGTCATTCTTACTTTAGCTAGGTTAATTTTAGCGTAAAATTTGAAACTTTTGTCTCTTAACATACGTACTAATCATTTCTAATAAATTCATAATTTGTTCACCATCAACCATCTAACATTAAGATCATCAAATGAAACAAATAGTTTAATATAACAATAACTGAATACTTGCCAAAATGGCACCAATACAATGTCTGAAATAATACGGGAAAGAAACGCTAGTGGAACATACTCCACTAGCTCAATCCTAAGACTAATCTAGAATATAAATGGGCAAGCATCCTCGAAAGCATGAGGGCCTACCAAGTCCGAATGAATGCTCAACGTCCGGATAGCTTCAGCGTTCTAGCGTCCACCTGTGCCTGCACCTAAAATTGTAAAGTTGTATAGGGTTAGTACACACTTGTACTAAGTATGGGTATATGCAAGCACACACCAAGGATATGCATTAGAAAGGATAGCTCTTTTCTAACAATATGATTATGGAAAGTCAAGTCAGTGGACTTGCCAATTTGGGATTAGGAAAGTTAGTGAACTTTCCAAATTTGGATTAGGAAAGTCATGCCATGAGAATAACATGCATCATCATACTTATCATATTGCACACATAACATAACATCTTATACATAACACTTATCACATAACATATAACACATAACATCTTTCATAACATTTATTCATATACCATGAGACCTTGGAATCATGGACTTGACATTAAGACTTTCCAAAATGAGGGCTGAACATATGGGACCTCAACTAGGGAGTCTTCATTAGCAAACACAGAGTCTGCTTCATTCATTCATACGTACTTCATTTCATTTCGTTCATAGGTCAGTGTGAACACCAGCTATACCTAGGGTGTAGTTTAAGACTTTCATCGGGTTTGCTGTGCAATGATCAAGAATAACCTAGTGTCATTACCTGAGTCTAGCTCACCTATTGATTATCCTATCCTAACACATTTGGTATCGTTCATTTTATTATGTGCTTCATTTGAGGCTGGCATCATTCATTCATTGGGAACTTTAACTTTAACCGACATAGGTCATGTGAGCATCATGAAATCCAGTGTCTCCCCACACCAAAAAGAGGTGGAATCACCGGCCAAAGTGACCCAAAACATGCTAGCGTACATGGGAATTTAACCCCGCCAGATCCCTATATTGGCAGTATAGGTTCGAAGACTAGGAGATATAAGGAGACCCATACCCGGCAATCCGGACAGTCTCATCTCATGAGAGTTACGTGAACCTCCGCCCTTCCCGAAAGAAGGCATCACCGCTCATAGCTAGCCTATCGGTGCTTAGTAAGAAGTTCCATTACATTCAACTCATACGTCATGAAAGCTGGCTTCTAGTATGAGGACATCATAGCTCAATAGATGATTTCTCATCTCATCATTAGTATTAAGTGTGTTAATCTCAATACTTTCATTAGAGTGTTCATAGAGACTGGTCTCTTCATTGACTTTATACTCTCATAGGTGACTACGTTTTGGTAACATTTAATTAGGCTCATTTGAGATTGTTCTCATCTTTTACATTAGCCTCATATCATGTTGTCACCACATTCATTAACATTAGCACAATTGCTCTTCATAATTACTCACCCCATTTTACGTGAATGTTCATTTCATCATATGCAATGTACTTGACCATTTGTGTGTTTCATAATCTTACATATCCCTTCTAGGGTTTCTTCATTTCATTTTATACATCTTAGGTTCACTTATTTTTAAACGTATGCTTGACTTATGGGTCTATACATATAAGCCATGAGGCTTCCTTCATAGTTCGTTAAGTGACTCATATCTTCCTAAGATTATGTAGTACAAGACTTATGTATCTTGTATGTATGCCAAGATCTTGATTTCGATCTAAGTAGGTGGCATTATTCTTGAACATTTAATTCATGTATGACTTATTTATCAATACGGAAATTTGGGCAAGGGAACCCAAGTTCGAACCCCTTGGACAATACTTCAATTTTTCCTTGACTTTATTTTTAGTCTTCATGATATTGGGACCCTAGATTGAGCCCCAACATCAACATTCTATCTTTATTTTTCTCCTTAGATTCTCCTCTTATTTGGCCGAAGGCTTGTGGGATCGAACCCCCACAACCCCTTTTTATTTTTTTTATTTAATTCCCCTTGTCCAATTTCACATAGACTATGAGGTTGTGGGATCAACCCCCACAGCCTCTCCTTATTTATTCTTTAATTTTGCTAGGGCTGTGAGGATGTGGGTTCGAACTCCCACAGCCTCCTTATTTTATTTTTAATTAAAATTGACTTAGCTAGGCGTTTGGCAGTGAGGTTGTGGGATCGAGCCCCCACAGCCTCACTTTATTTCTTATTTATTTTGCCCTTCTCCTTTCCAGCCTTGAGGTCGTGGGTTCGATTCCCATGCCTCACACTTCCTTTCGTTTAATTTATTTCACTTCATTCTCTGCCAGGAGGTCGTGGGTTCGATTCCCACGCCTCCCATTTTATTTATTTAAATTGTTGCATTCTCCTTACTCACCTGTACATCCCATTTCAAATCCCCGCAACCCCTTTTCTTTTTGTTTTCTTGCAAAATTAAGGTTCCACACGGGTGAGGTCACAGGTTCGAATCCTGGTGGCTCACCCCTTTAAATTAATGAAATTTTCCAGATTTCTTCTTTATGTTTTAGCCTAAACTAAACTTATATTCTTTTGGCTGGAAACTTAATCATTTTCTTAACTTATTTTCATCAATATTTCCACTTGAAAACTTAGGGAAATTCATGGATCGTTTTAACACTTTTTGGGGTGTATTTCATGGATTCGTTTAGCCAAATTATTGACGCTCAAATCAGCCCCACTTCCATTTTTATGAATATCACGATTTACATAGGTTTATGTACGTAAAATGACAACCAAAACAATATTAAACTTGAAGCCTTAACTTGACATCATTCAGAGTAACCTTTACAGTGACATTTTTTGCACATACACACACTTGCACAAACTTTTGATTACGTGGTTGTATTTCATATGATTTCAAGTACACAAACGTAATCATATTCATCACAAAAACATAACATACACCTAAATCTACCAGCAATCATACCCAACCTAAAATTCATTGGGAGCTAGTGACAGGGGCATGCAAAAGGGGAAACAATCCTAGTTTTCGAATGAACAATATGAACCTTAAGGGGTCTCTTGGGAAAGGGACCAAGAGAAAAGAAAACCCATACCTTATTTTGACGTTCAAACCTTGAAGTTGCTGCCCAAACCTCTCCAAAACTCACGTTCAATCAAAGTTTTCAACACAAAACTTTCGACGGAAAGACCCTCTCTTTGCCTAACGTGTTCACTTAGCTTGTTTTATTATATTTTCGTGTGAGTTCTTCAAGTGTGAAGAACTCTAGTAATTTTTTCTGTTCTTGTAGTTGTTTAGGCAGAGAGCAATCGTGAAAAACAAATGGAGAAACGTGAGAGAGATGAGCGTGAGAGAGAGTTAAAAGAGGTGAGGTAGTTTAGACTTAGTCAACTAGGAGACTTAGTCATAAAAACATATTAATTAATAAATAAATAATAATTAATAATAAAATCTGATTTTCCTTTTTAAATCAGCCATTAATTTATTAATTTATTAAATTAATTCACCAAAAGAAAATCACATTAAATCATTGCTCCCACCTAGGTTCGAACCCGGGTGGAGCAAGACTTAACTTCAAGAGTTCAAATTCGGCTCTCTCTCCCCAATTTGCCCCTCCACCTTATTAAATAAATAATTAATTATATATTTAGGGTAATTACGATACTACCCTTGGCCAGGAAAAAGACAATTTTACCCCTAGACCCTTCAAACCTAAGATTTCCTCTTTTTAAGTCCGGTAAAGACTCCTTCGAGTAAATATTCGTATTCCAGAGCCCTACATGGTTGGTCCCAACCTTTTCAAGCTCGAATAACTCCCCAAGTTAGTTGGCTTGGATGTATCAAGGGTTATGAGGTCTGGTTCTACGCGCATCAATCCGTGCGAACCCTGGTCTAATCGTAGGCATGCTTGACACATTAGCATTTCTTATCTTATTCATTTTTAGGGTTGTTACACCATGCATCATGCCTTTTTGTCAAAATTCATAAAACTTTGATAAATAAGCATTATACAATTCACATACTTCATATAGGCATATGCAATGGTCATACATCATATAAAACCACACATTGTATTAAAGGAACATTTTGCATCATTTTATGGTAACCACTTTCCCCTTTACAGTAAGCTTTCCTTACTTTTACAGTGAACCCTTAATATCTTTATTCCTTAACTTCCCAAGTAACCCTCTAGTGATACTTGGTGCAATGTATAGATAATGTCTCATTACACTATCCACACTCAAGCATCACCTTAGGCCACTAGGTACTCATACATACAACCTTCATAAATCCAACACAAGCATTCATAGGACCATCTCATACAATAAGACATATACCTCACATTTCACCCACCACACTTTATGGACCACATAGAAGAACTCATTATAAGACTACATACAAGCCAAGAATTCCAACATAATCATAGTAAGGCAATAATAACATAAACATACTTGGACTTCACCTCATGAGAACCACATAGAACCCTACTCATAATCCCTTTTTAAGTATACTAGTGCAATGTACATGTAAAGTCCCATAACCTCATACATACTTAGTAAACTCATAAAGAGACTAAAAGACATAACATATAATTCATACATCACACATGGCAAGTATAGACAACCACATGCGTAAAAAATACGACCTCATCATATAGTCAACAAGACCAACATTATGCATATAAAGCAAGATCACTTCATATAGACTCATTAAGACTCATACCGTGCACATCATCACAACAAGTAGACTACTCTACAATGACATGCATAAGGAACATAAGCATAGACACATGCATCAGAACACCTTCCTAGAACTTCCGTCAAGAGCTACTTGTGCAATGCATAGTTGAAGTCACATACCCTTACCTACACTACGCAACTTCCCTTAGGTTATCCTAGTTAGGATCTTTATTTTACTTCCATTGTCCATTTTTCTTAAGGAAAATATACCCTGAACCTACACTAAGACAATGGGTGCTAAACATTGAATTTGGTGTTGTAGAGTCTTACACCAAGGGAAGGTTCTCTACCTTGCCAAAGTAGAACATTAACATCATGCTAGCATATTAGGTGATATAACTTGCTAGATCCTATTGGGACAGCATAGTTTATGGAACTTGGACGTATATATATGGAAACCCTCTTTATGCCAAATGGTGCATTGTAGTTATCCAACTCGTGAGGACAATGGTGAACAAGCCTTCCCACATTGGGAAGGGGCACCCCTCATCTAAGTTCACTATGTGCTAAGCTAAGTTCCCTTTATTGAAAGCCTTTATTAACATTACTCTATAAAATTAGGCTTCAGGAGATTGAATTCTCATATGCTTAGCTTATAGGTCATAGATGAGAGTTCATCTACCTAAATCATGTGCGAAGACCTTTCACATGGACATAGCATATGTAAAACACCATCTACTTTAGGGTACCCTTGAGAAAACCTTTCAAGAGCCCCTTAATTTACTAGATCATCATACAAGCAACATAGACATACTTTCATGTGTGTGTATACATATATGTGAGCAAACCTTTCACATAAACACCCTTAGACCACACATATTCATACTTGTACTACATTCATGCATAAGAGTATAGGTGTAACTATATGAGCAAACCTTTAATAAGAACACATTTAGACACTATGATTATTCATACTTCATCATGTCATATAAGATATATTCATAGCATATAAGACATGTTCATAACCTATTCATGAATTCATATTCATGTACATAAATCACAAATCTAGGAACTATCCAATTAAGGCAGACATGTGCAATGCATAGACAAGGCCCCATACCCTTCTCCATACTAGTACACCCATAAAGTCGTCCAAGTTAAAGGATACATAACATACTTCATGGACACATACTATACAAGCAGAGTATTAGACACAAGTGCATATGAGAATACCCTTTCATTAGACACCATGAACCTATACTACTTGTAAGCATGCATCATGTGTAAGTGTGTGTACATTGGTAAACATGATCACATAATGGCTATAAATAACATATTGAGGCAGCCACCCTATTGAGACCAAAATACACAACCAACCATACATCACACAAAACATAATAGCATAGGAGACAAGATAACATCACATTACCTTCGAGGCTCCTCACCTTAGCTATTCACACATTCATATAGTGGTACATAGGTAGGGGTTATTAATCATCATTACTTCATCAATGGCAGCACCTTAACATATTCCTAACATTGTCCTCCACATGCTTAGACAATAGCAATACAACCTAGATCATAACTAGATTAGAAACTAGGCATAAGCTTCACATAGTGCGATCATCATAACCACACGCTAACATAACATCATTTTGCCTTCAAGGCCATAATCAACACATATATAGATTGACAAGAAATATACACCGCCACCATAAGTGGACCATACCACACAATGCCATACAAGTCCAATAGAAAAGTAGAGGAATAAAGTAGACATTACCAATTCATCAACCTTTGATCATCATTGATCCATATTCATCTTTCATCAACAATTCAAGTATAAGGAAGTAGCTAAATGTACATTAACATGGACGAAATCATGCATAAACCATTACAAGATCATGATACTAACATGTACACTACATCACCATTTCAATAGAGAGTAGAGAAACATAGATCACTTACCAAATCCCCCCTTGCTTTGATCATCAATGATCATTATTCATAATTCATCAATAATACAATATAGGATAGTAGCTAAAGATACCTAACATAAACGAATCCTACTTCAACATGGAATTGGATTGAAAATCATATTCAAAACAGTAGTAAATCATCAATTGATTATCATCATGCTTTTGATTTTTTTTTAGAAAGACCCATGTCTAGATTGAAATCTAGGAAGATTGATCATGAATTCTCTTTGAAAACATTAGTAGGAGCTTTCTTGATTAAAGGTTATCTATAGATGAAGGATCACCAAAAATTATTGTAGGAGAGAATTACGAAAACTTTGTGAAGAAATCTTGAGAATCCATCACCATGGTTGTTCTTGAGTTTCATATCCAATGGAGGTTTCTAGAGAGGATATTTTTGCAGAGGGAAGTCTAATTTTGAATAATGGATTAGGAATGGGGTTTTAATGTTATTATATAACTTTATATACCTAAAATACCCCCATAATAACCGTCCATAGTAATTTAGGAACGTGGCCTGACTTTCTCATTCACCCCCTTAATGAAACAGTGCGTGCAGTAGATTTCAACCACCATCGACGGACAGCAGTTGACGGGGTGTCAACTGGACGACAAGGCGTCCTGCTGCTCCGTCGTTGGTGATTGCATCCTTCCTTTGAGACATGAGTCTCACCAAGCTAAGTGTCGAGCTACGCCTCTCATCGGCGGGAGGTTGATAGAGGAATGAGGCGTCAATTTGGTTCGTCGATTGACACTACCAAGGCAGTGCCTAGGCAGTGTTTGGGTCCTCCTTGAGGGCCTTTTGTCGGGCCCTTGGGTAGTCGTACCCGTTTGTTTCGAACGTAAATACACTCATAAATGAGTTAAGGACCTCCCATATCAATTTCAACAAAAATGAGCACGTAAAACATGTTAAGACACACCAAGATACACATGTACATCTCAAGGGCTAACTTTCGAACGTCTTGGACGTTTGACTTCCAAATAACTTCAAATCGATCATGCATACTGTAAAACACTTATTTAATATATTTTAAACCTTTTTAGACACATGTGAGGACTAGACATCTTTACTCATTTTGGGGGTCTTACAGTTTGCTTGATGAATGACCTAATGTATCAACGAACAAACTCATTCTGCTCCTCGTGTGCTTAACCGCTTTCGGAGCATAATGAGATAGTTAGGTGAACTTTAACCCATACTCATGCACACTTAGAGAATTCTTCTTAAGTGTAAGAAATTCTCATACCTTAGCCTCTTTCAATTCTCAGGGAATGAAATGCCCCAAGAAAGCTTCTTCAAAACAGGACAACCCCGGATGTGGTGCATTCTTATATGTACCCTCCTTCCACTAGTCAAACAAAGTCCTAGAAATACCCTTAAGTTGATATGCAGCTAGATCAACTATCTCACAACATGCATTACCTCAAACACCTTTTTCAGTTTTTGAGTGAAGTTCTCTGGATCCGAAGTAGTGATTCAACCACTGAAACTCAGGGGATTAATCCTCAAAAAATCATGAATCCTCGAAGATTCAGCTCCTTCTTGTCGAGCTCCTCTTTGTTGACACACCTGATTAGTCATAGCCTAGCTCAACATCCTAATTGCCTCTCTGAATTTGGCATTAGCATCTTTTTCCTTGGGTTGCACTTCAGGTGCACTGGGTACCCCTTGTTCCTCAACATTTCTCCTAGTGGGACGACCTCTTGCTGCTCTTCATAGAGGTGTGGTTATCTGAGACATGTGCAAGCACGAATTAGAGAGAAACTTTAGAGATAAACTCTAACGCACGAAAACAATATGAAGAAAGTGATGAAATTCCTAGATGTAGTAGCGTCCTAATTATAGATGTGGCGCGCTTCACACCAATAGCTAGGACTTTACAGATACACCTTCATAGACCCCCTAAGACTCTTTAACTTTGGGCTCTGATAACAAGTTTGTCACACCCTGAGCCTACACCCTAGGCATGGATGCCAATCGATGACCATTGCTGGCCTCGAGTGGATCTGACTTACTTAACTCTGCCGAAGACAATAATCATAAAATTAAATGAACTGAAGAAAATATAAATACTGAGAATATTTTAAAAAATAAAACGTATAAACTTGGCCAAAACTGGCAACCCAAGTCTTAATAATAAGGAATAATACTTAAAGACTCAAAGGACTAACATCAGACTGTCTATCTATGAAGCATCTAAAATTGAAATGTATGTTGGGACAAACCCCACAACATCCTATGATTAAACAAGAAAGCAAGTGAAAAAGTCCTTCGGAATGCAAAGAGGCTCACCACTGACTCTGGAGTGCTTATCTTGATCAATAGTGTGTTTGATGGCGATCCTCGTTACGTGCGTCTGTATCATGGTACGATGCAGGTCAACTGGCATTAGTACATTAAATGTACGAGTATGCAAAGCGGAATGCTAGGCAACGTAGGCTTGATAGGAAAATCTGAAGAACTTACCTGTCTCAACTAAACTCAACATACTCGACTCATTTCAATATAAAGCAAATTAAAAGCAAGTGCAATAGAATGAAAAAATTTCTAAACATGTTGTCTACTCTGTGTGTACAGAAAGATACAATTAACTCTTAGTTGTATGTATAAATACAAATAAATTGTTTCACACCATTCTCTATGTCGCTCACGTATCGGTATCCCGATTATATGAGAATCACATCAAATATATAAATCTAGGTGTATCTACTTAAAATATGATATGAAATTAGTAACTAGTGATAAAAATATAATAATTTCGAACTATAGAGACAATCAATAAATATGGTAGGAATGTTTTGTAATTAGATAGTTTATTCCTTTTAATTCTATAAATCTATTAGGTTTAGAGCGAACAACTAAAATGAATACCTTTTATTATTTAGAAATATTTCAATCAATTAAAATATCGAAAATATGATAAGAAATGATCATTCGGTTATTTCCGTTACCAAAATTTTAGCTAAAATTTGAGAAAAAGCACAAGTACCTCCTACATTGTGACCGATATCCCAAAGACACACCTTAAGTAAACTAAGATCCTATTACCCCCCCCCCCCAAACTCATACTCATTTGTTTTGGAATTTGATACACCTTTTGGCTTATGTGAGACACTTCATGACTCCATGCAGTTGAAGTGCGTTGGAGATGTTTGGATGCCAAATAGGCTAAAACGGTGTACAAAATTACAAAACATGGGCTCGTGGGAGTATTAGGACCTTAGTTTAGTACGCGTGTCTATGAGATTTCGGTCATAATCTAGGTAGTAGTTGTACCTTATCTCGCAAAAATTGCAAAATTACTAAAATTGGCCAAACCTTCTACTCTTCTTCTTCTTCCTTCCAGTTTTGACATTAATAACTTTGTGTCTTCTTAGTTGTTTTTTACTTTTCTTTAGAATTTAACGTATTGCAGGAGTGAACCGTTTTGAGCGAATTATATATCAAAAGACTTGAAACATCGAGAGGATTTCATATCTAAAATTTGAGATTATTTAGAGGTAAATTTGAGTTGATCGAGATTGAATAGTCACTATATACTTCATATAATGTAATATCATATATAGTTAAACCATAGTTAGTTTTCTGAGTGTATTAATGTATAGTCACTGTATAACTCATATATCGGTACGATATATTATATAGTAAGTATATATTTTACATCACTTTTAGAAAACTATAGCATATAATCAATAAATATGTTGAATATTTTTTCTAACTATATAAATATATTTATTGTAAACTAATTACTAATTTATTATATATAATTGAAACTTATGTTCCTAAAATATAAGGCCAAGATAAAACATTAATCTTAAATTAAGTGTCATTTTAGTTATTTTCTCAATAAGTCTCGCATAAGGACAAATGAAATAAATCATGTCCTACGCCTACTCTTCAATTACTTAATGCCAAAAAATATTTGAAAAAGCAAAAGCCGCCATTGGAGGGTTAAGATCACAATCGTTTCCTTCTTTGTTAAACTACTTTGCTTCATCAACTACCAATTCGATTGCAGATTCCTACCTATTGCTGAATTTGATGGATTCCAGTAAGTTCTTTTACTCGTAGGCATTACTTGTTTATCTGTTGAACATTGCTCTATTTTTGAAAAAAAGATGAAAAACTAAACTCATTTGAGATGTGGATGAAGTTCTAATGTATTTTTCCGGTGAATTCGTCCGCGAGATGACCTTTTCTTAGTATTCATTTTGTTTAGGGTTAATATACGGGGATGAAAAACATGTTTTTTTCTGTTTGTTTTTGTATCCTCTATTATGTTTGGATGAAATTAGTGTTAGGTTTTTTTTTGTGTGTGTTTTTGTGGAGAAATGCATGCTTTTGCTAATAGAATTTATACATAAGGGACTTTGGCCATGAAAATTGAGAGAATTTTTTTTTAAAAAACTTTTTCACTCCAAATCAATCGCATCAACTCAAAAACAATCAACTCTAATTTATAATAACAACCAAACACAACTCCATTTTGTATCACATTATTCACTTTTTTTTATAGTGAATAATGATTATTGAGAATTGGAGTTGTGTTTGGTTGTGAATATAAATTGGAGTTAACTGCTTTTGTGTTTTTGTGAGTGATTTGAAGTGAATAAAGTGAAAAAAACTTGAATTTTATGGCCAATAATGTTTGTTTTTTGGAGTCATTCTTACAGCCACTGATATCAGTGGCAGAGGAAGAAAAGAAATTAAGTTATTCATGAATTTTAAAAATAAGTTATGGAATGAAATTAGATATAAAGTTTATTTTCTTGTAAAACGTAAGATGTGAAATTTGTAGAGAATCATGTAACTATTAGAATGAATGATGCATATTAGTTCTTTAATAAGTTATTTCTTCCATTTTCTTTTTCTTTTGGGTGCTCTTTCTTGAGCAGATGAGTATTAGAATGTTGAAATTTGATACATATGTTGCATGTGAATAGTTGTCAAAATGGATAAGGGTGATAAAGAGATGGTGGATGCTGAAAAGAATGTTCCTGCTAGTGATGGACTAGTGTCCAATGAATCCCCGGTCAAATACAAAAATGGTGTTAAGACAAAAGGCTTGATTGGCAAAAGAAAGTCCGAGGACAAGAGAGATGATCAGAGTGATTCAAAGAGAGAGGACTTGAAGAATGCTAGAGGTGAGACAGATGACCATCTCAACATTTATTATCCCAAATAAGCATTCTGTCTTAAAACCACTTTTCTACTTGACCGGTGACTAATTGGACAATAGGACATCACTAGCAAGGACATTCTTTTCGACATTCATCATCTCTACATCACCCATATCTATTTTGACAACTAGTCACAGACAACATATCATATGTATCAAATTTCGACATTCTAATATCATATCCTCAAGAAAGAGCACCCAAAAGAAAAATGAAAAAGAAATAACTTCCAAAAAACTGATATGCATCACTCGGTCCACTAGTTATATGATTCTCTCAAATTTCATACCTTTATTTCAAATTAATTGTTTCACAAGAAAAGAAACTTTATATCTTATTTCATTCTATAACTTCATTTCAAAATTCATGAATGGCTTAACCTCTTTTCTTCATTTGCCACTAATGTCAGTGGCAAAGGAGGGAAGACTCCAAAAAACAAACACGATTACCAATAAAATTCAAATTGTTTTAACTTTTTCACTCCAAATCACTTAAAAAAAACTCAAAAAAAACTCCAATTTTCAATCATCTTGAAAATCAGATTTGTGTTTGGTTGTGAATATAAATTAGAGTTAATTGCTTTTGAGTTTTTGCAAATGATTTGGAGTGATTTATTTTTTTTCAAATTCTCTTATTTTTCATGGCCAATTACACTTATATATAAAATAAATTAGCGAAAACATGCATTCCTCCACACATACACACAAAAAAAATCCCTAACCCTAGTTTCACCAAAACAGGATTGAGGATACAAAAACAAACAGAAAAAAAATCTTGTTTTTCATCCCCGTATGTTAACTCTGAACAGAATGACCACTAAAAAAGGTCCTCCCGCCAATCAATTCACCGGAAAAAAACATCAAAACTGCATATACATATCAAATGTGTTTAGTTTTTTCATTTGTTTTCAAAAATAAAGCAACGTTCAACAGATAAACAAGTAACGCCCATGAGTAAAAAAACTTACATGAATCCATCAAACTCGGCAACAAGCAGGAATCTGCATTCGAAATCAAAGGTTAACAAAGAAGGAATTGATCTTGAGCTTAACCCTCCAATGACGGCTTTTGATTCTTCAAATATTTTGTCACTAAGTAACTAAAGAGTGAGAGTAAGATATGAGTTAATTCCTCTCTCTTTATGTAAGACTTTTTGAGAAAATTACTAAAATGACCGTTAATTTAAGAGTACTGTTTTATTTTTGTCCTATATTTCAGAAATAGTTTCAGTTATATATAAAATAAATTAGTAATAGCTTAAAAATAAATATAGTTATATAATTGTCATAATGCACAAGTACCCCCTCAACCTATGCCCGAAATCTCAGAGACACACTTATACTATACTAAGGTCCTATTATCCCCATGAACTTATTTTATTAATAATTTTCTACCCCTTTTCGGCCTACATGGCACTATCTTGTGGGCCCAATGCTAGTTGACTTTTTTTTTCAAGCTAGTGCCACGTAGGGTAAATTTGATCTATTTCTGATAGTTTAGGGGTACTTTTGAGCCTTTTCCTTAAAGTATATACTGACTATATAATACCGCGTACCTATATATGAGTTATGCATTGACTTTATGTTACGATACACTAAAAAAACTAAATATAGTTTAACTATATACGAAGTATACATTGACTATTCAATCTCGATCAACTCGAATTCATCTCTAAATAGTCTCAAATTTTAGATATGGAATAATCTCGATGTTTCAAGTCATTTTTATATATAATTCGCTCAAAACATTTCACATTTGCAGTACATCAAATTTTTAAAGAAAGGATAAACAACTAGGAAGACTCATGAAATGAAAAAAGAGGAGGAGGGGGAAGAAAGAAGGAAAAGATGTTTTTAATGCGAAACTGGAAGGAAGAAGAAAAAGAAGAGTAGAAGGTCTGGCCAATTTTAGTAATTTTGAATTTTTAGCAAGATAAGGTACAACTCACAACTAGACTATAATAGAAATATCATAGACACGCCATAACTAAACAAAAATCCTATTACACCCCCCCCCCACCGCCCGGAGTTTAGGGCAAATCGAAGTCGTTGGTACACTCGATGGACTACACAAAAGAAAAACACAAGCAGGGCTCAAAACAGGGCAACATATACTGAGTGGATATCATCGGCTGACTCAAAATAAAAGCTATTATACATAAAGAAATAGTGTAAAATTAACTATAGCACTTAGCGGGTGATAAAAAAACAAATAGCATGGACAAGTGACAAATGAAGGAAGTACGTAATCAATGACTATATCAAGCATACACACGAGGATTCAGTTAATTCAATATGTTTTCCTCTTTAACATTATTGTGTCGGACCGTGACACCCCGATCCAATAATACCGTTTCAAAACGTGAAACCTCGATCCAATAATACCGTGTCGAAACATGACACCCGATCTAATAATAATATGTCGGAACGTGACACCCCAATCCAATAATATCATGTTAGAACGTTACACCCCGATCCAAAAATATGTTGTTAATTTATCATTGTTTATCACCACTTTTAACTTCCTTAACATTTTATCAAGCCTTCTTTATTCAAGGCATCACTTCGATAAAGAGGGTTCAAGATTATGAATTACACGGTCTCAAGAATCCAGACCATTCACAAAGAACACATAGATTATCCAAACCACACAACCAAGTTAGACAATCACACAATCAAGTACATAGAGAACTTTACAATATCACTCAATGCATATGAATCACTATTAAAAGTCTATCTATCAAATAGAATAAACCATAACCTACCTCTGGCGAAGAAGCGAAGTCAAGTCAACTATTTCTCCAATGTTTTCCTATCCTCATGCCTCCGAACCTTTCCAATCTATTAAGTATATTTGTATAATTTGTAAGTTAACAAGTCCATAAACACTCATATTATTCTATGTCTAGCCTAGACCAAAACACTTATCTAATTCTTTTAATCAATTTCATAAATTTCAAATCTAACGGTAAGTCTTAATTCCTCCAATTAGCATAATTTCAATGGAATTAAAATAATTTGTTACACCTAATATTTAATTACCTATCTGCAGATATCAAAATCTTGATTTCATATATGATAATTAAGTTAATTTAAAAAGAAAAACTCACTTTTGTGAAACCAATTACTCATACTAGAAACCAACTGCAACACTATAATCAAATTGCACCGTTAAGTGTTGAACTTGTATTCTCTTTAAATCCACAATTACAAGATAACTATTAACTACCCATGTGGATAAATTTCTCAATCAAAATACATATCATTCCTTTTTAAAATTGAACTTTGCAACTTCTTTCTCCTAGCACATCATTAAATTAAATGAATGTCCAACCTTTCAACAGTTAATTTTCTTAAATCAAGAATGAAAACACTTTTTCTCTAACTTAAAATTCATAATGAAAACCAATATGTGTTTATAAGATAACTAATATAAACCTACGTGTTTATAAGAAATTTCTAATTCCAACCTTTTCTCAGTTTGATTTCTCTTTCCCAACCAATAACAATGCAACATACTACTAATAAAAAGAACTCACTACATTTACTAAAAGAAATTAAAGAGTTGAAGCATTACCTAGATGCAGCCGCTTCTAGTTGACACCACATGTAGTGTTTTTCTAGCTTAGTATTTTTAATTATCTGGGGTAACTAATTATGAACTAACAAATATTAAATCTTACTAATTCTAATATTATCTTCCTGAAGCACCGTCTAATTTAACTAATAAAACTACCCTACTAATTTTATAATGTAGTTACGAATAGTATAAAATATCCATCTAGAATCTAGAGAAAGTATCTAATTAAATAAAAAGCTCTAGTACTCAAAACGATCAAATGCGTCATTACATTAGATACCAATTTATCCATCGTTCATCCTTGAACTACCAAAGAAGTCTAGGGCAATAAAGGCTACCTAATCAACGAAAGGTGTGGATATCTTCCATGCATATTCCCCTCAGTATCCACAGTGGACTTATGAACTTGGCGATTCTTCCACTTGACATTCATTGAGGCAATATCTTTTGACCTCAACTTGTAGACATACCTTTCTAGAATAGCTACAAGATCTTCCTCTTAAGAGATGTTCTTATCGAGAAGGATTGAATAATATCAAACAATATAGTTTCTATCAGCATGATATTTCTTCAAAATAGACACATGAAACACCGAGTGCACACCTGGAAACACTGGAGGAAAGGAAAATTCATATATCGCCTCCCACACACACTTAAGAAATTCAAATGACCCAATATACCTCGAACTAAACTTACACAACTCACCGAACCGCATTACACCCTTCATGGGTTAAAGCTTCAACAAGACTTGCTCACCCTTCATAAAATTTATGTCCCTGACCTTCTGATTCGCATACTCCTTCTGCCTGCTCTAAGCTGCTAGAAACTTCTCATGTATGAATTTCACTTTCTCTAAAAATTCCCTAAAAGATCGGTACCCCAAGGTCTCACCTCGAATGCATCAAACCAACCAATGGGAGGCCTAAATCTCTTCAATACAATGCTTCAAATGGGGCCATATCAATACTTGAGTGATAGCCATTATTACGAAAACTCTACTAAGGGTAAGAACTAATCCCAATGACCACCAAAATGTATCAAACACGCACGAAGCATACCTTTACTTGAACTGTTCACTCAGACTGCCCATCGGTCTGAGGGTGAAAGGTAGCACTAAGATCCAATCTAGTACCGAATTCAGAATGCAAGGTCCTCCATAAGTTAGAAACAAAATGGCATACCTCTATCTCATATGATGGACATTGGAACTCAATGAAATGGAACAATCTGCCGGATATAGAGTTTGGCAAACTTCTCTGGATTATAAGTCATGTTGACCGGAATGAAGTGAGTAGACTTAGTCAACAATTACCCAACTAGAATTAAACTTACCCAATGTCTTTGGCTGACCACCCACAAAATCCATTGCAATTCTTTACCACTTCCATTCAGGAATGGATATTATCTGAAGTGTCCCTCCAGGCCTCTGATGTTCATACTTTACCTGCTGACAATTCGGACATTAGGAAACAAAATCAACAATTTCACACTTCATTCTACTCCATAATAATGTTGTCTCAGGTCATGATACTTCTTGGTTGCACCAGGATATATGTAATACATCAAACTATGTGCCTGTACAAGAATAGTATAAGTCAAATCATCAACACGGGGCACACATACCCTCCCCTCAATTCTCAAAACACCTTTGTACTCAATCAAAGCCTCTTTAGCCTCTCCTCGCAATGCCATATCTAGAATTTGGCTCAGCTTTTCCAGAGTGGTATAAAATAGTAATATCATTGTCTATCAATAACTCCCTCCAACTCTAATTCGAATCTTTCGGAGTGAGCTGCGATGATTTGTATAAACTTCACTTTTTGACCCAATATAGATAATGCCTCCATTGCTTCAATGTAAATACCAATCCATCAAACTCCAAATCATGGGTCAGATAATTACATTCATGCACTTTCAATTGCCTTGAAGCATTGAAATTACATTCCTCTCTTGCATTAATACTGCACCCAAATTAGAATAAGATGCACCACAATAAACAATGAAATTCTTACCTTCTACTGGCAAGGCAAGAGTCGGTGCAATTCTCAACAAGGTTTTGAGTTTTAGGAAGCTTTCTTCACACTTATATGACCATACAATTGGAACATTCTGCTAGGTCAAATTGGTCAGCTTGGAAGCAATGGCAGAGAATCTCTTGACAAATCAACGGTAGTATCTAGGTAAACCAACAAAACTCCTTACCTCTGAAACATTAGTAAGCCTTACCCAACTTTTTACTACTTCAATCTCAGTGGGGTCAACCATCACTCCATCCTTAGAAAACACGTGCCAAGAAGGACATTGGATCGAGCCAAAACTCACACTTGGAGAATTTGGCATAAAGCCTTTTCTTCCTTAACAGCCCCAATCCCAATACAATTCTTAAATGCTCATCATGTTCCTTCCTTATCTTTGAGTATATCAATATATCAATACAATAACAAAGAGTTCCAGATATGGCTTAATTCGTTCATTAGGATCATGAAGGCTACTGGGTCATTTATAAGCCCAAAATACATTACTAAGAATTCATAATACCCATACCTAGTTCGAAAATCAGTCTTTGGCACGTCTATTCCTGCATTTTCAATTGATGATAACCGAACATCAAATCTATTTTAGAGAAGACACAAGCACCCTGATACTGATCGAACAAGTAATCAATGTGAGGAATGGGGTACTTGTTCTTAATACTTAACTTATTAAGATGCATGTAGTCTATGCACATCCGAAAACTACTATGCTTCTTCTTCACAAATAAAATTGGAGAACCCAAAGGAGATGCACTTGGTGTAATAAAACCTTTACCTAACAACTCGTAAAGTTGGGCCTTTAACTTCCTTAACTCAGCTGGGGCCATTTTATATAGTGGAGTGGAAATTGGGAGAGTCCCCGGCTCTAGGTCAATACAAAAATCAATATCTCTATCGAGTGGCATACGGTCTGCATGAAAAAATATCCACAAATTCATGGACTATCAAAACAAACTCAATCGAAGTAACTTTAGAAGTATCATATCTGAGATGTTCCAAGAAAGATAAACAAGACTTACTCACCAACCTCTTAGCACAAAGAAAAGAGATAATATGAACTGGGGTGGAAATATCGTCACCCTCCCACACTAGTGGATCTATCGCAAGCTTGTCTATGGTAACTGCCTTAACATTACAACCTAAGATAGCAAAATTTTGAGAAATACAAGTCACACACTGAATTATATCCAAATCAAACATATCTAGAATAATCAAATCTACGTAAGTGTTTCTCTCCACAAAATTCATAAGGAAAGACGTATATACCTTCTCAACTATCACAGACTCACCAACAAGAGTAGAAACACGAGTAAGCATGTCAAGCAAGTAACAATACAAATCAAGACTAGTAACGAACAAGGAATATACATAAGAAAATGTGGATCTTTGATTAATTAATAAATTAGTCATGCGATCACAAATTAGAAGAGTACTTGTGATAACAACATTAGATGTCCTAACCTTTGGCCTCCCGGGGAAAGCATAACTATGGGCCCTATCACATGTATGTCCATTACCCCTGCTGGGCTACGTTCTGGTAGTTACAACCTACCCACCACCCTGACTTAACTAGTGAAAACCATTACCTTTACCATCACGTCCCCCAAAATGACGACTCCTTCCATGACCACCTATACCTAGGACTCATGAAGATCTGTAACTCTGATCATACTGAGTCAAAATATTTTTTGGATAATATTTCATGATATGTCCGGCCTATACACATCCATAACAAGTCCTGGAATCGAGTGTAGGTCTCTGTGAAGACGAAGAAGACTAGAGATAACCCCCAAACTTCGAAAAAGATTTAATGTTGTAATGGACCCTCAACTTAAGCCGTTAGTTATGACTGAATAGAATGTGTAGATAGACCTATGCCCTCTGGAGTATGAACCACTAGACTCTCCTCCCTTAGGGAACTTTTTAAATATTGACACTTTGGTGAATTTATCCGGCTTCACCCTCTCTACCTCTATCACAAAATCAACAACTTTCTTAAAAGATTTTGCAGAAGCAGCTACCAGTAAAGATGGAATCTAAAAATTTAACCTCAATCCCCTTACAAAGTTGCAAATCAGCTCTTGCGGACTGAAACAAAAATGATTGGCAAACCTGGATAATGCACAAAATTTAGCCTCATAAGCTACAACACACATCCTCCCTTGCTCTACATTTAGGAACTCATCTCTCCTCATGTCCCTCAATATCCGGGGTATATACTTCTCCATATAGAAACTAGAAAAGGGCGTCAAAGTCATAGGTGGTGCCTTTGTTGGTCGAAAATCTACATGATACCGCCACCATTTTTTGGCATCACCTTGAAACTAATAGGTCACAAACTCAACACCGAACCTCTCAACTAAGTCAATATCAACTCATGACAATCAACTAATAAATCATAAGCATCTTCACATTCAGTACCCTTGAAGATAAGAGGTTTCAACTTTAAGATGTTAATAAAAAGGTCATGTTTGTCACTAGTCATTATAGGACATGTAGTTAATCGAGGAAACATGCTTGTTTCCAAGGACACATCCATATGGGAAGCCACAACAACTGCATGTTGTACTCCCTAGACCTTAGGTGCTGGTGCAGATTACACTGAGGGTATTTGGCCCTAATTAGATAAACCACTGAGATGAGTACGATCCTTATTTATCCTCTCTGAAGTAGGCTAGGGTGGCACTCCTGAATCTTCTCATCTTTCGCTTCATCACCCTCTCTTGCTACCTCGTCATCCAGTGAAGGAGTCAGTGATTTATCCTTAACTGGACCCGATGCCTGTCATCTGCCTCTAGTAGGCCTTTTCGTGACCTCTACCACGACATCTCTCCATTGCCCCCCCTCGAGCTGCAACCCCAATGGTTGGCTTCGGAGAATCCTATCTTACTGGTGTTGGTGTTATAAAAGTTATTGCTCCAGTTTTACCATCTGCGAAATAGAGTGAAGAAGTTCAGGTGCCAATTGGATTCAAGTAATAGCACGAAAAAAGAAAAAGAATAGTTTTCCTAAAGTCCTCTAGCCTTTATAAAGGTCTCCCCATACCCTTCCACAAGACTCTACTAGACCTGTCCTTGTGTGATGAGATCATCGAACATAAAGCTCAGATACCATATTTTTCATGACCCAAAACGAGTTATGAGTGACATCCACACTTAACCTCCAAGGTGGGAGAACCAAAAAATTCAACCCTAACTTATATTCAATTGTTCAACTACGGATAACAACCATAATGAAGAAGTTAAAAAACTTATTAAATAACCAATCAAATAAACCTCTAAAGTTTGTTACATATTATCCCTAAAACCTTAAAGTCATCACATCAAGGACATATGATCTTCAAATACTAAGTCTAAGAGTACAGAAAACACCAAATTAAATAAATTAAATAGTTTATTTATGAAAACTAAGGACATCATTCAATGACCAAGAGAATCCAACACAAGCTTGAATGAATACCTCACCTTCGAACCTGATATGCTGGAGAGTGGATAGAGCTAAGGCAAATTCGAAGACGTTGGTACAGTCGATAAACTCCAAAAAAAACAATGAAAAACACAAGTAATGCTCAGTATAGGGAAACATGTGCTTAGTATATATCATCAGCTAACTCAAAATAGTAATTAATATACATAAAGTAATAATATAAAATCAACTATAACACTTAGCAGGTGATAAACAACAAACGACATGAACGAGTGACAACTGAATCAAGTATGTAATCAAGCACACACACGAGGACTCATGCCTCCAAAATACACTCATTTGGAAAATGGGTTCTTTGAGATTAATTACATTCAGTTAATTCAATATGTTTTTCTTTTTAATATTACCGTGTCAGAATGTGACACCCTGATCAAATAATATTGTGTCAAAACGTGACAGCCCAATCCAATAATAATATGTCAGAATGTGACACCCCGATCCAATAATACCATGTTGAAACGTGACACCCCGATCTAATAATATCGTGTAAGAACGTGACACCCCGATCCAAAAATATTTTGTTAATTTATCATTTATTATCACCACTTTTCACTTTCTTAACAATATTTCATCAAGCCTTCTTTATTCAAGGCGTCACTTCGATAGAGAGGGTTTAAGATTATAAATTGTACGGTCTCAATTTCTAGACTATTCAGAAAGAACACATTGATTATCCAAACCACACAAGTCACACAATCACACAATAAAGTACATAGACAACTTCACAATATCACTCAATGCATATCAATTACTATTAAGAGTCTATTTGTCAAATAGAATAACCATAACGTACCTCCATAGAAGAACCAAAGTCCAGTAAACTACTTCTCCAATATTTTTCCTATCCTCAATGCCTCCAAAACATACCAATCAATCAAGTATGTGTGCATAATTTGTAAGTTAACGAGTCTATAAAACGTCATATTATTCTATTTCTAGCCCTAAATGGGATGTGGTGAATTCCATTTCATATCGTAAACAATTACTTTGGGTAACTTCTTTAATAAAATCATGTCTCGTCTTATTCATGATAGATTCGGAGGCTTTCTCCAAAGATCGAATGCTAAAATCAATTTGTCTTTGTTAAGGGTAGAATATCTTTGAAAATGTTCTTTTAGCTCAAGAAATTGTATCAGATATTAGATTGAGGGGAAACTAGATAATGTGGTTATTAAGATGGATATGGACAAAGCTTATGATATAGTTGACTGGAATTTCTTCATTAAAGTTCTAGAAAGGTTTGGTTTTGATTCTAATGTGACCGATAAGATTTCGAAGATTTATTCTAATTGTTGGTACTCGGTACTAATTAATGGGCAAGTACATGGATTTTTTTAGTCTACCAGGGGAGTGAATAAAGGGGATCCTCTATCCAGCTCTTTCTATTTTTACTTGGGAGGTTTTATCTCTATCTCTCAATAAGTTGTTTGGAAGATCTGATTTTAAGTCTTATGGACTAAACAAGTAAAGTGAACAATTGAATCATCTAGAATATGTGGATGATACAATTATCATTTCAGCAGCAGGAAAAAGATCCTTACAGCTGATTATGAAAACTGCAACACTATCTGAACATTAATCTAGTCAACTTATGGCTAAGAACAAGAGTTCTTATTACATGTTCAGCAAAGCTACATAGAATTCAATTAAGGTTTTGGAATAAGTTACAAGTTTCTCTAAAGGAAAGTTTCCTTTGATGTATTAGGGTTGTTCCATTGGGAATGGTAAGAAGAAAAAGGTAAATTTTTCAGAATTGATCAAATAAATTTAGAATAAGCTCTAATTATGGAAAGGGAAGATTCTGTCTTTCGGGGAGGAAGGGGGGATGATTCTGATAAATAATGTGTTGAAATGTATGCCAATTTACCTTTTATCTTCTATTAGCCCTCTGAAATGTGTTATTTATGACATTCATAGGATTCTTGCTAAAATTCTTATGGAAATTTAAAGAGGGGGGCAGATCCACTCACTGGATTGCTTGGGATGATATTTGTGTTACAAAGAGTGAGGGACGTTTGAGGTTTAGATCTTTATTTGATATGTACAAATCCTTTTCGCAAAACTTTGGTGGAAGTTTAGGACTTCCAATTCTGTATGGGTTAATTTCATGTGGAACAAATATTGTAAGAGACATATACCTCAAGTAGTTGAATGTAATGGTGGTTCATAGGTATGCAAGGTTGTGCATCAAGCTAGAGATTTTTTTTTATCAAGAAATTTTGTGGGAACCAAGAGAAGGTCATCATAGTGTTTGGTTTGATAATCGGACACAATTGGGAGCCCTACAGTATGTCCTACCTATCTCACATGATAATGGACATGTTAAATTAGTTTTTCAATACAGGAGGATAGAATAATGAGGTGTTAGCTGCTATCTTCGATGAGGAGGTTTTTAGGCACTTTAAAATGTTCTGGGAGATATGCAATTTTCAGAGGGCAGAGATAAACCTTGGTGGATGCCTAGTGGTACTGGGAAATTTAAAATTGAGTCTGCTTCGGAGCTGTACAGGGTAAGGAAAGAACCTATAGATCTAATCCTTAACATTTGGGAAAAAGGCATACCTTTTAAGGTGTCTTTCCTTTTGTGGAGAATGTGCTTCAGAAGAATTCCTATAGGAGAGGTTTTGATTAGAAGGGGCATAACTTATTCTATGGAGTGTTGTTGTAATGATAATATACAAGAATCTTTTATGCATTTTTTTATTCTGTGTTTTGATTCATATCATGTATGGAGTTTTTTTTTTTTTTTAGAAGTTTCAGGTTTGCATTTTCCAGTGGTTCAACTTAGGCAATTTTTGGAGGATTGGTGGAATGTTGACTGGTCTACAAAACTGAACCCAATTTTTAAAGCAGTTCTTACATTTATTTTATGGAGCATATGGAAAAGAAGAAACTTGATCAAGCATGGGGAAAAAAGAGTAAGCTAGCTTTAGTGTTGGAGATTTTAAAAAATATATATTTATTTGTTAACTATATATATCCTTGGTTGAAAGAGATGCCTAATACTTGGACCCTAATTGTGAATATCATAGAGTGGTATTCACCACTGATCAACTACATGTTTGTTAGATGGATTCGTCCTCCGGTGGAACTTATAAATGCAACACTGATGGGTCAGGGACATATTCTTTTGCCTTCTGCGTAAGAAATAAAGAAGGTGATTTCCTTTGTGCCGATACCAAGGTATCATTGAGTCTGAAATTAAAGCTATCAAAATGGCCTAGATTATTGTTTGCATAATAATCAAGTTCCACTGATCATTGAGACACACTCTCGATTGGCTCAACAAGTATTAAATGGAAATTGGGAGGTTCCATGGTTGATAGCTTGGGATGTTAGGTACATAAAAATCCGGATGATTAATAAGGAGGTGGAGATATGAAATATATTCAAGGAAGAGACTCCCTAGTAGACATTTTTAAAAAAAATCATAGTGCTAATTTTTCTGGTTTAAATAGACAACATTTCACAATTTGCTGGAGATTCCGCAAAAGTCTAAAGCAATTTTTAAATTAGAAAAAGCCAAAATTCCCAATTTGAAGATAATAAAAGTTCAAAATAAGGACTACAAGCTACAATAGGGAGACATATAGTTAAGTAAATGTATCAACAACAAGAAATCGAGTAACAAACTCAGTTGATATTCAAGAACCACAACAGTGAAATATTTAGTAGACTTCGGAAAAAAACTTGTTTTTTTGTTTTCTTGAGCACTGGTTTTAAATCCTTTAGGGGTTCAACCTGCCGGGACGATAAATCAAAGGTGAGAACCAAAGAAAACGAAATGACAATCGAAGGGGTGGAAGACTTATCTGGATTAAGCTCGATTTATCTTGGATGAAGTTTGGGCAGATCCCGAGAACATAAATTTGAGGTCATTTAAAAGGACAATGAACTGAAATTCTCCAGAACATCTCGTATCTCTACTGAAATTTAGACCTACGCAACTCAACTAAATAAGTCTTCAATGGCTCTAATTATAGCGTGAGTGATAAATTTGGAGATAAAACGATTCCACACCAAATTTGTATGTCTTGTAGATTATTGTTTGTGCGGAGGTGTTGAGAGATGAATGGAGATCTGCAACCTGGATTTTCATCGGAGAAGATGCAGCAGTTTGGTCAAGAGACCCGAGCACATGAAATGTAGCTCTTCCTTTTTAAGATTTCCATTTTTGTTTTGCTTTATTTTGTTTTTTTCTCGTTGAATGCAGACCACTTTGGGTATGTTCATTATACTTTTATTTTATTAAATAAATGACCCTTTATTGGGTTGCATTTAAAAAAAAACTTACCTAATTCTTTTAATCAATTTCTTAAAGTTCAAACCTAAGGGTAAGTATTAATTCTTCCAATTAGCAGAACTTCAATGGAATTTAACTATTTTGATACACATAATATTTAATTATTTATCTCCATATATCAAATATTTATTTTTAATATGATAATTAAGTTAATTTAAAAAGTCAAACTCACTATTTTGTGAAAGCAATTACTCGTACAAGAAAACAATTGCAAAACTATAATCCAATTGCACTGCTAAGTGTTGAAATCCCATTTTCTTTAAATCCACAAATACCAGATAAATATTAACTCCCTATGTGCTTAAATTTCTCAATCAAAATTGTAAGACCTCGAAAATGAGATAAGGTGTCTAGAGCCTAACATGTTTGCTTTACTGTTATAAGGTCCTAAAATGCCTTATTATGTCATATAGAGTCAGTGTGCAAAGTTTGAAGTGATTTGGAAGTCGAACGTCAAGGGACGTCCAAGACGTTCGACGAATAGTCGCTTATGTGCCTCATGTGTGTATGCATGCCTAAAGTGTGTGAACTGAGTCAAATAAGTCTTGAAATGATGTTAAATGATGTTTAATGTTATTGTATGAAGTTTCGTGAAGTTTGGAGGTCAAACGCCCAAGAACGTCCAAGGCGTTCGAAAGATAGCCCCTAAGACGTTCATCGTATGTCATGTTGGGGTCAAGGATGTTTGGACGTCTTGTAGGTGTTTGTTTTGGATGAAACTTATGTGGTAGGTCTATAACATGTTAAGGTTTGTAATCGCGTTGTAAACGTCCGGGTACGACTTCTAAAGGGCCCCACTAGAGGCCCCAAAAGAAGGACCTCAAAGTTGCCTAAACACTGCCTGGGCAGTGTCTCTTGACGGACCCAATGACGGACCGTTGGGCCCCCAACGGACCGTCAAGCAGGTCTCGTCGAAGGAGAATTGCCTTGGTCAGGTTGTGAGCAAAGAAATTGGCTAAGTGTCCTGCGACGGAATGCTGCCACGGCCCGTCATGGCCATGACGCCCCGTCATGGGCCACGTCGCGGCTGCCTGCAAGTTGACTGCCTGCGTGCTGCCACTTAAAGGGGTGAATGGTAAATTCACCCCACGCCCTAACCTGACTATAATAGGTTTATTTAATTAATTTTAGGTGTATATAAGTCCCTAAAAACGTGATTAACCCATTCCCAAACCCTCTCTCAAATTGAACCCTTTCTCTCCAAAATATTCTCTCTAGAACCTCCTTGGTTTTTGAAGCTCAAGAACAGCTTGTAGATGGAAAATTCTCATGGGTTATTCATCAAGTTTTATAGGTCTTCATGAAGATTAAGGTATGGTGATCCTTCATCTCTAAGTAACCTTTCACTTGGAGAGTTCTTCTCAATGTTTTTCAAAGAAATCTTATGAACAAGTTTCCAATCTTCTAATCTAGCCATGGGTTCTTTCTCAAAACGTTTCTAAAGATTAAATCATGATGAATTAGTATTAATATGATGATTTGAATGTGATTTCACTTCAATTGCATGATGAACCCATGTTCCTTCCAAAATTAGGTTTAGCTCTTGTATGGGCTTTATGATTTCGGCTTGTTCTTGATGAATTGGTGATTCTTTTATGTTGAATTGCTTGTGGTTATTGTTATTTACATTAATTGATGTTGAATTGATGATGATCAGTCCATGATGATAAATATATGAAGAATTGAACATGAATAGCCTATGTTTCTACATGTTGTCTTGAAGTTGATTGTGAGATCGATTGAGTAGACTTTTGATTATGTATGAACTGCTTTAGCTACTGTTTTAGGGTGATGTAATGGATGAATTTTATAGGTATAAATCCTAAATGGTCTAATTAAGAAAGTCTTGCATGAATTGGTATAGATTCTTTAGGTTATGAAGTCAAGAAGCTAAGTATGTGATGGATCTTGAATTGTGATTAGATGATGCATGACTTAGGCTTGATTTCTTACCTAATTAGCTACTGCCTTAGAATCATATATGTATGAACTATGATCTAAAAATCAAAGTAAGGGAAGTTAGCTAATGATCAATGTTATCCTACTTTCCTAGTATGTTGAGATGTTGTATTACGTTATGGTATAATCTTGTAGTGACTTGTACATGGTTTCTTATATGTTTAAAGTACATTTAGCTACTGCCATATATGTGTTTTATTGATGAATAAGGTGTATTGATCAATGATGATCAAAGGGTGAGAAATTGGTAAGAATGCTTATTCTCCTTACTCTTCTACTTCTCTATTCCTTATAGTAATGTTGATGAAGCCTTGTATGGCATTGTGTGGTACGGTCCACTTATGGTGGCGGTGTTTACTTTATTGTTATTATAAATGTGTTGACCATGGCCATGAAGGCAAATTGATGAACTTATGAATATGTGCTTAAAATGATACTATGAGAAGATTATGCCTACTTGCCTATTCTAGTTGTGAATTAGGTTATGTGGCTATTGTATGGGCATGAGTGTAATCATGTTAGGGTATTGTATAGGTGCTGCCATTGATGTGTTAAAGTGGTTAATAACCTCTACCCACGTATCCCTTATATGGAATGTAAATAGCTAAAGTTAGGAGTCTTGATTATAATGTATGTATAGTCTTGTCTTCTATGCTATTATGTGTTGTGTGCTATGTGCTTGAAGTATAATGTGGTCTAATAGTGTGGCTGACTTAAGATGGTATTGATAGTCATTATGTGATCATGTTGGTTAATGTACACACACTCTCACTTACATGCATATTATAAGTAGTATAACTCATGGTGTCTAAATGAAAGGTAGTTTTCATATTCACTAGTCTCTACTACTATGTATGTTAAGGTGATGTTTATGAATGTATGACTGGTATTCCCTTACTAGGATGACTTGATAGGTGTACTAGTGTGGACAAGGGTATGGGACCTTGTCTATGCATTGCACATGTGTATCTTGATAGGATAGTTCCTAGGTTTGGTTCTTATGCATGTGAAGGATGATTATATGAATATGTTATGAATATGATGTATATGATATGATGAGGTATGAATGTGTATAGTGTCTTAGTAGGTTTATATGAGAGTATTACTCATATAGTTATGCCTATAGACTTATACATTGATATATGAGCATGTGTGACTTTATGTGTTATGTGAAAGGTTTGTTCACATCTATGTATACACTTACACACATGAATGATGATCTAGTTAATAGAGGGGCCTTGAGAGGGGTGCCCAAGAATGCTATAAATTCTAGATAGGTGCTTAAATATGCTATAAGCATATGAGTGATGGATATTTTAAAGCTTATGTTTTATAAATAAACGTAATAAAGGCTTTTCAAATAAAGGGAACCTAGCTTAGCACCGAGCGAACTTGACAATGGGAGGTGATGACTTATCCCTAGAAGGAAAGATTCATCCTAGAAGTTTCCCATGTGATGATAACTTCCATGTTCGATGGATATGTCACTTTAAGGGATTCCCATGAGGAGCGGCCCACTTTACCATATGGTATGAATAGGGATATCTACCTCTTAGTTCCATAAACTATGCTTGCCACATAGGATCTAGCAAAGTGAATTCACTTGATATGCTAGCATATATGTTAATGTTCTACCTTGGCTAGGTAGTAACACCTTCCTTTGGTGTAAGGCTCTACAACACCAAATTCCATGATTTGCACCCATGGTCTTAGTGTCGGTTAAGGTTATGGTTTCCCTAAAGTAAAAATGGACAATGGAAGTAATTGAATAGGATCCTAACTAGGAGGACTTAAGGTAAGTTACTTAGGATAGGTGGAAGTAATGAACCCATCTAGACATTGCACAAGTGACTCCTTAGGAAGTCTTAGGAAGGTACCTTAACACTTATGATTGTGTATGTGTCCTTTATATATGATATTGTAGTCTTGGTTTGACTATGATTATATTGTACTATACTTCTATGACGGCATGTGTTGTCTTGTGTAGATTCTATGTATGGTTTTCTCTTATGTTCCTAAGGTGATGCATTGCACCTATTATCCCTAAAGGATTACTTAGGAGGTTAATGAATTGAAAGAAAGAGTTAAATGCTAAGAAAGGTGAGTTCACTGTACAGTGACCTCTATGTGTACCTATATTCTATATGTGCTTTTCTATGATGTTTGGTCTTTGATTGTGTTACTATGAAGTATGTGGATGATATAAATGATATTGATAAAGGTTTTATGATGATTTACTCAAAATGGCATGAAGTATGATTTCAAAGGAAATGTCCCTTTTAAATGCATGTTTTCGCATGGTTGCCATACTTAGTACATTCTTGTGCTAATCCCATTCTTCTTTACTTTTTACACAAAGTGTAGGTATTGGAATGCTTAAAGAAGGTCTATGATTGAGGAGCTTCATAGGTGATTTCCCAAGCTCAAGAAAAGGAAATCCTTAAGTTCAAGGATGTCCTACTAATGTCCTTATTGTAAAGTCTATTTAGTAATGTATAGCTCTGTATTATGTCTTAAGGGTTTTATCCTTAATGTACTCTAAAGTTGTTGAGTCTAAGATGGCAAAGGGACTTAGAGTCTAAATATGTATTATGACTTATGTTTTATATATATACGACGTGATGTTTCTAGCATATGATGTGCTATGAGAAGTTTTAAATTTTCCGCTAAATTTACTATGTCAATGCAATGAATGATATGAGAGGCTTGTCTTAGACCTCCGATAGGTCGATGACGCTGGTTACAATCCAAGATTGTATTCTATCTTCTAGGGTATGCTTTTGGGTTGTGACAAAAATACAAACCCTGCCTTTAAAATTGAACTTTGCAACTTCTTTCTCCAAGCACATCATTAAATAAAATGAATGACCAACCTTTCAAAATTAACTTTTGCTCTAACTCAAACTTCATAATAAAACCCTCTATAGTTTATATGTGGAATTTCTAATTACCACCTCTTCTCAATTTTATTTATCTTTCCTAATCAATAACAGTGCAACATACTAGATATTACCGAAAGAAATCAAAGAGTTTGAATCATTACCTGGATGGTAGTTGCTTCTAGTTGATGTCACAGATAGTGTTTCTCTCGCTTAGTCTTTTTAATTATCTAGGGTAACTAATCATGGACTGATAAATCTTAAATCTTACTAATTTTACTTTTATCTTTATGAACCACCAACTACTTTAATTATTAATACTACCCCACTAATTTTATAAAGTAGTTAATAATAGTCCAAAATACCCATTTAGAATCTAACGAAAGTATTTTATGAAATAAAAAGTTATAGTTCTCAAAACGATCAAATGGGTCGTTACAATAGTGTAGGAGGTACTTCTGTCCTTTCCCAAATTTTAGCTAAAATTTTGGTAACGCAAGTAGACGAATGGTCATTTGTTATCATTTTATCTATATTTTACTTGATTGAAATGGTCGTAAATAATAAGAGGTGTTAATTTCAGTCATTGGCCCTAAACCTAATATATTTATAAAATAAAAAGAGAGAAACTATCATATTACACAACATTCGTACAATATTTATTAATTTTCTATGTAGTTTGAAATTATTATGTTTTCTCACTAATTAATAATTTCATATCAGATTTAAGGCGATACACCTATATATATAATTTTGCTACCAGATATACTAAAATAGGGAGAGAGACAAGCAAGAACAAGAAGGAGGCGAGTGAGATTTGTCTATATATCTCAAATACATGTGAATCACACTAGATACATACATTTGATGTGAGTCGCATGTAATCAGAATACCGATACGGAGCGATACAGAGAATGGCGAGTGATATACGACGGAGCTGAGCGACATTTGTCTATGTATACTAGATAAAAGTGAATCCATTTGAATACATTGTATCTAGAAAAAATTACACCTAAATTTGATCTCATTTATCACAATATACATGTTTTATGGACGTATCTTGTCTCACAAAATTATGGTTGGTTGAATAAATTGAAATCGCTTACAAGTATATGAACTCTATCTTTTTAAGGTGTAAGATAAACATGTGACTATATATATGATTTCATAGATAGAATATATTCTTTAATTTTAAATTTTTAGTTTTTTCCGGTAAAAGAAAATATGACCTTTCTTCGCTAACTATTGACAGAAAGATAACTATTTTTTATTTATGTACGCAGTCAATGAAGAAGTCAAATATAAGAGTCAACAACAAGAATGTTATGTATTACGTTATAGCTTATAAAATGAAAATTAATACATAGTTCTAAAAAATAAAATGTAATTGTTCTCTTCACATGTTCATATGACATTTAAACAGTTTAACGTGGAATACATGTGCAAAGAAAATCTGGTTAAATGACAAGAAAAATGCACAACAAATATCGTCTATAAGGTAAAATTAGTGACATACGACTAATTACAAGATTGAACACCATCAAACTTAAATAAATATATACTTTATAAATATATGCTTTATTACACTTAACTAATAAAAATTTTCGTTCACCATGTTCATAGGTTCGCTTGAATAAGAGATATATATATATGAAGATCTATATTTTACTTTCTCAAAAGAATCTGATTAAAATTTTTCGCAAAGCTTATTGTTCACATCTTCCCTTAAATAAGCAATACTATTTACTATAACATATATATTCTGATTGGTAATCACGTGCAACACTCGTGTCAAAAATGTCATGCTCCGAGCCTACACCCTGGGTGTGGCCGGCACTCGATGACCATTGGTGACCTCGAGCGGACCCTTGGCCTGACTTACTTAACTCAGCGGAAGACAATAACCATAACCTTAATTGAACTAAAGAAACTGTTAATACTGAGAATGCTTTTAAAAATAAAACATTCAAACTTGGGCAAAATTGGCAACCCAAGTCTTAACAATGAGGAATAATACTTAAAGAATCAAAGGACTAACATCTGACTGTTGATCTATGAATCCTATACAACTTAGATGGATGTCGGGATAAAGCCCACAACATCGTAATGACTTAACTATAAAGCAAGTAAACAAGTCCTCCGAAATACAAGAAATTCTCTTACCTTAGCCTCTTTGAATTCTCGGGGAAAGACACACCCCAAGAAAGCTTCTTCAAAACAGGCCCATCTTAGATGTGGTGCATCCTCATATCTACCCTCCTTCTACTGGTCAAACCGAGTCCTCGCAATACCCTTGAGTTGATATGAAGTTAGCTCAAGTCTCTCACTTTCAGAAACATACATCACCTCAAAAACCTATTTCAATTCTTCAATGAAGTTCTCTGGATCCTCAACAGTGCTTAAAATAGTGAAACTCAAAGGATTCACCTAAAGACCTCACAAATCCTCGAAGTGTCAGCCCCTTCTTATCAAGCTCCCCTTTGCTGACCAACTTGATTAGTCACAACCTGACTCAACATCCTAATTACCTCTCTGAATTTGGCATTAGTATCTTCTCCCCAGTTTTGCACTTCAGATGTATTGGGTACCCCTTGTTCCTCAACGTTGCTCCTAGCTTGACGAAGTCTTGCTTCTCTTTATGAAGGCATGGTTATCTGATACACGCGCAAACGCAAATTAGAGGAAAACTTTTAAAGATAAACTCTTACACACGAAAAGAGTGTGAAAGAAGTGAGGAAATTCGTTCATGTAGTAGCCTCCTAATTATATATCTGGCTCGCTTCACACCTATAACTAGGATGTGACAGATAAAACTTCATAGACCCCCTAGGACTCTTGAACTCTGGGCTATAATACCAAGTTTGTTATGCTCCAAGCTTACACTCTCGACATTGCTAGTAATCGATGACCATTGCTGGCCTCGAGTGGAACCTTGGCCTGGCTTATGTAACTCAGCGAAAGATAATAATCATAAACTTAACTAAACTGAAGAAATTGTATGTATTGAGAATGTTTTTAAAACATAAAAATTAAAACTTGGCCAAAACTGGCAACCCAGGTCTTAACAAGGAAAAATACTAAAAGACTCAAAGGACTAACATCTGAGTGTCTATCTATAAAGTCTCTAAATACGAGATGCATGTAGGTACAAACCCCACACCATCTAATGACTAAACTACAAAGCAAGTAAAAGAGTCCTTCGGAATGCAAGGAGTCTAACCACTGACTCCGGAGTGCTCAACTGGATCAATGGTGCGCTGGATGCCAACCCTCGTTACCTGCATCTGCATCATGATACGATGCAAGCCAACTGACATAACTACATTTAATGTACGAGTATGCAAGTTGGAATGCAAAACATCATAGGACTGATAGGGAAATTTGAAAGAACTTACCTGGCTCAACTCAACTCAACATCTTGGAATAATTTCAGTATAAAGCAATTTAAAAGCAAGTGTAATATAAAGAAAAGCTTTTTAAAACATGTTGTAAACTTTGTGTGTATGCAAAGATGCAATTAATTCTTAGATATATGTAAAAATAAAAATAAAAAGTGTATATAAAATACAATAACTTCTGTGGGAGTTTCTCTAATCCAAAACCATCTATAAGATCTATAGTGATGATATAACGATCTACCTCACGCTGCCAGCGCATCCTATACCCGACAAAAGGTATAAGACCTGAACTCCCTAATGGATCAACTAGCCTACTGTGAAAAGGGTTCATCCAAAAAGTATAACCCTTTTCTACCCATGGTGGCTACATAGCGTTATGGAGATGTGAGTTATCTGAACTTATGCTCGTCCCCAATTCAGTTCTCAATACTACTCTCAAAATATATTAGGCCTTATGTTTTTAAAACATACTTCTTCTGTGATTTGAGATTAGTGCTCAAAACTTAGCTCAAAGGCTATCTTGGAAATCTCAGTTTCCCCCGTTTTCTTCATTTTAGAAAGTTATAACTCTTTTTTTAAAACTAGCCCAAAGTCTCTTTAGAAATCTCAGTTTCCGTTCTTGTTTAAACGTGAAAACCTTTCTTTTAAACCTCTTTGGGAATGCATAGTCCTTATATTATTCTTTGAAGAAAGAACTTCGACTATACACTTTACTGACCTCAACTCTTAAGTCTTTAAAACAAATTTAAAACATTGCTAAAGACATTTGCAAACATTTAAGGACTTTGCTTTGACTTGCTTCTTAACTTCTACACTTGACTCTTAACTTCTTTGACTTAGATCTTACCTTTCTTGGAATTAAATTATGGATTATAGGTTCAGGATCTCATGTTTATGGATGATTTCATGATTTTTAGATGTACCGTATAGTGTTGGAATCAAATAAGAAATGTAGGTACATCACTTAATGACTAGAACAAAAAGGTGGGGAAAGAATGGGAAAAATTGGCATCCTTGGCGCTCTGAGATGCATGGGGCGCCAACCCTCAAATTATAGAGAATTGGGTAGGGCTATCTGGCTGGTATGTGGGGCTTTGAGATTGGTCTATGAGGATTTGATATTGGTCTGTAGAGATTGGTCTAAAGGGCTTTGAGAGGCGCGACGCCCCAACCCCCTTACCCAGGTGTTCATGATATTTCTCTTTCGTTTTTCATCTCTAAACCCTCTAAACTTCCATGGTTCTTTCCCCAAAAACTTAGGATCATTATTATTATCAATATACACTAGATTCAAACTAAAATTTCACCCGTAAACATGAATCAAACCATCAAGCAACTTCAACAACACAACCATCAAGAACTCAACGAATTTTCAAAAATGTTGTTGAAGAACTAACTTTCTTAATATTCAAACTACTTAAATTCGTTGAACTGAAACAATATTGGCGTGTGGGTGAACTAACCCAATACAATGTGATCTCACATACCTTTTTAGGGATCACCCCCGACGAATTCCACGCACCAAGCTTGAGTGTTCTTGGTGATTCTTGATTTCTCTCCTCGTTTCTCTTCTTTTCTCTCTTCTCCAAGCCCTAGCATGAATTTTATTTTTTCTAAACTGAACTAAGGTCTAGTTTTACCCCAATTAATTACTAAAAACGAATTAATTTAATTAGGTAAGGAAAAGATAACTTTTCCCTTTCCAAATCCGGATTGGACTTTTCTAAATCCAACAGCTCAACTTCCGAAAGGCATAACTCACTCACTGAACTCGGAATTGCGCAAACTCGGCGGTGTTGGAAAGATTATTTTAAGGGATTTCAAACCATATTTGTAACTACACCCAACGAGTTATGTCGTTTGAAGTTGACCAAAAACTCACTTTTCAACTTACTAAAAAATTCCACATTTTCTTATTATTTCCAAAAAATTTAAACTCTTTTCTAGTTCTTTCTAGTTGCGAGATGCTACAATATCTCTCATTTGGGAACATTCATCCTATAATGAGGTTACTCTTACTCGACTTAGTGTAGCAACATCAAGTTCAAACACACACAAGCAAATGTAAACAAACAACATGCTTACTCAAAACTAGGTAGTACTAAGAAGAAATTAGTACCTTGGTCTGCATTTTCTCTGGATTCAAAGAGATGTGGATATCTCTTCTTCATGTCCTCTTCAGCTTTCCAAGTAGATTCCTCAACAAATTGGTTCCTCCAAAGGACCTTCACTGATGCCACCTTTTTTGTTTTCAACTTGCAAACTTGGCGATCTAGGATTTGAACCGTAATCTTTTCATAAGACAACTTATATTTGATCTTAATATTATCAGTTGGAATGATCACTGAAGTATCACCCATTCACTTCTTCAACATAGAGACATGAAATACCGGATAAACGGTTTCTAACTCTTGTGGTAGCTCCAACTCATAAGCTACATTGCCAATTCTCTTGGATATTCTATAAGGTCCAATATACCGAGGACTAAGTTTCCCCTTCTTACCAAACCTCATAACAACGTTCATGGGTGAAACTTTCAAGTATGCCCTTCTCCTAACATCCGTATAAGATTTATGACAACTCTATGTGGTCCTCAACCTCTCTTTAATCAATTTCACCTTCTTCATCTCTTGGTGAAAAAAATATGGTAGATCTGTATCTTGTCTAATAAAAAACATCATATGGAGCAATGTGGATGCTAGAGTGGTAACTATTCTTGTACGCAAACTCAATTAGAGGTAGTTGATCATCCCAATTCCCTTTGAAATCAATGAAGCATGCCCTCAACATATCCTCTAAGGTCTGAATAGTGTGCTCTGCTTTTAGTCAGTCTAAGCACAGTTTGAGGATGAAAGGCAGTACTTAAGTTCACCTTTCAAACCAAACCTTTCTGGAAAAAATTCCAGATCTGTGCAGTAAATTGGGCACCTCTATCTGAAGTAATGGAGACCAGAACTATATGAAGTCTTACCACTTCTTGATTGTACAACTTATCATAATCCTATGTCGAATGGGTAGTCTTTACCGGCAAAAGGTGGGATGATTTTGTCATTATATCGACAATCACCCATATAGAATCATGCTGCCTGCGAGACCTTGGTAATCCTGTGATGAAATTCATATTTAATCATCTCCCACTTCCATTCTGGAAGTTCTATATTCTGAGTCAAAGATCCAAACCTTTGGTGCTCTACATTAACTTGTTGACAATCTGGGCACTTGGCAACAAACTGAGGAATGCCCTTTTTCATATCCTCCCACCAATATACTTTTTTCAAAATGTGATAAATCTTTGTGGAACCTGGATGGATGGAATATCTAAACTATGATCTTCATCCATGATCCTCTCTTGGAGTCCTTCCACCATTGGTACACACAATCTATTTAGATATCTCAAAACACGATCTCCCCCTTGCTCAAAAGCTAATACTCTTTGCTTATGAACATTTGCCTTCAATTCAAGCAAAATGGGATCTTGGTCCTGCTTTTCTTTCACTTATGACGCTAAGGATGATTCAGCTCCACTATTAATCACTTTGTGGAATCCATTAGTTGTACACATAAGCATGCAAGTCTATGCATATCTTTTGCTAGTTCTTTCTTCTCTTCTTCAAGATGGGCGATACTACCCATAGAAAACCTACTTAAGGCATCAGCAACCACATTATCTTTATCTGGTTGGTAAAGAATACTCATGTTATAATCCTAGAGTAATTCTAATCATGTTGTTTGTTTGATATTAAGCTTTTTCAGAGTGAACACATATTTTAGGCTCTTGTGATCAGTGAATATATAAACATGAACACCATAAAAATAGTGACGCCATATTTTCAAAGCAAGAACTACAGCAGCCAACTCTAAGTCATGGGTAGGGTAATTCTTCTCATGGACTTTCAATCGTCTGGAAGCATATGTTATAACCTTGCAATTCTGCATTAGGACACAACTCAAACTAACTCTAGATGCATCACAATACACCAAATAACCTTGAGTACCCTCCGGTAAGGTCAAATTTGGGGCAGTAGCCAACCTCTTTTTCAATTCCTAAAAACTTTTCTCATAACATTCAGACTATTAAAATTTAACTGACTTTTGAGTCAACTTGGTCAAAGAAGATGAAATAGATTAAAAGCCCTCAACAACCTTCTATAGTAGCCAGCCAAATCCAAGAAATTCCAAATATCAGTTCGAGACGTCGGTCGAGTCAAACTTTAAACTTCTTCTATCTTTTGGGTATCAACTCTAATTCCATCACCGAAAACTATGTGGCCAAAGAATGCCACAAACTTAAGAAAAAACTCACATTTTGATAATTTATCATACAACTTCTTATCTCTTAAAGTCTGAAGGACTATCCCGAGTTTACTAGCATGATCTTCGTCAATTCTTGAATAGATTAGTATGTCATCAATGAAGACGATAACACACATATCTAAATAAGGTTTGAAGACTCTATTCATAAGATTCATGAATATTGCTTCCGTATTGCTCAATCCAAAGGACATGACCAAGAACTCATTATGCCCATATCTTATTCTGAAAGTTGTCTTTGGAATGTTACAGTCCCTAACTTTCAACTGATGGTAGCCTGATCTGAGATAAATTTTTGAGAAATAGGAAGCACCATGAAGCGGGTCGAAAAGTTCATCAATCCTTAGAAGAGTATACTTATTCTTGATGGTAACCTTTTTCAATTGACGGTAGTCTATACACATCCTAAGAGAGCCATCTTTTTTTCTTACAAACAAGATCGAAGTGCCCAAAGGTGAGACACTTGGTCGAATAAATCCCTAATCTAACAGATCGTTCAACTCTTTCAACTCTGTTGGTTCCATTCTATATGGCGGAATAGAGATAGGATCAGTATCTGTAAGTAGATATATACCAAAGTCTATCTCTCTTAGGAGGGACTCCGGGAAGATCATCTGGAAAGACTTCTAGAAACCTTTTACTATTGATACTGACTGAATAAAAGGTACTTCAACACTTCAGTAATTAACTCAGACTAAATGATAAACACACCCCTTAGAAAATAACTTCTTTGCCTTAAGGTACGAAATGACACGACCCTTAGGCACTGTTGAACTGATTTTCCACTCTAAGACTGGATCATTTGGAAACTGAAACTTGAAAACGTGAGTTCTATAATAAACTGAGGCATAATAGGCACGAAGCCAATTCATACCAAGAATGACATCAAAGTGTACCATGTGTAACTCAATTAAATCAGTCATAGTACTCTTGTGATTGACGGAAACTAGACAATCACGATAAACTCTCTCAGTTAGAATGAACTCATCAACATGTGTAGAAATACTGAATGGTTCACTAAGTTGCTCAGGAATAATATCAAAGTTCATAGCAACATATGAAGATACAAAATATAAGTTCGCTCCTAGATCTACCAAACCATAAACAGTAAATTTAGAGACTGAATCATACCAGTGACAACATCTGGCGAATCCTCTTGTTCTTGGCGATTGTTGAGAGCATACAAGCGGATAGTTCATCCGCCATTACCGGAAGTAGTTTATCTAGGTGCATCCCTGTCTGGTGGAGCAACTGAAGAAGACTAGGCTCTATAACCCAGTACCATTTCCCTGCTTATTGTTTCTACCACACTTGGCCGGGGCAGAAGGCTTTCTACCTCCTTGTACCACAAAACCATGTGAATAGGCAGGCTTAACTCTGGAACTATGACCATAGTACTCACCCTTGTTCTTAGGTGTAGGTGTACTAGCAGATGATGGAGTAGGACCCTTTTGTTTTTGTTGGAAGGATGACTGGTTAGCATTACTTTTTTACTGCCCAGACTCATTCATATCTTAGCCCTCTTATTCTTGAACTCATCTCTATCTCTCAGCTTTTGTTCCTCTACCTGCTGCACATGGATCATCGACCTTAATATGTCCATGTCCCCAATAAGCATTGCTGCCCGGACTTTTTGCTGGATGAACGACACCAACAACAAACAAAATCATTTTTCTCTTCATATCCTTAACCATTTCTGGAGCATAACGAGATAGTAGGGTGAACTTCAACCCATACTCATGCACACTTAGAGAATCATTCTTAATTCTAAGAAATTCACTTACCTTAGCCTCTTTGAATTCTTAGGGAAAGAAATTCCCCAAGAAAGCTTCTTTGGAACAAGACCAACTCGCATGTGGTGCATCCTCATATGTACCTTTGTTCCACTATTCAAACCAAGTCCTAGAGTTACCCTTGATTTTAAATGTAACTAGTTCAACTTTCTCAGTTTCAGCAATATGCATCACCTCGAATACCATTTTAGGTTCTTCAGTAAAATTCTATGGATCCTCATTAGTGCTTGTACCAATGAAAGTCGGGGGATTCGTCCTCAAGAACTCACAAATCCTCAAAGTGTCATTCCCTTCTTGTCAAGCTCCACTTTGCTGACCCACCTGATTATTCACAGCCTGACTCCACATCCTAATTGCCTCTGTGAATTTGGCCTTAACAACTTCTCCCTGGGTTGCACTCCATGTGCATTGGGTACCCCTTGTTACTCAACGTTCCTCCTAGCTTGACAAACTCTTGCTCCTCTTCATGGAGGCATGGTTATCTCAAACACGCACAAGTACGAATCAGAGAGAAACATTCAGAGATAAAATCTAGCACACGAAAAAAAAGTGAAAGAAGTGAAGAAATTCTTAGATGTAGTAGCCTCCTAATTATAGATGTGGCATGCTTCACACCGATAACTGGGACTCTATAGACACGACTTCATTGACTCCATAGGATTCTTGGACTCTCGCCTCTGATACCAAGTTTTTCACACCCCGAGCCTACATCTAGGTGAGGCTGGCAATTGATGACCCTTTCTGGCCTCAAGCGGACCCTTGGCCTAGCTTACTTAACTCAGCGGAAGACAATAATCATAAACATAACTGAACTGGAGAAAATGTTAATATTAAAAATGATTTCAAGACTTAAACATTCAACTTTGGCCAAAACTGGCAACCCAAGTCTTAACGATAAGAAATAATACTTAAAGACTCAAAGAACTAACATCTGACTGTCTATCTATGAAGCCTTTAAAACTGAGATGGATTTTGGGAAAAACTCCACAGCATCCTAATGACTAAACTAGAAAGAAAGTAAAAGAGCCCGCATCCTAATGACTAAACTAGAAAGAAAGTAAAAGAGCCCTCTAGAACGCAAGGAGGCTCACTTGTGACTCTGGAGTGCTTAACTGGATCAACGGTGCACTGGATGCTGATTCTCATTACCTATGTCTTCATCATGATACGATGCAGGCCAACTAACATCAAAACATTGAATGTACGAATATGCAAGTTTGAATGCAAAACAATATAGGCTTGATAGGGAAACCTGAAGAACTTACCTTGCTCAACTTAACATTATAGACTCATTTAAATATAAAGCAATTTAAAAGAAAGTGCAATATAAAGAAAAGATGTTTAAAACATGTTGTAAACTCTGTGTGTATGCAAAGATACAATTTACTATTAGATGTATGTAAAAGTACAAATAAACTGTGTATAAAAGATACAATAACTTTTATGGGAGTTTCTCTAACTGAAAATCATCACATATGAACTAAAGTGATGCTATAAGGATCTACCTCTCGCTGCCAGCGCATCCTATACCCGGCAAAAGGTATAAGACCTGAACTTCCTAATGGATCCACTAATCTACTGTGAAAAGGGTTCATCTAAAAAGTATGACACATTTCTACCCATGGTGGATACATTGTTTTATGGAGATGTGAGTTATTGAACTCATGCTCGTCCCCAATTCTGTTCTCAATATTACTCCCAAAATATACTGGCTCTTATGTTTTTAAAAAATACTTCTTCTGTGATTTTAGATTACTACTCAAAACTTATCTCAAATTCTATCTTGGAAATCTTAGTTTTCCCTGCTTTCTCCATTTTAGAAATTTGTAACTCTTTTCTTAAAACTAGCCCGAAGGCTATTTGGAAATCTCAGTTTGCGTTCTAGTTGAAATGTGAAAACATTTCTTTTAAACATCTTTGGGAATACATAATCCCCATATACTTCTTTGAAGAAAGAACTTCAACTTTTATCTTTACTGCACTTTAACTCTTAAGTCTGAAAAATAAAGTTAAAACATTGCTAAAGACTATTGAAAACTTTTAGAAACTTTGTTTTGACGTGCTCCTTAACTTCTAGACTTGATTCTTAACTTCTTTGACTTTGATCTTAACTTTCCTTGAATTCGATTATGGATTAAAGGTTCATGATCTGAAGTTTATGAATGATTTTATGATGTTTATATGTTCCTTATAGTGTTGGAATCAACTAAGAAACGTAGGTATATCATAAGGGAAATTAGTACAAAAAGGCGTGGAAAGAACGGGGAGAAATGGCATCCCTGGCGCTCAGAGAGGCATTGGGTGCCAACCCTCAAATAACAGAGAGTTGGGCGGGGCGCTATGGTTGGCGCGGCGCTTAAAGGCCCTACGGACATAGATTGGTCTTTGGGGCTTTGAGAGGTGCGACGCCCCAACCCCATTACCCAGGTGTTCTAGACTTTTTTCCTCCGTTTTTCATCTCTAAACCCTCTAAACTTCCGTGGTTCTTTTGCCAAACATTTAGCATCATTAGTAATATCAATATACACTAGATTCACCCCGAAATTTTACCCAGAAACATGAATAAAAAAATCATGAAACTTCAACAACACAACCATCAAGAACTCAACAATTTTTTAACAATGTTCTTCAAGAACTCACTTTCTTAACATTCAAACAACTTTAATTTTCTGAATTGAAACAAGATTGACGTGTGGTTGAACTAACCCAGCACTATGTGATCTAACATACCTTTTTAGGGATCACCCTGACGAATTCCACAGGCAAAGCTTGAGCATTTTTGGTGATTCTTGACTTCTCTCATCTTTTCTCTTCTTTCGTCTCTTCTGCAAGTCTAAACTGAAGAACGGTCTGGTTTTATCCCAATTAACTCCTAATAACGAATTAATTTAATTAGATAAGGAAAAGACAACTTTGCCCTTCCCAAATCCGAATTAGGCCTTGCTTAACCCAATAGCCCCAACTTTCGAAAGGCATAACTCACTGATCCAAACTCAGAATCGCGCAAACTCAGAGGCGTTAGAGGATTATTCTATGGTCATTCCAACCATAATTGGAACTACACCTAACGCATCCTGAGATAGGAGTTATGGTTGTTTGAGTTTGACCAAAAATTCACATTTCAGCTTCCTTAAAATTTATAGATTTTCCTATTCTTTCAAAAAATAAGTATTTTCAAAGGACAATGAACTAAAATTCTCTAAACATCTCGTATCTCTACTGAAATTTAGATCTACGGCACTCAAATTGAAGAAGTCTTCATTGGTTCTAATCATAACGTTAGAGAGAAATTTCGCGATAAAATGATTTCATACCAAATTTGTATGTCTTGTAGATTGTAGTTTGTGCAGATTTGTTGAGAAATTAATGGAAATTTGCAAGCTGTATTTTAATCGAAGAAGATGCGGAAGTTTGGGGAAGAGATCGGAGCAGATGAAATGGAGCTCTTCCTTTTTAAGCTTTCCATTTTTGTTTTTCTTTATTTTGAATTTTCTCGTTGAATCCAGACCACTTTTGGTCTGTTATTTATAGTTTTATTTTATTAAATAAATGACCCTTTATTGGGTTTTATTTTTAAAAAAAAAACTTGCCTAATTCTTTTAATCAATTTCCTAAAGTTCAAACCTAAGGGTAAGTCTTAATTCCTCATATTAGCAGAACTTCAATGGAATTTAAATAATTTGATACACATAATATTTAATTATTTATCTCCATATATCAAAATATTTATTTTTAATATGATCATTAAGTTAATTTGAAAGGTCAAACTCACTATTTTGTGAAAACAATTACTCGTATAAGAAAAACAATTACAAAACTATAATCCAATAACACTGCTACGTGTTGAACTCCAATTTTCTTTAAAACCACAAATACCAAATAAATATTAAATCCCCGGTGCGTAAATTTCTCAATCAAAATACAAACCCTGTCTTTGGAATTGAACTTTGCAACTTCTTTCTCCCAGCACATCATTAAGTAATATGAATGACCAACCTTTCAACACTTAACTTTTTATCTAACTTAAACTTCATCATGAAACCCACTACAATGTATATGAGGAATTTCCAATTCCAACCTCTTCTCAATTTGATATCTCTTTGCCAATCAATAAGAATACAACATACTAAATACTACTGAAAGAATTCAAAGAGTTTGAAGCATTACCTGGATGGCAGTCTCTCCTAGTTGACGCCGCATATAGTGTTTCTCTCGCTTAGTCTTTTTAATTATCTAGGGTAACTAATTATCAACTAATAAATATTAAATCTTACCAATTTTAATGTTAACTTCCTGAACCACCAACTAATTTAATTATTAAAACTATCCCACTAGGTTTATAAAGTAGTTACGAATAGTCCAAAATACACATCTAGAATCTAGCGGAAGTATTTTATGAAATGAAAAGCTCTAGTACTCAAAACGATCAAATGGTCGTTACAATAGTGTAGAAGGTACTTGTTCCCTTTCCCAAATTTTAGGTAAAATATTTGTAACGGAAATAGACGAATGGTTATTTTTTATCATTTTTTCTATATTTTACATGATTGAAATAGTCCTAAATAATAAAATGTGTTCATTTCATTTGTTGACCCTAAACCTAACATATTTATAAAATAAAAAGAGAGAAACTATCTAATTATACAACATTCGTACCATATTTATTAATTTTCTCTATAGTTTTAAATTAGTATATTTTGTCTCACTAATTAATAATTTCATATCAGATTTTAAGTTGATACACCTAGATACATATTTTTGATACCAGATATACTAAAATAGGGAGAGAGACAAGGAAGAACAAAGAAGGAGGCGCGCGAGATTTGTGTATATATTTCAAATACATGTGAATCACACTACATACATATATTTGTTGTGATTCACATGTAATCGGGATACCGATACGGGAGCGAGATAGAGAATGGCGAGTGATATGTGAGGGAGGTGAGCGAGATTTGTCTATGTGTACTAGATACAAGTGAATCCACTTGGATACATTGTATCTAGAACACATTACACCTAACTTTGATTTCATGTATTACAATAACATGTTTTATGAACGTATCTTTTCTCACAAAATTATACTCGTTTGAATAAATAGAAAATACTAATATATGAACTATATCATTGTAAAGTGTAAGATAAACATGTGATTATATATATATATATTCACAGGTAAAATATATTCTTTGATTTTGAAGTTTTAGTTTTTCCGGTAAAAAAAGGAGTTCTTTCTTAGTTAACTATTGACAGACAGATAACTATTTATGATTTATATACACAATCAATGGAGAAGTCAAATATAAGAGCCAACAACAAGAACCTCATTTATTATGTTATAGATTATAAAATAAAAATTAATGTATAAAACATAGTTCTAAAAAATAAAATGTAGTTGTTCTCTTCACATGTCATATGACATTTAAACAATTTAACGTGGAATACATGTGCAAAGCAAACTTGGTTAGATGACAAGAAAAAGGCACAACAAATATAGTCTATAAGGTAATATTAGTGAGATACGACGAATTACAATATTGAACATCATCAAAATCAAATAAATATATACTTTATTACACATAACTAATAAAATTTTTCATTCACCATCTTCATAGGTTCGCTTGAATAAAAGATATATATGACGATCCATATTTAAATTTCACAAAAGAATCTGCAATATTATTTTGTGCAAAGCTTATTGTTCACATCTTCGCTTTAATAAGCAATACTATTTACTATAACATATATTTTTTGAATTAGTAATCACGTGCAACACTCGTGTCGAAAATTTCATTCCCCGAGCCTACACCCTAGGTGTAGCCAACACTCGATGACTATTGCTGGCCTCGAGCGGACCCTTGTCCTGACTTACTCAACTCACCGGAACACAATAATCATAAACTTAAGTGAATTGAAGAAAAAGTAAATATTGAGAATGTTTTTAAGACTGAAACATTCAAACTTTGCCAAAATTGGCAAACCAAGTCTTATCGATACGAAATACTACTTAAAGACTCAAAGGACTAACATCTGACTGTCTATCTATGAATCCTCAAAAATTGAGATGGATGTTGGGACAGACCCCACAATATCCTAATGACTAAACTAGAAAGCAAGTAAAGGAGTCCTCCGGAATGCAAGGAGGCTCACCATTGACTCTGGAGTGCTCAATTGGATCAACGGTGTGCTGGATGCCGATCCTCCTTACCTTCGTCTGCATCATGATATGATGCAGGCAAATTAGCATCATTATATTGAATGTACGAGTATGAAAGTTGGAATGATAAACAATATAGGATCGATAGGGAAATATGAAAAACTTACTTGGCTCAACTCAACTCAACATACTAGACTAATTTTAATATAAAGCAATTTAAAGCAAGTGCAGTATAATTTTTTTTAAAAAACATGTTGTACACTCTGTGTGTATGCAAAGATACAATTAACTCTTAGATGTATGTAAACATATAAATAAACTACGTATATAAAATACAATAACCTCTGTAGGAGTTTCTCTAACCGACAACCATCACATAAGAGCTATTGTGATGATACATCGATCCTACCTCACGCTGTCAGCACATCCTTTACCAAGGCAAAGGTATAAGACATCAGCTGCCTAATGGATCCACTAGTCTACTTTGTAAAGGGTTCATCTAAAAAAGTATGACCCTTTGTTACCAATGGTGGCTACATGGTTTTATGGAGATGTGATTTATCGGAACTCATGTTCGTCCCCAATTTGGTGTTAAATAATACTCCCAAAAGAACTAACTCTTATGTATTTAAAATATAATTCTTCTATGATTTGAGATTAAAGCTCAAAAAATTAGCTCAAAGGCTATCTTAGAAATCTCAGTTTCCGTTGCTTTCTTCACTTTATATAGTGATAACTCTTTTCTTAAAACTAGCCCGAAGGCTCTTTGGAAATCTCAGTTTCTGTTCTTGTTTAAATGTGAAACATTTCTTGTAAACCTCTTTGTGAATACATAGTTCCCATATACTTCTTTGAATAAAGAACTTCAACTTTACTCTTTAATGAACTCAAATCTTAAGTCTTAATAACAAAGTTAAACAATGCAACAGACTCCTGAAATTTTTCAAGTACTTTGCTTTGACTTTCTTCTTAACTTGTAGACTTGACTCTTAACTTCTTTGACTTTGATCTAAACTTTCTTTGAATTGGATTATGGATTAAAGGATTATGATCTCATGTTTATAAATGATTTCATGATGTTTAGATGTACCTTAGAGTGTTGGAATCAACTAAGAAACATAGGTACATCACTTAGGAACTAGTACGAAAAAGTGGGATAGAATGGGGAGAATTGGCATCCCTTGCGCTCTGAGAGGCGTGGGACGCCAGCCCTCAAATTACATAGAGTTGGGTGGGGCGATCTGGCTGGCATGGTGCTCCAAGGACCTACAGACAGAGATTGGCCTTTGGGGCTTTGAGAGTCGTGACGCGCCAATTCCCTTACCAAGGTGTTCTTGACTTTTCCCCTTCGTTTTTCATCTCTAAACCCTCTAAATTTCCATGGTCTGTCCCCAAACACTTAGTATCATTAGTAATATCAATGTACACTAGATTCAACTTGAAATTTCCCCTGGAAACATGAATCAAACCATCAAGAAACTTCAACAACACAACCATTAATAACTCAAACGAATTTTCAACAATGTTCTTCAAGAATTCATTTTCTTAACATTCAATCACCTCAAGTTCGCTGAATTGAAACAAGATTGGCGTGTGGGTGGACTAAACAAACACTATGTTATCTCACATACCTTTTTAGGGATCACCCTGGATGAATTCCATGCGCAAAGCTTTAGAGTTCTTGGCGATTCTTGATTTCTCTCCTCTTTTCTCTTGTTTTCTCTCTTCTCCAAGACCTAGCGTGAATTTTCTTTTCCTAAACTAAAAGAGGTCTGGTTTTACGCAAATTAATTCCTAAAAACTAATTATTTTAATTAGGTAAGGAAAACACAACTTTTCCCTTCCCAAAATCCGGATTGGGCTTTTCTGAATCTAACAACCCAACTTTCGAAAGGCATAACTCACTCATTTGAACTCAGAATCGCGCCATGTGTTCTAAGGGATTTTCAACCATATATGGAACTACACCTAACTTATATTGAGCTAGGAGTAAAGATTGTTTGAAGTTGACAAAAAATTCACTTTTCAACTTACATAAAATTTCCAGATTTTCTTGTTCTCTCCAAAAATAAGTATTTTCATATTTTAAACTATTTTCTAGTTATTTCTACTTGTAAGATGTTACATAAAAACTAGTATATATATATATATATATACACACACACACACTTATATTCAAATCTAAAAATGTAAAAAATATCACAGACAGAGGAATCGAGAAAATTATCAAAATGGTCTTTATGTATGGGTAACATTTAATCATGTTCTTTGATACATTTACTTGATTGAAATGGTTTTTTGTGTGTAACAAAAGATATTCGTATAGAGGAGAGATGTTTGGAGTCTCCCCCGATATGAACGGGAACAACCTTCGTGCTTTACCTATTATCAGACACATCCGGTTAAGGCTACCCACTTCGGTGGATCTTACCCAATTTTACTTTTGTTAGAATACAAAAAAAGGAAAAAGAAATAAAAAGATGTTCGTTGTGGTCTTTAATATATTTCATTCAATTGAAATTACTCTCAATTAATAAATTATAAAAGGAAAAGGAATCAAATATTCCATCAAACTTTGAGAAAAGACCCATTCTATGTTACCAATTAAGAGTTTGACTCATTTATGTTATTTTAGTTAACTAATGACATGGCTGATTCTTTTCTTTAACAGAAATGACATAAATTAAACAAACTTTTTATAGTTGATATAGATGATTTTTTCTCAAAATTCGATGACATATTCGAACCATTTTTCTACCAACTATATATTAACACCATAAAGGTGTAATCTCTAAAATATTGACAAAAAGGTTCATTCCTAGATTTTAATCTTCACCTAAGTAACAAATTATACATGATATCAAATGATTACACAAGTCATGCATATTGATTAGCCTTAGAAATGAAGCAAAATAAGTGAATTCACCAAACAACCATTTTTTTGTTACTTTTATTTTTAGACTGTTTCAAACAAAATACTTTAAGTAATTTTTTTGAATATTCTTTAATTTTAACTTTTTACGTATCATGTTTAAAATCACAAAATTAAAGAATATTTTTTATTTTCTTAAACTTCATAATAATTCAAATAGAACAAACAAATCAAAATAGAGATAGAGTAAATAATATATTTCACACTATTTATATTCATTTGCAAAATAAAGTTGTAAAATTTTATTATTGGACTTGCTAATAAGAGACAAAACTCAAAACTAGTAAAATAGTTTATGTTGGTAGTCCAGTTAATATAAAATATCGTGCCACAGTTGGACAAAATTTGACTTTTCAACAAATGAAGTTAACAATACATTCTTCATCTAGCTATCCACAAAAAGGGAAAAAAACGTTAGAACTAGAGCATAGTATGTACTATATAGAATCTAGGATGATAAATACTAAAGTAAATTAAAAGTCTAATCTTCTATTATTGAAGGAATGATGGAAAAATTTAAAAATTATTTTTCATCATTCACCTAATTAATTTACACAATTAATGTGAATTCGAATTTTGACATGAAAATTTAAATTTATAAACTACCAAAAAAGTATACATACATACATATACATACATACATATATATATATATATATACACACACACTCACACACACACACTTGCATTTAAATCTAAAAATGTAAAAAGTATCACACAAATTGGAACAGAGGAATCGAGGAAATGATCAAAATAGTCTTTAATATATGAGTAATGTTTAATCTTGGTCCTTAATACATTTTACTTGATTGAAATGATTCTTAATGTTTAACTAAAGATGTTCGTTGTGGTCCTTAATATATTTCACTCAATTAAAATGATTCTTAATGTATAACAAAAGGTGTTCATTTTGGTCACTTATCCTAAACCTAACAGATTTATCAAACAAAATATTAAATTTAACTATGAACATTCTTTAGCTAACAAATTTAACCATTCTTGCCTTCTTTGTTAGCTCAAAAGAACGAACACCATAAAATTTAATACTATTTTTTTCTACTTTCTCCAAAAAAAAATTATTATGGTCTCTTTTCCAAAATATTATTTCACCTATTTATATTTTAATCGTTAGAAAATCATAAATTTTGTTAGAGAAAGTAGAAACAATGATGTTATATATATGTCATGAAGTTCTTTCCTTGAAAAAAAAATAAAGAAGATAACAATGATCAAATTTGTTAGCCACGTGGGATTCACAAATAAATTTAACACATTTTTATTGGATAACTTACAAAACTTCTACTAGTTTTGAAGTTATAACTTAGATGCATGTTAGTTTTCAATATTACGAATCCTACTAAGTTTAGACTCCTCAATGGATTGAGAATACACCATAAGTCAAGAAAAATTCATGTCACCATGGAGCATGGCCATACGACACTCTTCTTTCACAAGGTTCGCAACACCAGTCACAAACCTACTCATCTCATCCCTAGGGTTAGACACCAAGGATGAATCATACCTAGACAACATAGTGAACTTGAAGGAATACTCCTCAACACACATATTGTCTTGCTTGAGATTAATGAACTCTTCAACCTTCACCTCCCTCCTCTCATGGGGAAAGTACTTTCCTAAGAAAGCCTCCTTAAACTCTTCCCACTCTATAGGATCCGACTCAACCTGCTATTATCTTTCTATTGAGTGCACCACACTTGAGCAACATCCCACAATCGGCAGGAAACTAACTCCGCCTTCTCCTTAAAAGTCACCCCCATGGCACTCAACACCTTATAAACACCATCTAGAAACTCTTGGGGATCCTCTCCCACCTTAGAGCCAAGAAAGATAGGAGGATTCATCCTCACAATCTAGATGTCATAGTGCTCTCCATAGCATTCACTCTATGCTCAACACCCCTATTCACATAGGTAGTCATGGCTCGGGCTAAAGCAAGTAGAGCCTCTCTTATCTCCCCATTAGTTATTTCCGGGGGAACCACTGGAACATCATTACCTCCCTCCACAATAGGAACTTGAGCATCTCTAGCACCTTGAGTACCTTGAAGAACTTGCTCAACTTGTTCAACTTGAGGAGGAATCTCCTCATTCACCATTCCCTCTTCCAACCTTCTAGCGGCCATCCTTCTAGTATTCATCTTCCTAAAAACACAAAGAAAAACATTAAGAAAGACACCTATAAATTTTTACTCTACGGCACGACACAAGAGTAGAGAAAGAAGGGAAACTCTATCTTCCTATAGACTCGTGCCCGTAGATGTGTCACGACTCACACCGATGAACGGGACCCTACGAGACGTGGCTTTATGAGACTTTTTGATTCCTAAGACCACTTTCATAACCTATGCTCTAATACCAAGTTTGTCACATCCTGAGAGTACACCCTAGAAGATATTGCACTCTTGGAGTGCGACATGGCGTACTTGACCTCTCGGAGGTCTTGTACAAGCCCTTAGCGTCATTCATTGCATACATGTATGAAAAGTAGTGAAAAATTAAAACTTTTCACACGAAAACATCTTAAAATATTTTTCATATAAAAACAATAGAAAACTCTAAGTCTCATTATATTCCATCCTTAGACTTTAAGAAATACTTGGGACACGACCCATACAATCAAAATATAACAATCTAATATCTATTACAATACATTGAAACAAAGAAGTCTAAAGATGATTATGCCCTCGAGTCAAGTGAAGACATACTTCAACTATGCTTGAACAATAACTAGATTCCAAGATTGATCCAAGATACCTCTCACCTGATAAACAAAAGTATGGAATTAGTACAAACACATGTACTAAGTATGACATAATGCATAAAATCACGAGACACGGACATTTATAAGAAATATGCTTTTTTTGATTAAAACTTCATAGTATAAGCATAAGAACCACATTTAAACACCAAACATCACAACTAGAACACATTACAAATTATACTTAATTCACACGCACATTACAGTAAGGTTACAGTGACTTCAATATTAATTCATCTAAAATTCACATATCACAATATAGCATTAAAATACATCCAAAACACAAAAATATGAGATTCTTCTACCCAAGATGATTCTAAGATTCACTTGAGTGAGTTATGAAGTGACCGTCCATACAATCCCTTCACACACACCTAAGAGATCCTTTAGAGTACCTAGGATAATATCATCCTCAATTCATACCACACCATATATATAATATGACATTCTCCTCCCAAAGGTTATCAAAAGACTTACTTAACTTTCAAGAAGAGAACGCCCATACACCCTCTCCAAGATTACTTAAATAATCCTTAAGACTTCCTAAGTATAGATAATGTCTAGTTTATTAACCAACTTTCCTATCTAGAGTCATTCATAAGACTTCCCTAGGTAAGATATGAAGATACCATCCTTTATGCCCCTTCACACCTTAACTAGGCAACCCTTAAACTACTCTAGATAAGTATTTATTCACTTATATGCTTTCTAAATTAAGTCATTATATTCATTTAAGAGACATTCAACATATAAGGACATTCAAGTAAGTCTTGGAGAAGACCTAGGGACTCACTCACTAACATCTTCAAAGTCTAATCGTACAATGTCTAGATAGCATTCCATACCACCACCTAAACTTCATAGAACTTCTCCAACACTAGTAGGTATCCATATGATGAGAATAGGCAATAACCGACATAGACCATACTAGCTATGCATGGAATCCGGAGTCATGATCCTACTCCAATGGAGGTTTGTTCTACGGGCCAATGGAAGAACTAGGACACATCCCATGTAGGCAGATGATTAAGGAATATGAAGGGTTTCTTTATTCTCTAATTCCATCTTATATAGAGCAACTTACCAAACCATACTCACTCGGTGCTAGCCTCTGTTCTCATAGAGTATTTCACATAAAGGATCACATGAAGAGGTTCCATATCTAGTTCATAACCCAATCACATTTCACCTTACCAAAGAGGGTCCAATAAGGCTACCTACAATGGCTAAGAGGATATCTCAATGGATTTCCTAAGGATGATTTCATGCCGTTCCAGCCAACCAACCATAAGTCCACCATTTACACAAGAAGGATATCATTACGGCTTTCGACTTCAATGATATCATAACCTTACATCTAGGATGAAGGTTCCACATAAAGGACCTTCTTAGCTATATTCAAGGTCATATGTCATTTACATGTACAAGACTAAGGAGATTTATCGTACTTAGTCAAGAATTCATATTCACATTATATATGTATCAAGTAAGAGACAGAAGTCTACCACAACAAGACACATCAATACTTCACTTTGTCACATATAGCATATCACTTAAGAAGAACATAGGCACAACAAATTCAACCATACGTCCCCCTATACCTACTATAGAACCATCAATGTAACCATCATAAGAATCATATAACAAAGCAAGAATAATCATACATCAATCCTAAGATTATATACATAAAGACATAGTCATAGTCTAATATGATCACCTAATGTCAATAGAAGAACACATACTTTCACCTTACTCACAACTAGATATATATGATCATACTTCACATAAATCAACTACACAAACCATCATAATACATCAAATAATGCCAACAAGGACATGATCATCATAATTCATAAAGTAACGCCGACGAGGCCACATAATTCACAATTAAAGCACATAGCAAAGCCACCATAAGTGAACCATACCAATCACACATAATTCAAGACCTAAATTACATAATATAAAGAGAATTAGGGAAGCGTACCACCAATCCTCTCTCACCACTCCAATCAAGAGCTAAATCATCCAACACAATACCCAAATGCCCTTACCCATGGCCATGATCACCAATTCAATTCAATACTTACAATAGACAATGAATCAAAGATCATACAATGTGGATTTATGAATTTAGGGCTGCATACTAACAATTCTAACATGATTCTAGCATAATTCAATTGCCCTAATCAAACCACATAAGAATTCAATAGCATTAAGACATAATCAAGTCACCCACAAAATAGTCAAAAACTAGGGTTCATGAATTGCATGGGTTCATAGAGTAATTAGGTTAAAATTACAAAAGTAACATCAATTCAATCAATATATAATGATTCAAAACGTTTTATGCAAGAACCCATGGATAGATATCAAAATTGGACAAGTTCATCTTTGAAAGACTTTGGAAATCACTTTGAAGTTTGGCTCCTTGAAGAAAAGAGTCTCATGGATGAAGAACCATACCTCAATTGATGCTAGACCACGAATTTCATGAAGAGTTGATGAAGAATCACCAACCAATATTCAATCCAAGCTCTATCTTGAGTTTTGACTTCCGTGGAGTTCTAGAGAGTTTCTTAGAGAATTTGGGTTTTAATTTGGAATAATGAATTCATCTAGGTGTTTAGGACTTATAAACTTACTTAAAATACCTATAATACCTTAGGAAACCGCCCAAACATTTATTTGGACGTGGGGTGAATTTACCAATTCACCCCTTCACTTTACGGTGAAGTAGACGAAATTGTAGACTCACCTACGCTTGCCCATCGATGGGGCGTACCCAACAAACGGACCGTCCTGCTGGTCCGTGGTTTAGGTCAGAGACTGGCTTTTGGAAAGAAAAGATCCCACACCTAAGTCCCCATTGTCTCCCTCCACCTACGGGGCGTCGACCAGCCTACTGGGCATCGATTGCCTCCGTTGGTGGGACTGCCTTAGGCAGTTTTGGTCACGAAGATGGGTCCTTCCTCAAGGACCCTTGGTTAGTCCTTGGGGACTTTTTCCTGGACGTTTACAACCCGAATATTTTTGTATACGAGTTTAGGACCTCTCACATCAATTTTATCCAAAATGAACGCGTAAAATTTGACGGAACACTCTAAGACACACAAGGTCATTTCAAGGCAAACCTTTCAAACGTCATGGATGTTTGACCTCCAAACATCATAAAACTTTAAGCACTGCTTCCTTACCTCATTATAACCCATTTTAGGACTTCAAAACATTAAGACACAAGTGTTAGGATCTAGTTTCACCTAAGTCGTTTTAGAGGTGTTATAGACAACTATCACTACGAGTCTAAGTGGTGATAGAACGTCTCACCCACGCTGCCAGAACTGTCCTATACTTTGTTGTCGCATAGGACATCGTTAAACTAGTGGATCCACTGGCTAAAATTATGTGATCATCTAAAAAGTATACCCGTTAATACCCATGATGTCTACATGGTTTACATGGATGTCACGACCAGGAAGCACCCCCTAGACATAACTGGCGTCTTCGTCCTTGAAGAGGACTTGGACAAGCCCTTAGCATTTGTCATAACATATCATAGGTCAAAATGCGGAAAATTAAAAACTTTTACATAGTGAATAGCGTTTACATAGACTCCTCGTTTATTGAAGCTTACATAGGCTTCTCGTGTAGGCAACATAATCAATACATAAGATATAGTCTAATAACATTGTCTCACATTAAACTATCTAAAGAATATTAAAAAGTCGGGAATAATCCCATACACAAGTACAATATGCCATTATAGGCTTACATCAATAGTCTCAATGGATAAAGGAATGAACAAGTGTCTTTAGACATAACAACATCATAGCTAGAATAGAGAAATGGTAACATCCTCAAACATGAAGACCTTTAAATAACTTGGGAAATGGTTCCAAGTCTTCTTGCAAAGTGGCCTCCTACACTTCAATGGTCCGTACCTACATTGTTTGGGAAAAGGGAAAGAATATGGGTTAGTACATCCACTTGTACTAAGTATGGAAACATATAAACTCAAAACATTTGAAATTATTCTTAAAAGGACATTTTGTTAAAAACCATGCTAAGTCACTTTGAAAGACTTTTATACACATACAAGAGCATATACAAGTCAATAGACATAGAATCATTACGAAAAATTCATATCCAATACAAGACCTATATCATCAATAAGACCAAACCAACATTTATAGCATCATATTTAGGTCATATCAACATGAATAACTCCAACATAATGTCATAACAACAATTCACAAGAATTCATAACATCAAAGGATATAGGACCCTTACTCACAATCCCATCCCAAACCTACAAGTGCAATGCTCATGTGAAGCCCCATAACCCCACATAATCAAGTAAACAAGGAAAGAGATCATAAGAAATGCCTTACTTCATATAACATATCATCATGTGTATTCACCATCATGTATAGAAGCTTAGACCAATAGCATGTTCATCAATGAAATTAACATCATATAGGATCATCAACATGGAAAATTAACATAAGCATTTCATTCATATCAAAAGAACATATGAACAACCTTCTCCAACTTGTGCAATGTATAAGTAGAGGCTCATACCCCTACCTACACTAAGTAGAACCCTTAAGTCACCCTAGTTAGTGTTCACTTCATTACTTTCATTCATTCATTTTACTTTTGGGAACAATCGCCTTAACCGACAATAGACTATGTGAGCTAAACATGGAATTCGATTGCATGAAACCCTACACCGAAATAAGGTGGTCTACTTGGCAAGGTAGTACCAAAATATGAACATAACATTCTAGGTGAATCCAGTATCTAGTATTCCTATAGACGCAACATAGTTAAGGAACTAGGAGATATATCTTGAACCCTTTACATGCCCATTAGAATTGGAGTTCTCATCTCATGACAAACCATAGGGTGAATCTCCCTTCATTGGGGAGTAAACACCTCTCATTGTCAAGTTCGCTCGGTGCTAAGCTAAAGTCCCTTTCTGAAATGCCATTAAGTCATTCTTAATCATCATAGATTAATTTAGGTCATAGGAGACTAACCCCTTGTATATCATGTCATTATCTCAATAGGTATTGAATAAGAATTTCCTTTCAATAAAACCCTTCATATAGTGAGATAATCACATCAAAATCATATCATAGTAAGACACACAAGTGATTCACATTCAACCTGTTATCTTCATAACTTTAACATGATATCACAATACAACGTAGTCATGGCATTTCATCATAATTATCTTATCATCATATTCTTAATCTAATCAAATATAATACTTCAATTGCACACCATCATCAAGTATAAACCATCATCATTGAAGTAAGGAACTCAAGATCATAAAGTCTTGCCAAATAGCCTTCAAAGCCTTGTTCAAGATATTACCATCAATACAACAATATTCATCCATAAATTCACTTAATAACATCATATAATAAGAACTAAGTCAATTGTATCATCACTAATCAAATCAACCCCAATTATAACACAGGATTAGGGGAAAAGGGTTCAATAATGAATTCTTCCATAGAAATAGGTCAAAGACTAAGAACTACAACAATTAACCAATGTTTAATCATAATATATCAATAATAATCAAAGGAAACCAACATCAAATCAATTTTAAAGATCAATTACGATATTGGAAGAAGACTCAACTTTTAGATTTCATTCTAATCCAATTTTGAAGAGTCTCTTGGGGAAAGAGATCCCAAGAGTGAGTAGCTTCCATACCTTAGGATTCCTTAGAGTTTGATGAACAAAATATGAAGTCTTGAAGACCTAGTGAACCTTGAAGCTTGGTTTCTAATAGGTCTTTGAATAGAGAGAGAAAGTAGAGAGAAGTTGGAGAGAATTACGTTTGGGAGTTATGGGGTGTTAGGTTAGTTTAATGAGGTTTAGTCTTTATAAAGTCCCACAACTAACTTAGTTAACCACCCCTTAACCCTCATTTAATTAATTAACCATATAACTAATTAATCCATCTTAACTAAAACTTAAAAGTGAAACTCGACCCCCAAACTAAGAGACCCCGACATATGACCCATAGTCCCATCGACGGCCCGTCCTGCATGGGCGTCATTTGGGAAATAGACTGGGTTTTGGGACCCTTTTTTAAATATGTCTAAGTCCTAACCAACGACCACAATCGACGGGATGTTTACCCATCGACGGCTCATCGATTGGTTGGTGGACTGCCACTGCCAATTTTGACAGTTTTGGGTCCAATGGAAAGGTCCTCTTAGGGTGGTCCTTGGGGAGTTGTTCGGGCGTTTTGACCATAAACACAAACTTCTATTTATTTAACACCTTTAAACCAAATTTAACTAAATTCCTACTCTTAAAACCCAATTAAACATATCAAAGCACACTAGCACATGTTTCACAATTCTCCAGACGTCATAGTCGTTTCTTAAAGTTTTGATTCTAACACTTCCTACATAGTTCCAACACATTATTTTAGGCTTATAAACAGTGTTTTAAGTCTTATTTCATCATGTGAGGCTCTAGACCAAGTCATGGACTTTCGGAGTGTTACATTATCCCCCCCTCCTTAGGAACATTCGTCCCCGAATGACACTAAACTTTTTTTGTAGGGGAATTAAGAGACTCAGTACTAGCAGCCCAACCAACAACATATAATAATCATAAGTAACATATCATAGGAGTAATTCACAAATCCATTCAACACATATACATGGCATTTATACATAGCAACTCAAATCACAATTTACCACACATAAGATCTCAACATCACAACATGAGGAACTACCTTCTCAATATCAACATGAGCTCAACATAACATCAAGAGTCACTTATGCCAACCTTTTTTCGAAACAGATGAACATGCTCACTATCATTTCATAAAGGCAACTAGACGCATCATCCCAAATAAGTGCAAGTTAATCAGAAGAGTATTTTTCCATGAAAACTCATTTTAGAAAGAATCTTTACCATAAATATGCTCATTTTAGAAAAGCAAGTCGAATACAACATTATTAATTGGTTCTTTTCAAGAGGATTACTAACCTCAACTTTGGCTAGAATTTTGATGAAAAAAACGAGGATAATAGGACTTCTTGTCCACCTCAGCCTCCCATGATGATCCCTGAACTGGGTGGTTTCTCCAAAGGACTTTTACGGAGACCACCTCTATTTTCCTCAACTTCTTGACTTGTCGATCAAGGATTTCAATCGAAACCTCTTCATAAGCAAGGTTCTCATTCACACCTAACCCTTCAATAGGGAGAATGAATACGGGGTGGCCAATACACTTCTTAAGCATGGAGACATGAAATACCGGATGAACCAAAGCTATTTCACTAGGTAGTTGCAACTCCTAAGCAACCTTTCCTACCCTTTGAAATATCTCATAGGGACCCACATACCAAGGACTAAGCTTCCCATTCTTACTAAATCTCATCACCCTTTCATGGGTGAAATTTTCAAGTAGACCATATCACCTACTTCAAATTCAAGGTCTCTTCTTCTATTGTCGGCGTAGGACTTTTGCCGACTATAGGTTGTTTTCAACGTATCTCTTATCAAACGAACCTTTTCCAATGCTTCATAGATTATTTAGAGACCAAGGAGTGAAGACTCACCGAACCTTACTCTCATAGTCTTAGAAAATGCTAAGAAGAGAATTAGTACCTTGATCTGCATTCTCTCCGGATTCAAAGAGATGTGGATATATCTTTTTCATATCCTCCTCAGCTTCCCAAGTTGCTTCTTCAACAAATTTATTCTTCCGAAGGACTTTGACTAATGCAACTTCCTTTGTTCTCAACTTGTGAACTTGACGAGCCAAAATTTGGACTGGAATCTCTTCATAAGATAAGCTATCCTTAATCCCAATATTCTCAGTTGGTACAATCAATGAAGGATTACCCATACATTTCTTCTACATAGAAATATGAAATACCGGATGAATCGATGATAACTCTTGTGGTTGCTTCTACTCATAAGCTACATTATCAACTCTCTAGGATATTCTATAAGATCCAATTATACCGGGGACTATTCCCCTTGTTAAAAACCACATAACCCCCTTCATGGGTGACATATTAAGATATACCCAATCGTCCACCTAAAACTCTAACGGCCTCCTCCTAACATTTGTCTAGGACTTTTACCAACTCTGTGCCATTTTCAACCTCTCTTGAATCACTTTCACCTTCTCCATAGCTTGGTGAACTAGATATGGTCCTATCAACCCTGCTTCACCAACTTCGAACCATCCAATAAGAGATCTACATCTTCTCCCACAAAGAGATTCGTATGGATTCATTTGGATGCTCAAATGGTAGCTATTATTGTAAGTGAACTCAATGAGCGGTATGTCATCATCCCAATTCCCTTTGAAATCAATCACACAAGCCATCAACATATCTTCTAAAGTCTATATAGTACGCTCTTCTTTTCAATCCGTCTGAGGATGAAAATAGTGCTTAAGTTCACCTTTGAACCCAAACCTTTCTGGAAAGAATTCCAGTATTGAGCAGTAAATTGTGCACCTCTATCTAAAATAATGGAGATCGGAACTGCATAGAGTCTCACCATCTCTTGAAGGTACAACTTAGCATAATCCACGGCCTAATAAGTAGTATTTACGGGCAAGAAATGGGTTGTCTTTGTCATTCTATCGACAATCACTAAATAGAATCATTTTGCTTGTGAGATCTTGGCAAGCCTGTGATAAAGTCCATATAAATCATCTCCCACTTAAATTCCGAAAGTTCTATAGCCTGAGCTAATCCTCCAAGCCTTTGGTGTTCTACTTTCACTTTCTGGCAATTTGGGCACTTGGCAACAAACTCATCAATGTCTTTCTTCATGCCCTCCCACCAATATACCTCTCTCAAATTGCGGTACATCTTGGTGGAAATCGGATGAATGGAATACCTGGAGCAATAAGCTTCCTCCAGGATCCTCTCTTGGAATACATCCACCCTAGATACACACAGCCTACATTGATACTTTAGCACACCATATCCCCATTATTCAAAAGCAAATACTCTTTGCATATGAATATTTGATCAAGTCGAGAAAAATGGAATTTTGGTCTTGTTTCTCTTTCACCTATAACACTAAGGATAACTCAGCCCCATTGGTCACCACTATTCCTCCTTCTGTGGAATCCATAAGTTTGACTCCCAGACATGCAAATATGTGCACATCCTTATCTAACTCTCTCTTTTCTTCCTTAACATGGGCGGTACTCCCCATAGATAACCTGCTTAAGGCATCAACAACCACATTATCCTTACGTGGGTTGTAAAGAATGATCATGTCATAATCCTTAAGTAATTCTAACCACCTCCTCTATATGAGGATTAGAAGGGTCATAATCCTTGAGTAATTGTAACCACCTCCTCTGTATGAGATTCAGCTCCTTTTGAGTGAACACATATTGGAGGCTTTTGTGATCAGTGAATATGTCAACATGAATGCCATACAAGTAAAGACGTCATATCTTCAAAGCAAAAACTAATGCAACTAATTCTAAGTCATGAGTCGGATAATTCTTCTCATGAACCTTCAATAGTCTAGAGGCATAAGGTATAACCTTCCCATTCTGCATTAACACACATCCCAAACATACTCTTGATGCATCACAGTACACTACAAAACCTCGAGTACACTCTGATAAGGTCAAAACCGGAGCAGTAGTCATCCTTTTTCTCAATTCCTAAAGGCTCTTCTCACAAGCTTCGGACCATTGAAACTTTACGGTCTTCTAAGTCAACTTGGTCAAGGTAGATAAGATAGACAAAAACCCTTCAACAAATCTTCTATAATAGCCAGCCAAACCCAAGAAACTCCTTATCTCAATTGGAGATATGGGTCTAGGCCAACTTTGAATTGTTTATCTTATTTGGGTATCAACTCTAATCCCATCACCGAAAACAATGTGGGTCACAGAATTAATCCAAAACTCACACTTGGAGAACTTGGCAGATAGCTCCTTATCCTTAAATGTATGCCAAAAAATTCTGAGGTGACTAGCATGATCTTCTTCATTCCTTGAATAAATCAGTATGTCATCGATGACGACGATGACAAACAGATCTAAATAAGGTTTGAAGACTCTATTCATAAGATCCATGAATGCTGTTGGTGCATTTTCAAACCAAAGGACATAACTAAAAACTCATAATTCCCATACCTGGTTCTAAACGATGTCTTTGGGATGTCGCATTCCCTAACTTTCAACTGATGGTAGACTGATCTGAGATCAATTTTCTAAAAGATGAAGCACCCTGAAGCTTGTCGGAAATATCATCTATCTTTTGAAGAGGATACTTATTCTTGATGGTCACCTTATTAAATTGGCATTAGTCTATACACGTCCTAAGGGAACCATCTTTCTTTCTCACAAGTAAGACTGGAGCGCCCTTAGGTGAGACACTTGATTGAATACAACCTTTATCTAACAGATCTTTCAGCTTCTCTTTCAACTCTTTTAACTCTGCTAGTGTCATGCTATATGCCAGAATAAAGATAGGACGAGTATCTAGAATGATATCTATGCTGAAGTCTATCTCTCTTTCAGGAGGGACTCTAGGTAGATCATCAGGAAAAACTTCTGGAAACTCTTTTTCTATAGGAACTGACTGAAGGGAAGGCACCTCAGCACTTGAGTCATTGAATCATACTAAGTGATAGTTACATCTCTCTGAAACTAACTTCCTCGCCCTTAGGTATGAAATAAAATGACCCTTAGGCACTGCTGAACTACTACTCCACTCTATGACTGGCTCATTAGGAATTTGAAACTTGACAACTCGAGTTCTATAGTCTATTCATGCAAAACAAACATGGAGCAAGTCCATACTTAGAATGACATCAAAATCTACCCTGTCTAACTCTACTAGATCAGCCATGGTGTTCTTGTGATTGATTGAAATAGGACAATCACGATAGACTTTTTCCGCTGGAATAGACTCTCCAATAGGGGTAGAAAGACAGAAAGGTTCACAAAGTTTTTCAGGAATAATCTCAAACTGATTTGCAACATGAGTTACAAAAGATAAAATTACTCCTAGGTCTAACAAAGCATAAACATAAAAAGTAAATGCTTTTTTCATACCCGTGACAACATCTGGCGAGTTCTCTTGCTCTTGGCGGCTAGTGATCGCATAGAGACGGTTTGCCCCTCTGCCACTACCAGTAGTGGATCCTCTAGGTGCATCACTGTCTGGTGGAGAAACTACTGAAGATTGAGCTCTCTTTCCCGAATTTCCACCACCTTGCTTATTATTAGGGCAGTCCCTCACGAAGTGACTCGCTTGACCACACTTGAAGCAAACTTCCTGGCCATCAAGACATTTACCGGGGTAACTTCTACCACACTTAACACATGTAGGATCCTAACTCACCTCTGTTTCTGGGCGCAGGTGCACTAGTAAATGATGGTGCATGCCCCTTTGGTTTCTGGAATTGTGGTCGACTTGAACCACCTTTCTATTGACCAGACTCATTCACAGTCTTAGCTTTGTTGGTCTTGTATTCCTCTCTATCCCTCAGCTTTTATTCTTCAACTTGTTGCACATAGACCATTAACCTTGAAATGTCCATGTCCCCAATCAACATTGCAGCCCTATCTTTTTTTCTTGAAGCATGACCAAAGCCAGCAACAAATAAACTCATTTTGCTCCTCATATCCTTAACCATCTCAGAGTATGGAGAGATAGTTGGGTGAACTTCAACCCATACTCATGAACACTTAGCGAATCCTGCTTAAGGGTAAGGAACTCGCGTACCTTGGCCTCTCTCAGTTCTTAGGGAAAGAAGCGCCCCAACAAGGCCTCTTCAAAACAAGCCCAACTGTCAAGTGGTGCATCTTCACCTCTACTCTCCTTCCAGTTATCAAACAAAGTTATACCAATGCCCTTGAGGCTATAAGAACCTATCTCAACTCTCTTAGTGTCAGCAATATGCATTACCTCAATCACCTTCTTCAGCTCTTCCACAAAGTTTTCCGGATCTTCAGTAGTGCTCAAACCAGTGTAGCTTGGGGATTCATCCTCAAGAATTCCCAAATCCTTGAAGTGTCAGCCCTTCTTGTTGATCTTCTATTTGTTGCCTGAATTTGTTAGTCACCGCTTGGCTTAGCATCTGGATAGTCTCACCGAATTCAGTGTTAGTGACTTCTCTTTGAGGTTGCACATTTGGTGCATTAGGTACCCCTGGCTCTTCGACATTCCTTCTGGATGGTTAACCTCTAACTGCTCTTCATGGATGCATGATGATCTGAAATACGCTCAAGCATGAATTAAAGATAAACTTTGTAGATATAAACTCTAAGGCACAAAAGGATTTATGAAAGAAGTGAAGAAATTCCTAAATGTTGCAGCCTTTTTATCATAGATGTGGCGTGCTTCACACCGATGACTAAGACTCTATAGACAGAGCTTCATAGACTCCCCAGGACTCTTGAACCCTGGACGCTGATACCAAGTTTGTCATGCCCCGAGTCTACACCCAGGATGTGGCCGGCATCCAATGACTATTTTTGGCCTTGAGCGTACTCTTGGATTGGCTTACTTAACTCAGCGGAAGACTTAACACAAGATATAATCTCAAGAAATAACTTTAAATATAATAGCTAGCCAAAATGGAAACTTCATGACTTAGTCAATTAAAAGAGGAATGAAAAGACTGAGAAAAAACTAACGATGTTTGTCTATGAAGTTTCTTAAAATAAACATGGATGTTGGGACAGGACCCCCAATAATCCTAACAATAGAAAATTAAATCAAATAACTAAATAATATGATAAGGATGTCCTCCGAAATAAAGGGACGCTCACCAACTGACACTGAGCTGCTCACTGGATCAATGAAACGTCAAATGCTGATCCTAGATACTTGCGTCTTCATCATAAGATAATGCAGTCCAACTGACATCAGTACATTCAATGTACGAGTATTTGAGTTGAAATGCTTAACAACAACTTAGGCTTCATAGAATAAGATGAACTTACCTTGGCTCTGCTCAATTAAATGAATGTATATAAAGCAATTTAAAACACATGCAATATGTATATATAAATCTTGCAAAACAGTAAACAACTTAATTCTTTAAATAAAATATAATAGCAACTCAATTTTACTTTTATGTGAAAGTAATATAGTTCTGTGGGAAATTCTCTAACCGACAACCACCATTATGAGCCTAAGTGGTGATACAGCGTCTCGCCCATGCTCCCAGAACTATCATATACTTTGTCATCGCATAGGACATCCTCAACCTAGTGGATCCATTAGCTAAATTCACGTGATTATCTAAAACGTATGACCCGTTAATGCCCATGATGTCTACATGGTTTACATGGAGACTTGAGTTAATATGAACACTCATCCCCATATCGGTGCACAATACTACTCCAAAAATATACATAGCTCATGTTTTCAAAATAACCTCCTTCCTATGGGTTGAGAAAATTTGCTCAACCCTTTTTAGCTTTAAAAAGTCTTCTTGGAATCAATGTTCTTTTTTCTTGTTTAAAACTATGTTGGGAAATCTTAGTTTCCCTTTAACTTAAATGTACAAACGTTTATAAACTTCCTAGGGAATATTTAGTTACGTAATATCTTTTGAGAAATGAACTCAACTCTTTACTCTATACTTGACTTGAAACTTTTGATCTTAATCAACTCTTTAGGGAATACTTAGCTCCCCTATATCTTATAAAGGAAATACTTCAACTTTTACAGTCACGACTGGAATCTAGGACCCAGACGAGACCGGCGTCGTTGACCTCTCAGAGGTCGCAGACAAGCCTACTTACGTAATTCATACTTCATCTAGGTTAATTTTAGCGGAAAGTTTGAAACTTTTTGTTTCCTTAACATACTTGTTAAACATTCTTATCATTTCATAATTGTTCACCATAAACCATCTAACATTAAGAGATAAGCAACTGAAAGAAGTAGTTCAATAAGTATTAAGTGTATAATTGCCAAAATGGCACCAATAGAAAATCTGAATAAAAATAGGAAAGAAACGCTAGTGGAACATCTTATCATTAGCATTAAGTGTGTTAAGCTCAATACTTTCATTAGAGTGTTCTTAGAGACTGGTCTCTTCATTATTTTACACTCTTATTGGTGAGTACGTTTTGGTAACATTTATTTAGGCTAATTTGAGATTGCTCTCATCATATTCATTGGCCTCATGTCATATTGTCACCACATTCTTCATTATAAGCACCTTTGCTTTTCATAGTTACTCACCTCTTATTATGTGAATGTTTATTTCATCATTTCATAGTTTATCTCATCGTATGCCAATGCACTTGGCCACTTAGTGTATCTTACACTCATACATAACCCTTCTAGGGTTCATCGTTTCATTACATACATCTTAGGTTCACTTATTTTTGAACGTATGTTAGACTTATGTGTCTATACATACAAGCCATGGGCTTCATTCGTAGTTCGCTAAGTGATTCTTATTTTCCTAAGATTATGTAGTACAAGACTTATGTACCTTGTATACATGCCAAGATCTTAATATTTTATCTAAGTAGATGGCACTATTCTTGGATATTTTACTCTCATATGACTTATGCATCAATACGGAAGTTTGGGCAAGGGAACCCAAATCTTGAATCACTTGGACATCATTTATATTTTTCATTAATTTTATTTCTAATATTCATAACATTAGACTCTAAATTAAATCTTCAAATTTATATTGGAGGATTAATTTTCTATTTTAATTTCACTCTTAATTAACCAAAGGGTTGGGGGTTCGATCCCCCACAACCTCTTTGATTTTATTTAATTAAATTCACTGCAATGGGGAGGTTGTGGGTTCGAACCCCCACAGCCCCCCTCATTTTCGTATTTAATTTCGCTGAGGAGGCTGTGAGGTGGTGGGTTCGAACCCCCACATCCCCTTTATTTTTATTTCAATTAAATGGGGCGAGTGGCAGTGAGGTTGTGGGATCGAATCCCCACAGCCTCACTTTATTTCCTTGTTTTTTTTCGCCTCTCCCTTCAGCTCTGAGGTCGTGTGTTCGATCCCCATGCCTCGCATTTTTTGTTTACTTAATTTTTTTCTCCTTCTACTCCCCATAGGTCGCTAGTTCGATTCCCCCAGCCCCCTTTTATATTTCTTTTCTTTTTCGCGAATGCAGCAGCTGGGTCACGAGTTCGATTCCCCCATCCCCCTTTATTATTATTTTACTTTTCTTTTCGCGAATCCACAGTGGCCAGGTTCGAATCCCCTTAGCCCCATCTTCTTTTTCCCTTTTTCGCGAAGACCAGCAGCCAAGGATCAAATCCACCCCCCCCCCCAGCCCGTTTTCCCCTTCTTTTTTTTGTCGCGAAACCAGTAGCTAAGGGGTTCGATTCCCCTTAGCTCCTTCACATTATTTTCCCTTGTTTTTTAGCCTTATCAATATGTGAGGTCTTGGGTTCTATTCCCATTGACCTCACTTTTTATTCCCTTTTTAAAATCCCAGAATTGGCATTATTAATTAGTGCCCAAATCTGGAAATTTTAGTCCTTCTCCAACCATTTTTAGGTGCATTTGTTTCATAAGTTTAGATAGCTACAAGATGGTTATTTCAATCCACTATACTTCATTATAATGAACATCACATTGTACACCCATTACACATATAAAATACACAATAAATACACAACTTATACACCCTAAAACAGTGACTAAAACACTGCCCTATACACGCCTATACATCAACTTTTCCGATCACATTTTGATGATCATTATCGCAATTTCCCACACATAAACACATTCGCATTTAATTTAAACACATCAATCATGCCTAAATCTAGCAGCACAACATACCCATCCTACAAATTCGTTTGGGAGCTAAGGACAAGTACATACGAAGGGGAACAACCGTAGTTTCAAGAGTTTAAGAACGTTCGAAGGAAAGTACTCTTGGAGAATGAATTCAAGGAGAGAAACCCATACCTTTGGACGTTGTTCAAGTGTGAATATACTGCACGGAAACTCCTCCAAACCACGCCCAATTCACTTCAATGTACACCCTACTCGACAAACCTCTCTTAGCCTTGACGTTTTGATTACTTTGTCTTTTACTTAAAAATTCTTGTGAGTTATTCAAGTGTAAGGAACTCTTGATGAATTTTTTTCTGGTTTTTGATGTGTTTGGCAGAATAACGTGAGAGAGAGAGATTGAGAACGTGAGAGAGAGTTGAGAAATGTGAGGGAGAGAGTTATTAGGATTTAGGAGACTAAATTCAAGACTTAGTCAAAATAGGATTTAATTAACTTAATAAAAAATCTGATTTATTTTAATTAATATGTGAAAGGACCATTTTACCCTTAATGAATAGATTTTAATTGATGATTAAATCATCAATTCCTTGCTCCTAGTGGGGATCGAACCCGAGTGGCAACCCATTTGCAAAATGGGTCCCTCCGGGTCGCCCCAAATTCGAAAAGCTCTTTTAATTAAATTAATTAATTAATTTATTAATTTCTCAGGGTAATTACCCTTAGCCTAGAAATGACCATTTTACCCCTGGACCCTTAAAACTTAAAATTTCTTCTTTTAAGTCCGATAAAAGACTCCTTCGATTAAATCTTACTTATCGAGAGCCTCACATGGTTGGTTCCAACCTTTCCAAGCTCAACTAACTCCCCAAGATTAGTTGGCTTGGTCGTAGTAAGGGTTCTGAGGTCTGGTTCTACGCGTATCAATCCGTGTGAACCTTGTTCTAATCGCAAGCATTCTTGACACCCTAAGTCTTGATCCTATTCATTTTTAGGGTTGTTACATTATCCCCCCCCTTAGGAACATTCGTCCTCGAATGACACTACCACTTTACATCGTAATGCCAGTCAGATCATAATAAAAACACTATGCATAGTCAATCAATAACAACAAGATACGGAGAGATAAGGAAACATAGGCTTAAGAGTAGGAAGTCTAACCTCAAGAGCTTAAAATATGAGGGTAGCGGGATCTCATGTCGGCCTCAGCCTCCCACATAGCACCCTCAACAAGATGATTTCTCCACAATACCTTCACTGTGGCAATCTCCTTGTTCCTCAGCCGCTTGACCTGTCTGTCTAAGATCTCTACTGGTACCTCCTCATAAGACAAGTCTTCACCAACCCCCAAACTTTCCACAGGTAGAATCGATGCTGGATCACCTAGGCACTTCTTCAACATAGAAACATGAAAGACTGGATGGACAGAAGCTAGCTCCGCAGGCAATGCTAACTCATAGACCACCTCATCCACACGCTGTAGGATCTCATATGACCCAACATACCTCGGACTCAACTTTCCTTTTCTACCAAATCTCATCACCCCTTTCATAGGTTATATCTTCAAGTAAACCTGGTCACCAACATCAAACTCTAAGGGCCGTTTTCTGTTATCTGCATATGACTTCTGCCGACTGTAAGCAGTGGCCAACCTGTCTCTAATCACTCTGACCTTCTCTAAGGCCTCATGAATGATCTCTGGACCCAAAATAGATGACTCTCCAACCTTGAACCACCCAACTGGAGATCTACACCTCCTACCATACAGTGCCTCAAACGGTGCCATCCCAATGCTGGAGTGATTGCTATTATTATATGAGAACTCTATCAAAGGCAGATGGTCATCCCAGTTACCTCTGAAGTCAATCACACACGCTCTCAACATGTCCTCCAATGTCTGAATGGTGCGCTCTGCTTGCCCATCTGTCGGAGGATGAAAGGCAGTGCTAAGCTTTACCGCGTGCCCAAGCTCTTCTGGAAAGATCTCCAGAAATGTGAAGTAAACTGAGCTCCTCTATCTGAAATAATAGACAAGGGAATCCCATGCCATCTCACAATCTCATCAGTGTAGAGTCTCGCATAATCCTCGGCTCTGTAAGTAGATTTCACAGGGATAAAGTGGGCAGACTTAGTCAATCTGTCCACAATAACCCATATGGAGTCATGCTGCCTCCTAGTCCTCAAAAGACCAACCACGAAGTCCATATTAATGGCCTCCCACTTCTAAGTCGGAACCTCAATAATCTGAGTCAGACCACCAGGCTTAAGATGCTCTGCCTTAACCTGCTGACAATTAGGACACTTGGCCACATATTCTGCAATGTTCTTCTTCATGACATCCCACCAATAAATCTTCTTAAGATCATGATACATTTTGGGGGAACCTGGATGTATGGAATATCTTGAACCATGGGCCTCTGCAACAATCCTGGTCTGCAAACCATCCATATCTGGTACACACAGCCTGTCCTGATACTTAAGTATGCCATCACCTCCCAAAGCAAAAGACTTATTCATCTTCATCAGCAGTGAGTCCTTCAGCTCCATCAACACAGGATCTAGATGCTGACCCTTCTTGACTTCGACTACCAAGGATGATTCAGAACTAGGATGAACTGAAATATCCCCACTAGTAGAGTCAACCAAACGCATACCCAGTCTGGCCAATCTGTGTACATCGTTCACCAGCTCCTTCTTCTCATCCTCAACGTGGGTTGTACTTCCCATGCTCATCCTGCTCAAAGCATCAGCTACAACATTAGCCTTACCTTGATGGTAGTGCACATTCATGTCATAATCCTTCAACAACTCCAACCATCTCCGCTGACGTAGATTCAACTCCCTCTGTGTGATCACGTACTGGGGACTCTTATGGTCTGTGAACACATCCACATGCACTCCATACAGATAATGCCTCCACAGCTTCAGTGCAAACACCACACATGCCAACTCTAGGTCATGAGTGGGATAATTCTTCTCATGAACCTTGAGTTGTCTAGACGCATAGGCTATCACCTTACCAACCTGCATAAGAACACAACCCAAACCAACCCTAGATGCATCACAATAAAAAGTTTAATTCTCACTACACTTAGGCAAAGTAAGCACCGAGGCTGAAGTGAGTCTGTCTTTGAGCTCCTGGAAACTCTTCTCACAAGTCTCCGTCCATTCGAACTTGGCTTTCTTCTTAGTCAAAGCTGTCAGTGGGGCAGCAATGGAAGAAAAACCCTCCACAAACCTGCGGTAGTAACCATCCAATCCCAGAAAGCTATGGATATCGGTGGGAGTAAGAGGTTTTGGCCAGTTCTTCACAGCCTCAGTCGTCCTGGGGTCCACTTCCACACCCTGATCGGACACAAAATGACCCATGAAGCTCACTGATCTAAGCCAAAATTCGCACTTGCTGAATTTGGCATACAGCTGATGTTGTCTAAGTACCTGCAAGGTTAGTCTCAAATGTTGTTCATGCTCTTCCTCGGTCCTAGAGTAGATGAGGATGTCATCAATGAATACTATAACGAAAGAATTAAGGTATTCACGGAAGACTCGGTTCATGAGGTCCATAAATGCAGCTGGTGCATTAGTGAGACCAAATGACATGACTAAGAACTCATAATGACCATAATGGGTACGGAAGGCTGTCTTTGGGATATCTCCATCCCTAACCCTAAGATGATGATACCCTGAACGAAGATCAATCTTAGAGAAGAAACTAGACCCTTGGAGCTGATCGAACAAGTCATCTATTCTGGGAAGTGGATACTTATTCTTTATAGTGACTTTGTTGAGCTGCCGATAATTGATACACATTCTAAGGGTTCCATCCTTCTTTTTCACAAACAACACTAGAGCGTCCCAAGGAGATATGCTCGGCTGAATGAAACCCTTATCAGTGAGATCTTTTAACTGCAGCTTAAACTCTTTGAGTTCAGCTGGAGCCATTCTGTAAGGAGGAATCAAAATTGGTTTAGTATCGGGTTCTAAGTCGATACCAAAGTCAATCTCTCGGGGAGGGACTCTAGGCAAATCATCAGGAAATAAATTTTGGAACTCATTCACTACAGGCACTGAGTCTATGTAAGGAATGTCATGATCTAAATCATTAACACTCACAATATGACACAATAACCCCTTGGACATCATTTTATTGGCCTTAAGGTTCGAAATCAAGGGATTAGGATGACTCGAGTTGTACCCCTCCCAGACCAGCTCTACCTCATTAGGAAAATGAAATCTCACAACCCTACTACGGCAATCCATACAAGCATAACAACTATGAAGCCAGTCCATGCCAAGAATAACATCAAAAAAATGCATTGGTAACTCAACTAAGTCTGCACACATAGTCTTACCACATACACCTATTGGGCGATCCTTGTATACTCTATCAGTTCTTACATTTTCTCCTAAAGGTGTACTAACCACTATAGGATCATGCAGAACTTCAGGCAATATCTCAAAAGTGAGAGCAAGCAAGGGAGTTACAAAGGAAAGCGTAGACCCTGGATCGAGTAAAGCATAAACAGAAGTTGAGAATACTTGCAACATACCTGTGACCACATCAGCAAACTTCTCCTGCTCCTCCCTGCCCTTCAGGGCGTAGAACCTGTTTCTCTTAGGAGGCTCGGCTGCTGCTGCGCCTTGCGGATTAGGCCTAGGCTGAGCATTACCTCCAGCCTGACCCCTGTTCTATGGGCAGTCCTTAACCATGTGCCCGCTCTTACCGCAACCGAAGCTGGCATTAGTGCCCTGTCTGCACTATCCATTGTGAGCTCGACCACACTTAGCACAATTCTTCTTAGGACGCTGCATCTCACCTCCATTGCCATTCTTGGGCTCAGGTCTGCCTCCTCTAGGTGTAGCACCCCTCTGAGGATTTGAATTCCCAGAACTTTGTTGCCCCTTTATGAACCTTGGCTGCTCACGGAAGCCAAAGTTGTTTATGTGGCCTCCATGGCTGGGACCTACCTGATCTTGAGGCCTAGGCCTCCTAGCATCACGAACACCTCTCTTTCTATGGCTGTCCTCTACCTACTGGACATGCACCATACACCTGGAAAGATCCATATTATCATGGAGCATCGTAGATCGACACTCCTCCTCCAGGTCTCCATTGATTCTTGTGAGGAACCTGCTCATCTCATCCCTGCTGTTAGAAACCAGGGAAGTAGCATACCTGGATGATTTCAAAAAAATTCAGTATTCTCGTCATTCTTGCTATTAAATACTAGAGAAAGTAACATACCTTGATAGCTTAACAAACTTCAGGGAATACTCCCTAACTGTCATAAAGCCTTATTTAAGGTTGATGAACTCCTCAACCTTTGCTTCCCTTATCTCTCTGGGGAAGAATCTCTCCAGAAATGCTGTCTTGAACAGCTCCCAAGTGACTGGCATTCCACCTAAGACACGGTTATCTTGCCACATCTTGCACCAAGTCTGTGCAACATCCTTGAGCTGATAGGAAGCCAGCTCAGCCTTCTACATATCAGTGGCCCCCATAGCCACCAGGATCTTATGCACCTCATCCACAAACTCCTGGGGATCCTCTGCAGTCCTAGACCCTGTGAAAATAGGAGGATTCATCCTCGTGAAATCCCTCAGCCTGTCAGCCATGCTACGAATCGGTGGGTTCTCCCTTTGAACATCCTGCCGGTTGACTTGGGCGTCATAGCCTGAGCCTGCATCGTGATGGCCTGTGCCATCTGGGCCAGAGATTCCCTCACCTCAGCATCAGTCAACCCAGCTGGGTTAACCGGCATGGCCACTCCTTCAGCTGGAGCCTGGGGTGGAACTCGATTGCCCTTAGCAGCTGCTCCCCTTCTCCTCTGACCAATAGCCCTCCTAGTGTTCAATATCTGGAAAAAAAACAGGGATTGATGTTAGACACGCTCATAACACCAAGAACTCATATATTAAGAAAAGCAAGATAAGATCAGAAGAAGGGAAATTTTCCTACGCATCATGCAGTCTCTAATTCAGGATAGTGGTGCACTTCACTACCATGATTTAGAAACTACTCAATGTGGTTGATGTGAACTTATTATTTTCGTAATTTAACCTAGTGCTCTGATACCAACTTTGTCATGACTGGAATCTAGATCCCAGATGAGACCGGCGTCGTTGACCTCTCAGAGGTCGCAGACAAGCCTACTTACGTCATTCATACTTCATCTAGGTTAAGTTTAGCGGAAAATTTAAAACTTTTTGTTTCCTTAACATACTTGTTAAACATTCTTATCATTTCATAATTGTTCACCATAAACCATCTAACATTAAGAGATAAGCAACTGAAAGAAGTAGTTCAATAAGTAATAAGTGATTAATTGCCAAAATGGCACCAATACAAAGTCTGAATAAAAACAGGAAAGAAACGCTAGTGGAACATATTCCACTAGCTCAACTCTAAAAACTATGCTAGAATGTAAAACAGTAGCATCCTCGAAAACATGAGGACCTACCAAACTCTGGATGAATGCTGACGTCCGGATAGCTGCAAAAATGATCATGTAGCTCTATCGCCCACTTGTGCCTGCACCTAAAATAGTATAGATGTATAGGGTTAGTACACACTTGTACTAAGTATGGGTATATGCAAACACATACCACGGACATGCATGAGAAAGAATAGCTCTTTCCTAACAACATGATTTTTGGAAATCAAGTCAGTGGACTGGCCAAATTGAGATTAGGAAAGTTAGTGAACTTTCCAAATTGGGTTAGGAAGGTCATGCCATGAGAGTAACATGCATCATTATAAATATTGTATTGCACACAACACATAACATCTTCATATAGCACATATAATAGCACATAACATATAACACATAGCTTCTTTCGTATCATTCATTCTTATGCCATGAGACCTTAGAATCATGGACTTGACATTAAGACTTTCCAAAATGAGGGGTCAACATATGGGACCTCAACTAGGGAGTCTTCATTAGCAAACACAGAGTCTGCTTCATTCATTCATACGTACTTCATTTCATTTCATTCATAGGCCAGTTTGAACACCAGCTATACCTAGGGTGTAGTTTAAGACTTTCATCGGGTTTGCTGTGCAATGATCAGGAATAACCTAATGTCATTACCTGAATCTAGCTCACCTCTTGATTATCCTATTCTAACACCTTTGGTATCATTCATTTCTTTATGTGTTTCATTTGAGGCTGGCCTCATTCATTCATATGGAACTTTAACTTTAACCGACATAGATCATGTGAGCATCATGAAATCCAGTGTCTCCCCCGCACCAAAAAGAGGTGGAAATCACTGGCCAAAGTGACCCAATAAACATGCTAGCGTACATGGGAATTTAACCCCACCAGATCCCTATATTGGCAGTATAGGTTCAAACACTAGGAGATGTATGGAGACCCATACCCGGCAAGCTGGACAGTATCATCTCATGAGAGTTACGTGAACATTCGCCCTTCCCAAAAGAAGGCATCACCGCTCATAGCTAGCCTATCGGTGCTTAGTATAAAGTTCCATTATGTTGAACTCATACGTCATGAAAGCTGGCTTCTAGTATGAGGACAGTATAGCTCATTAGATGATTTATCATCTCATCATTAGCATTAAGTGTGTTAAGCTCAATACTTTCATTAGAGTGTTCTTAGAGACTGGTCTCTTCATTATTTTACACTCTTATTGGTGAGTACGTTTTGTAACATTTATTTAGGATCATTTGAGATTGCTCTCATCATATTCATTAGCCTTATGTCATATTGTCACCACATTCTTCATTATTAGCACCTTTGCTTTTCATAGTTACTCACCTCTTATTACGTGAATGTTTATTTCATCATTTCATAGTTTATCTCATCATATGCCAATGCACTTGGCCACTTAGTGTATCTTACACTCATACATAACCCTTCTAGGGTTCATCGTTTCATTACATACATCTTAGGTTCACTTATTTTTGAACGTATCTTAGACTTATGTGTCTATACATACAAGCCATGGGCTTCATTCGTAGTTCGCTAAGTGATTCTTATATTCCTAAGATTATGTAGTACAAGACTTATGTACCTTGTATACATGCCAAGATCTTAATTTTTTGATCTAAGTAGATGGCACTATTCTTGGATATTTTACTCTCGTATGACTTACACATCAATACGGAAGTTTGGGCAAGGCAACCCAAATCTTGAATCACTTGGATATCATTTATATTTTTCATTAATTTTATTTCTAATATTCATAACATTAGACTCTAAATTAAATCTCCAAATTTATATTGGAGGATTAATTTTCTATTTTAATTTCACTCTTAATTAACCAAAGGGTTGGGGGTTCGAGCCCCCACAACCTCTTTGATTTTATATAATTAAATTCACTGCAATGGGGAGGTTGTGGGTTCGAACCCCCACAGCCCCCCTCATTTTCGTATTTAATTTCGCTGAGGAGGCTGTGAGGTGGTGGGTTCGAACCCCCACAGCCCCTCTATTTTTATTTCAATTAAATTGGGCGAGTGGCAGTGAGGTTGTGGGATCGAATCCCCACAGCCTCACTTTATTTCCTTGTTTTTTTTTCGCCTCTCCCTTCAGCTCTGAGGTCGTGGGTTCGATCCCCACGCCTCGCATTTTTGGTTTACTTAATTTTTTTCTCCTTCTACTCCCCATAGGTCGCGAGTTCGATTCACCAAGCCCCCTTTTATTTTTCTTTTCTTTTTCGCGAATGTAGCAGCTGGGTCGCGAGTTCGATTCCCCCAGCCCCACTTTACTTATTTTTTTCTTTTGTTTTCGCGAATCCACAGTGGCCAGGTTTGAATCCCCTTAGCCCCATCTTCTTTTTCCCTTTTTCGCGAAGACCAGCAGCCAAGGATCGAATCCCCCCAGCCCCGTTTTCCCTTTTTTTTTTGTCGCGAAACCAGTAGCTAAGGGGTTCGATTCCCCTTAGCTCCTTCACATTATTTTCCCTTGTTTTTCAGCCTTATCAATATGTGAGGTCTTGGGTTCTATTCAAATTGACCTCACTTGTTTATTCCCTTTTTAAAATCCCAGAATTGGCATTATTAATTAGTGCCCAAATCTGGAAATTTTAGTCCTTCTCCAACCATTTTTAGTTGCATTTTTTTCATAAGTTTAGATAGCTACAAGATAGTTATTTCAATCCACTATACTTCATTATAATGAACATCACATTGTACACGCATTACACACATGAAATACACAATAAATACACAACTTATACACCCCAAAACAGTGACTAAAACACTACCCTATACACGCCTATACATCAACTTTTCCGGTCACATTTTGATGATCATTATCGCAATTTCCCACACATAAACACGTTCGCATTTGATTTAAACACATCATTCATGCCTAAATCTAGCAGCACAACATACCCATCCTACAAATTCGTTTGGGAGCTAAGGACAAGGACATACGAAGGGGAACAACCTTAGTTTCAAGAGTTTAAGAAACGTTTGAAGGAAAGTACTCTTGGAGAAAGAATTCCAGGAGAGAAATCCATACCTTTGGGCGTTGTTCAAGTGTGAATCTGCTGCTCGGAAACTCCTCCAAACCACACCCAATTCACTTCAACGTACACCCTACTCAACGAACCTCTCTTAGCCTTGACGTTTTGATTACTTTGTCTTTTACTTAAAAATTCTTGTGAGTTCTTCAAGTGTAAAGAACTCTTGATGAATTTTTTTCTGTTTTTTGATGTGTTTGGCAGAATAACGTGAGAGAGAGAGATTGAGAACGTGAGAGAGAGTTGAGAAATATGAGGGAGAGAGTTATTAGGATTTAGGAGTCTTAATTTAAGACTTAGTCAAAATAGGATTTAATTAAGTTAATTTAAATCTGATTTATTTTAATTAATATGTGAAAGGACCATTTTACCCTTAATGAATAGATTTTAATTGATGATTAAATTATCAATTCCTTGCTCCTAGTGGGGCTCGAACCCGAGTGGCAACCCATTTGCGAAATGGGTCACTCCGGGTCGCCCCAAATTTGAAAAGCTCTTTTTATTAAATTAATTAATTAATTTATTAATTCCTCAGGGTAATTACAATATTACCCTTGCATTGGAAATGACCATTTTACCCCTGGACCCTCAAAACTTAAAATTTCTTCTTTTAAGTCCGGTGTAAGACTCCTTCGATTAAATCTTAGTTTTCGAGAGCCTCACATGGTTAGTTCCAACCTTTCCAAGCTCAACTAACTCCCCAAGATTAGTTGGCTTGGTCGTAGTAAGGGTTCTGAGGTCTGGTTCTACGCGTATCAATCCGTGTGAACCTTGTTCTAATCGCAAGCATTCTTGACACACTAAGTCTTGATCCTATTCATTTTTAGGGTTATTACATTTACACTTTCTTTAACTCAAAACTTGAGCCAAAAAAACAAAGTTAAGAACGTTTAAATAAGACTCTTGGAAGTTTTAAAAAACTTTACTTTAACTCACTTCATAGCTTTAGACTTGACTTCTTAACTTCCTTGACTTTGATCCTAACTTCCATTGAATTGAATTATGGATTCAAGGTTCATGATCTCATGATTATGGATGATTTCATGATGTTTAGATGTAATTTTAAGTTTTGGAATCAAATAGGACTTATAGGTACATCACTTACGAAATAGTACGAAAAGATGGGGGGGGGAAATGAGGTATCCAGGTGACGCTGACGCTCTTAGAGGTGCAGGGCGCCCGATCCTGACGGACAGAGATTGTCCTGAGAGGCTCTGGATGGCGCGGCGCGCCAGGCTCTGTAGACAGAGCCTGCCCTGAGGAGCTCTTGCAGGCGCGGCGCTTAGGGCTTGTGAGATGGGATTTCTGACTTTTCTTCTCTTATTTTCAATTCTAAACCTTCAATTCTAAACATCCATGGATCTCACCCTTAATACTTAGCATCACCCCCGATGAATTCCACTTGATGTTCTTGGCGTTTTTTGATGAATTATTGGCCTTTTATCCTTTCTCCTTCTTCTCTTTTCTTTTCTCCACTAAGCGTATTTAAATTTTCTAAAACTGACTTTAGTCTTAGTTTAACCCCTAATAGAACCTTAAAACAAATTAGGAAATAGTAGGTGAAAAGACCACTTTATCCTTACTAACATCTGGATGGATTTTTCTTTAATCCAACAACCCAACTTCAGATAGGCATATCTCTCTCATACGATATCAAAAATTCCCAAACTCGGCGGAGTTGGAAAAATCTCTACCAGGGCTTTCTAATCATATAAAGAACTGACCCTAACTCATCCTGATCTAGAAGTTATGACTATTTCAAAATGACAAAAACTCACTTTTACACTTAGGAATTTTTTCCCAATATTTCTCCCATTCTTTCAAAAAATAACCATTCTTAGTTTCTTTGTTTAATTCGAGCTATTTCGGATTACGAGATGTTACAATTTTTTTCCATTAACTTGTATTTAGAGATTTGCTTGTTCCCTTTGTAATATATTCTCTTCTTCACTGTTTGTCATCACAACAGACCTTCTTTCTCTTGTTCATGATTTTGTTCTACTCTAGAAACAATGTTATGTGAGACTTGTATTTTTCTTTTGATTCAATTGAAATATTTTAGAGTCTTGTACACGTGACAACCAGATTTTGGGGGTATTTTTGATTCTAACATAAAATTTCCGCATTTTATTGTAATTGTTGAGTTTTAGGCTGACTTGTCTCGGTGGAATAAGATGAGTGCTATCACGTCCATTTTTGGGTCGTGACAATATCAAAAGACTTGAAACATCGAGAGGATTTCATATGTACAATTTGAGATTATTTGGAGGTAAATTTGGGTTGATCTTGATTGAATAGTCAATATATACTTCATATATAGTCAATGTATACTTCATATATAGTTAAACCATATCTAGTTTTTTGAGTTTATCATAATGTATATTTAGCATATAACTCATATACAGGTACGATATATTATATAGTTAGTATATACTTTACATGACTTTTAGCAAACTATAACATATAATCAATATAAAGATTGAATATTTTTTAAATTATTTAACTATATTATTGTAAACTAATTACTAATTTATTATATATAATTGAAACTTATAATCCTAAAATATAAGGTCAAAATAAAACATTAATCTTAAATTAAGTGTCATTTTAGTTATTTTCTCAAAAAGTCTCACATAAAGACAAAGGAATTAAGTCATATCCTACTCACACTCATGAGTTACTTAATGCCAAAAAATATTTGAAAAAGCAAAAGCCGTCATTGGAGGGTTAAATTCTCAATCGTTTCCTTCTTTGTAAAGCTACTTTGCTTCATCAACCTCCAATTTCGATTGAAGATTCCTACATATTGCTGAATTTGATGGATTCCTGTATGGTTTTTTACTCATCAGTATTACTTGTTTATCTGTTGAACGTTGCTCTGTTTTTGAAAAAAGACAAAAAAAACTGAACTCTTTTGAAATGTGGATGAAGTTACAATGTTTTTTTCAAGTGAATTTGTCCGCGAGAGGACCTTTCTTTAGTTTTCATTCTGTCTAGAGTTAATATACGGGGATAAAAAACATGATATTTTTTGTGTTTGTTTTTGTATACTCAATTATGTTTGGATGAAATTATGGTTAGGTTTTTTTTTGGTGTGTTTGTGTGGAGGAATGCATGCTTTTGCTAATAGATTTTATATATAATGGACTTTGGCCATAAAAATTGAGAGAAATTTATAAAAAAGTACTTTTTTCACCCGAATCAATCGTACTAACTCAAAAACAATCAACTCCAATTTATATTCACAACCAAACATAACTCCGTTTCAATCATAATTATTCACTTTTTTTATATAGTGAATAACGATTATTCAGAATTAGAGTTGTGTTTGGTTGTGATTATAAATTGGAATTAATTGTTTTTGAGTTTTTGTGAGTGATTTGGAGTGAAAAAAGTGAACACAACGTGAATTTTATGGCCAATCGTGTTTGTTTTTTGGGGTCTTTCTTCCCTGCCACAGATATCAGTGGCAGAGGAACAAAAGAAGTTAAGTTATTCATGAATGTTGAAATGAAGTTAAGGGATGCAATTAGATATAAAGTTTATTGTTTTGTAAAACTAAGGTGTGAAATTTGTAGATAATCATCTAACTACTGGAATGAGTGATGCATATCAGTTTATTTTGGATGTTAATTTTTCCATCTTCTTTTTCTTTTGGGTGCTCTTTCTTGACAAGATGAGTATTAGAATGTCAAAATTTGATACATATGTTGCATGTGACTAGTTATCAGAATGGATAACGGTGATGTCGAGATGGTGGATGCCGAAAAGGATGTCCCCTCTAGTGATGTCCTAGTGTCCAATGAATCCCCGGTCAAGTACAAAAATGGTGTTAAGATAGAAGGTTTGATTGGAACAAGCAATGCTGAGGACAAGACAGATGATCAGAGTTATTCAAACAGAGAGGACTTGAAGAATGCTAGATGTGAGACGGGGGACCAGCTCAACATTGCTTATCCCAATCAAGCATTCTTTCTTAACACTATTTTCGTACTTGACGGATGACACATTTGACACTAGGACATTCTTTTCGGCATCCCCTATCTCTACATCACCCATATCCGTTCTGACGACTAGTCACAAAAAACATATTATATGTATCAAATTTTGGCATTCTAATACTCATCTCCTCAAAAAAGCAACCAAAACAAAAAGGTAAGGGAAGTTAACTTCCAAAAAAAACTGATATGCATCACTCGTTCCACTAGTTATATGATTCTCTATAAATTTCATACCTTTATTTCAAATTAAATTTTTCACAAGAAAAGAACTTTATATCTTATTTCATTCTATAACTTCATTTCAAATTTCATGAATAACTTAACTTCTTTTCTTCCTTTGCCGCTGATTGGCTATAAAATTCAAGTTGTTTTAACTTTTTTCACTACAAATTACTCAAAAAAAAAAAACTCAAGAACAACTCCAATTTTCAATCATCATTATTTAAATTGAATAATGATGCTTGAAGATCATATTTGTGTTTGATTGTGAATATAAATTGGAGGTGAAAAAAGATCTTCAAATTCTTTCAATTTTAATGGACAACTTGCCTTATATATAAAATCTATTAGCGAAAGCATGCATTCCTCCACACAAACACACACAAAAAAAAAACTAATCTTAGTATCATCAAAACAGAATTGAGGATAAAAAAAAATCCTGTTTTCATCCACGTATGTTAACTCTGAACAGAATGACAACTAAAAAAGGTCCCCCGCCAATCATTTCACCGGAAAAAACATCAAAACTTCATCCACATATCAAATGTGTGTAGTTTTTTTATTTGTTTTCAAAAATAGGGAAATGTTCAACAGATAAACAAGTAATGCCGATTAGTAAAAAAAACATACAGGAATTCATCAAACTCAGCAAGAGGCAGAAATCTCCAATCGAAATCGAAGGTTAACAAAGAAGGAAATGATCGTGAGCTTAACCCTCCAATGACGGCTTTCGCTTCTTCAAATATTTTTTTGGCACTAAGTAACTGAAAAGTGTGAGTAGGATATGAGTTAATTTCTATGTCTTTATGTGAGACTTTTTGAGAAAATTACTAAAATGACACTTAATTTAAGAGTAATGTTTTATTTTGGTCTTATATTTTAGAAATAGTTTCAATTATATATAATATAAATTAGTAATAAGTTTACAAAAAAATCTGGTTATATAATTAAAAAACTATATATACTGATTATATGCTATAGTTTGCTAAAGTCATATAAAGTATAAGAAAAAGAATTAAAAATACCACTAAACTATCAAAATTGCTCAAATTTGTCATTAAACTATATCGTGGCTCAAAATTACCCTTCCTGTCAAAGTATTCGGTCATACTTACCCTTCTAATTAACATAAGTATGTTAAGTGCCACATGGACAACACATAAGTGCCAAAGATTTCCCACTTCCATATAGACTAATAATTTCCCGAATATCTAATTTTCCCCTCATTTATCTTAAGATTTGATTTCAGCCATTTCCCCTCATTTTCGCGGGTAGGGTAAGAAATGATTCACAGATTTCTTCACTTTGCGGCTGGGTTTCGAAGTTGATTTCGTGGCTGGGTTTCAAAGTGGATCTTCGCAGTCGTAGGTTAGTAAATCTTTGTTCTTATTTTATTATGTTTATGATTTCAAATTTGTGGATGGATCCATAATTGGTGATGAATTGATGGATTAAAAGGGTAAATCTGACCTATTTCTGATAGTTTTGGGGTACTTTTGAGCCTTTTTCATACAGTATATACTGACTATATAATATAGTGTACCTATATATGAGTTATACATTGACTATACATTACGATACACTCAAAAAACTAAATATAGTTTAACTATACATGAAGTATACATATGACTATTTAATATCCATCAAATTAAATTCATCTCTAAATAGTCTCAAATTTTGGCAATGGAATCATCTTGATGTTTTGAGTCCTTTTTATATTATTCGCTAGAAACGATTCATCTTTGCAGCACATCAAATTGTAAAGAAAAGGATAAACAACTAGGAAGAAGAATGAAATGAAAAAAGAGGAGGAGGGGGGAAGAAAGAAGGAAAATATGTTATTAATGGCGAAATTAGAAGGAAGAAGAAGAAGAGTAGGTCTGGCCAATTTTAGTAATTTTGAAATTTTAGCTAGATAAGGTAAAGGTAACCCTTAGACTATAACGGAAATGTCATAGACACGCCTTAACTAAAGTAAGATCTTATTAACTCCCCCACGCCACCCCAGAGCTGAGGGCAATTCAAAGTCGTTGGTACACTCGATGCACTCCACAAAAGAAAATCACAAGTAGGGCCCTGTACAGGGCAACATGTAGTAAGTATATATTATCGGCCGACTCAAAATAGCAACTATTATGCATAATAATAGTATAAAATCAACTATAGCACTTAGCAGGTGATAAACAACAAACGACATGAACAAGTGACAACAAAAGCAAGTACGTAATCAATGAAGATATCAAGCACACACACGAGGACTCATGCCTCCACACGACGCTCATTTGATAAATGGGTTCTTTGAGATTGAGTACATTCAGTTAATTCAATATATTTTCCTCTTTAATATTACCGTGTCAGAATATGAAAACCCAATCAAATAATTTTATGTCAGAACGTGACACCCCAATCCAATAATACCGTTTCAGAACGTGTCACCCCAATCCAATAATATCATGTCAAAACGTGACAACCCCATCCAATAATACTATGTCGGAATGTGACGCCCCGATCAAAAAATATATTAATAGTTTATCATTTATTATCACCACTTTTCACTTTCTTAACAATATTAATCAAGCCTTCTTTATTCAAGGCATCACTTTGATAGAGAGGGTTAAAGATTATAAATTTCACGGTCTTAAGGTTCCAGACCATTCACAAACAACACATAGATTATCCAAACCACACAATCACACAATTAAGTACACAGAGAACTTCACAATATCACTCAATGCATATCAATCACTATTAAGAGTCTATCTATCAAATAGAATAAACCATACCCTATCTCCATAGAAGAACCAAAGTCCAGTAAACTAGTTCTGCAATGCTATTCCTTTCCTCAATTTCTCCGGAACTTTCTAATATATCAAGTATATGTGCATAATTTGTATGTTAATGATTCTATAAACAATCATATTATTCTATTTCTAGATTTAAAAAGGATGTGGTGAATTCCTTTTAGGATCTTAGACCAATTAGTTTGAGTAACTATCTTAATAAAATCATTTCTCGACTTATTCATGATAGATTGGAAGGATTTCTCCCAAGGTTGATTGCCAGAATCAATTTGGCTTTTTTAAGGGTAGAAATATCTTTTAAAATGTAATTTTAGCTCAAGAAATTGTTTCCTATATTAGATTGAGGGGTAAACTAGCTAATGTGGTTATTAAATTGGATATGGATAAAGCTTATGATAGAGTTGATTGGAATTTCTTGATTAAAGTTCTAGAAAGGTTGGGTTTTGATTCTAATGTGAGTTTTGAAGGATTCTTGCTAATTATTGTTACTAATTAATGGGCAAGCACATGGCTTTTTTCATTCAACCAGGGGATTGAATAAAGGCTACCCTCTATCTCATGCTCTTTCTATTTTTACTGGGGAGGTTTTATTTTTTGGAAGATCCGATTTTATGTCTTATGGACTACCCAAGTAAAATGAATAATTGAATCATCTGGCATTTGAAGATGATACAATTATCATTTCAGCAGCAGACAGAAGATCCTTACAGCTGATTATGAAGACCGCAACACTATATGAACATTAATGTGGTAAACTTATTGAAAAGAACAAGAGTTCTTATTATATGATCAGCAAAGTTGCACAGACTTATGTTCGGGTTGTGGAAGAAGTTACAAGTTTCTCTAAAGGAAAGTTTCTTTTGATGTATTTGGGTTGTTCCATTAGGCATGGTAAGAAAAAGAAGGTAAACTTTTCAGAATTGATAAAATAAATTCATAATACGCTCCAATTATGGAAAGGGAAGATTTTGTCTCTTTTTTTTAGGGCGGTGGGGGGAGGAATGATTCTGATAAATCATGTGTTGCAAAGTATGCCTATTTACCTTTTATCTGCTATTAGCCCTCCGAAATGTGTTATTTATGAAATTCGTAGGATTTTTGCTAAATTCTTATGGAACTTTAAGAGGAAGGCAGAGCCACTCACTGGATTACTTGGGCTGATATCAGTGTTCCAAAGAGTGAGGGAGGTTTGGTATTTAGATCTTTATTTTATGTGTCGAAATACTTTTCCCAAAACTCTGGTGGAAGTTTAGGACTTTCAATTCATTATGGGCTAATTTCATGTGGTTCAGCTTAGGCAAGTTTTGAGAATTGGTTGAATGCTAACTGCTCTACAAAACTGAAACCAATTTTTAAAGCAGATCTTGCATTTATTAGATGGAGCATATGGAAAAGAAGAAACTTGATCAATCATGAGGAAAATGAGTACGCTAGATTTAGTGTTTGAGATTCAAATAAACATATATTTATTTGTTCTAGATATCCTTGGTTGAAAGGGATGCCTAAGACTTGGCAATTGTGAAAGGTTGTTAGATGGATTCATCCTTCCAGTGGAACTTATAAATGCAACACTGATGGGTCAGGGATAGATTCTTTGCCTTCTCTATAAGAAATAAAGAAGGTGATTTTCTTTATGCTAAGACCATGTTATTAAAAGATGTATCAGTTATTGAGTCTGAAATTAAATCTATGAAAATGGATCTGGATTATTGTTTGCATAATAATGAAGTTCCACTGGTCATTGAGACGGACTCTCTATTTGCTCAACAAGTATTAAATGGAAACTAGGAGGTTCCATGGTTGATAGCTTGGGATGTTAGGTACATCAAAATCCGGCTGATTAATAAGGAGGTGGAGATATGGCATACATTCACGGAAAGGAACTCCCTAGCATACTTTTTTACAACTCATATTGTTAATTTTGTAGGTATAAATAGGCAACAATTTCACAATTGGCAGGAGATTCCGCAAAAGGCTAAAGCAATTGTGCAATTAGAAAAAGCAAAAATTCCTAATTTGCGGATAATAAAAGTTCAAAATAAGGACTACAGGCTAAAATAGGGAGACATAGAGTTAAGTAAATGTATCAACAACAAGGAATTGGGTAACAGACTCAGTTGATATGCAAGAACTAGAACAATGAAATATTGATAAGACTTCGGAACAAAACCTGTGTTTTTGTTATCTAGAGCAGTGATATCAACTTTTTTAGGGGTTCAACCTGCTGGGACAATAAATTAGAGGTGAGAACCAAAGAAAACTAAATGTCAATTGAAGGGGTGAAAGACTTATCTGGATTAAGCCCGATTCAGCTTGGATGAAGTTTGGGCAGATCCCGAGAAAGAAAATTTGAGGCCATTTCAAAGGACATTGAACTCGAATTCTCTAGAACCTCTCGTATATCTGCTGAAATTTAGATCTACGTCACTCAAATTGAAGTCTTCATTGGTTTGAATCATAACGTCACTGAGAAATTTGGCGATAAAACGATTTCACACCAAATTTTTGTGTCTTGTAGATTTAGTTTGTGCGGAGGTGTTGAGAGATGAATGGAGATCTGCAAGATGGATTTTAATCGGAGAAGATGCGGCAGTTTGGGGAAGAGATCAGAGCAGATGAAATGGAGATCTTCCTTTTGATGCTTTCCATTTTTTTTTCTTTATTTTGTTTTTTTTCTTGTTGAATGCAGACCACTTTTGGTCTGTTCTTTATACTTTTATTTTATAAAATAAATGACCCTTTATTGGGTTGGATTTAAAAAAAAAAAATTGACATAATTCTTTTAATCAATTTCCTAAATTTCAAACCTAAGGGTAAGTCTTAATTCCTCCAATTAGCATAACTTTAATGGAATTTAAATAATTTGATACACATAATGTTTATTTTTTTATCTCCATATATAAATATATGTATTTTCAATATGATAATTAAGTTAATTATAATGTCAAACTCAGTATTTTGTGAAACCAATTACTCGTACAAGAAACCAATTGCAGAACTATAATCCAATTGCACTACTAACTGTTGAACTCCAATTCTCTTTAAACCCACAAATACCAGATAAATATTAAATCCCATTTGCCTAAATTTCTCAATCAAAATACAAAATCTGCCTTTAAAATTGAACTTTGCAACTTCTTTCTCCCAGCACATCATTATAAGATGAATGACCAACCTTTCAACATATAACTTTTGCTCTAACTCAAACTTCATAATGAAACCCACTACATTGTATATGAGGAATTTCCAAGTCCAACCTCTTCTCAATTTGATTTCTCTTTCAAAATCAATAGCAGTGCAACATACTAAATATTACTGAAAGAATTCAAAGAGTTTGAAGCATTACTGGGATGGTAGTCGCTTCTAGTTGACGCCGCAGATAGTGTTTCTCTCGCTTAGTCATTTTAATTATCTAGGGTAACTACTTATGAACTAATAAATATTAAATCTTACTAGTTTTCATGTTATCTTCCTTAACCAAACTAATTTAATTATTTAAACTACCCAACTAATTTTATAAAGCAGTTACGTATAGTCCAAAATACCCATTTATAATCTAGCGGAAGTATTTTATGAAATAAAAATCTCTAGTACTCAAAACGATCGAATGGGTCGTTATAATAGTATAGGAGTTACTTATGCCCTTTCCCAAATTTTAGCTAAAATTTTGGTAACTGAAATAGACGAATGGTCATTTCTTATCATCTTTTCTATATTTTACCTAATTGAAATGGTCCTAAATAATAAAAGGTGATCATTTCAATCGTTGGCTATGTAACATCTCGTAACTCGTAGTAGCCTATAATAAGCTAAAAAACTAAAAAGTTTCACTTTTGGAAAGAAAAGGGAAAATCTTTTCCAAGTTAAGAAAGTGAGTTCTCGGTCATTTTTAAACGGACATAACATCTAGTTTAGGATCAGTTAGAGTCAGTTCTTTATATGGTTGGAAAGCCCTTGGAAATATCTTCCAATGGCACCAAGTTTGCTCGATTTCAATATCGTATGAGGGGGATATGCCTTTCCAAAGTTGGATTGTTGAGGTAAGAAAAGTTCAATCCAGATTTAAGAAAGGGCAAACTAGTCTTTTTACCTATTTATTTCCTAATTCATTTTAAGGGTTTCATATGGGTAAAAATAAGTTTTAGTTCAGATTAAAAAATTTCTTCCACGCTTAGGGTTTTGGAGAAAAGAGAAGAGAAGAAGGAGAAGGGAGAAAGATCAAGATTTCGCCAAGAACGCCAAGGGATTTCGAGTGGAATTTGTCGAGGGTGATCCCTATCAAGGTATGTGAGCTCTTCCGTTTTAGGTTAATTAATCCGCACATCAATCTTGTTTTAGTTCAGAAGTTTGGAATTTGATTTCATTACTTAAAGTGAATTCTTGATAATCTCGTAGAATCCCTTCTTGGTTGAATTGATTGAAAACCCGTTGAATATTGATTAGTAGTTTCCAATGCTGTTTTGGGTTTAGATCTGATGAATATTGAAGGTATTAATGATATTATGGGTTTGGGGACGAAACCATGGAGGTTTAGGAAATTTGGAGATTAAAAAACAAAGAAAAAAATTTGTCCGATGCACCTGGGCAAGCCAGCCGTGTCGCTCCTGTAGTACGCTAGAACCTGGCTTCAGTCACTGGGGCATGGCGCGGCACACCACCAGTTCGCTAGAATCAAGCCTTACTCAACTGAGGCTAGCGCGGCGCGCCACCAGTGCGCCCGGGTCTGCGTTTTTTGCTCAGTTTTCGAAGTTTCACCCTTTTAAGTCCTTCCAAGGTACATTAACACCTTCCGATGATTCTAATCATATCAAATGATTTCTAAACACCTAGAAATCACTAAAGAACGTAAATCATAACCTTGAATGCATAATTCAATTCAGGGAAAGTTAAGACCAAAGTCAAAGGAGTTAAGAGTCATCTAGAAGTTAAGAAACAAATTAAAGGAAAGTTTTCTTAAAGTTTACAAGAGTCTTTATTAAACGTTTTAACTTCATTTTAAGGCTCAAGTTTCAAGTCAGAGTAAAGAGTAAACTTTGAAGTCTTTTCCTTCAAAAAAATATACGGGAACTAAGTATTCCCTAGAAGTTGGTCAAGACTTAAGTTTTCACGTTAAGCAAAGAGTAAAGAGTTGAGTTAAATTCTTAAAGTTATAAGGGAACTAAGTATTCCCTCAAGGTTATAAATGTTTGCACATTTAAGATAAGAACGAAAACTGAGATTTCAAAGAGCTTTCAGGCTAGTTTTTAAATAAGAGTAATCGCTTTCTAAAATAAAGCAAGAGAGGAAACTGAGATTTCCAAGATAGATTTTTGAGCTATGTTTTGAGTACTAATCTCAAAACACAGTAGTAAGTATGTTTTAAAAACATAAGAGTTAATATAATGATATTTCTTTGGAGTAGTATTGAGCACCGATATGGGAGAGAGTTCAAATAACTCCCAGCCCCCATAATCATATAGATACCATGGGTAGAAAAGGGTCATACTTTTTAGATGATTCCTTTAGTGTTTTTTAGCATAGACTAGTGGATCCATTAGGCAATTCAGGTTTTACATTGATGGCAATGTGTAGGACGGCCCTGGCAGCATGACTTAAAACACTGTATCATCACTCTAGCTCTTAAGTGATGGTTTTCGTTTAGAGAAACTGCCACAGAAGTTAAATGTATTTATATATATATATATATATATATATATATATATATATATATATATATATATATATATATATATATATCAGTTTAATTGTATTTTACATTTGTAACCTTGTATACATTCACAATTTTCAACATGTTTTTTCAAATAGCTTTTCTTTATATTAGACTTGTGCTTAAATGGCTTTATATTGAAATAAGTAAGTCATGTTGAGTTTAGTTGAGCCAGGTCAGTTCTTCAGTTTCTTTGAGACTCTTTCTAGCCTATGTTGTTTAGCATTCCAACTGGCATACTCCTACATTAGATGTACTGATTCCAGTTGTCTTGCATCGTCATATGATGTAGAAGCAGGTAACCAGGATCAGCACCCAGCACCTCGTTAATCCATATTGAGCACTCATAGTCAGTGGTGAGCCTACTTGAATTTCGGATGACTCTTTTATTACTTTCGGTCTTTACATTATAGAACGTTGAGGGGTTTGTACCAACATTCATTTTAGTATTATAGAGGCTTCATAGACAGATGATCAGTCATAAAGTTTAGATTTGAGTCTCCATTTATTTACATTTCAGATGTTTCGTCATGAGACTTAAGTGTCATTTTAGCCAATACAATTATTTTAAGTGTTTCTTATGAACATGTTTTCTACTTTATGTTCAGTAAAGTCTTTCGCCGAGTTAAGCAAGCCAGGCCAAGGGTCCACTCAAGTCTAGCATTGGTCATTGGCTGCCGGCCACATCCAGGGTGTAGGCTCGGGGCGTGACAGGATATAAACCTAACATATTTAAAAAATAAAAAAAGAGAAACTATCTAATTCCACAACTTTCACGACCCGAGTCTACACCCTGGACGTAGCCGACACTTAAGAACCATTGTTAGTCCCTAAGCGAACTCTCATCCTAGATGACCACAAGCGGAAGACTAACTTAAGCATACAAAACTTAAAAACTGAACAAGATTGTTAAAACTTAAATACAAATCTTCAACTCAAATTAAAAACTTTGAATAAAATAATGTATTCAACTCGCCATATAATTGGCAACTTAAGTTTTTAAAATATTTAATAAAATAAATGAATAATACAGACTTCTCATCTCTACTGACTATCTATGAAGCCTCTAACTAATAAAGATGGATGTCGAGACAAGACCTACGACATCCTAAAAACTGATATAATTGTAAGATAAATAAAATCCTCCGGAAGCAAGGAGGCTCACCATAGCTAATATCAATCTCTCTAATGTATCAAGAAAACTCTTGTTGATGATCATGAATACCTATGTCTGCATCATCAAAAGATGCACGCCAAATGGCTCAGTACGTGGAATTTACGAGCATTTAAGGGGAAATCTAAAGCATAAAACATAAGCTTGAACTTGATAAAAATTGAAACATACTTACCTCTTTTCAAACTTACTTAACTCAAGGAATACTCAAGGATACTCAAACTTACTCAACACAGAATTACTCAAGGATAAGATACTCATCGGGTATTAGATACTCAACTCAAAGATTAGATACTCAACTCAAAGATAGGATACTCGAATCAATGAAGCACAAATCAACTCAACATACTCAGCTTAAGGTACTCAACTCCTGATACTTAACAGTACTTATTTCAATATAAATCAATTTAAAACAAGTGCAATATGAAGAAAAGATTTTTATAAATATGATGTCAACTCTGTGTATATAACAAGGATACAACATAACTCTGAAATGTATATGAAAATACAATTAACTAATGTATATAAAAATAAAATAACTTGTGTGAGAGTTTCTCTAACCGACAACCATCACTTAAGAGCTATAGTGACGATACAACACTCAACCTCAAGCTGCCAATGACTATCCTATACCTTGATCGGTATAGGACCTAACTTAACTTAGTGGATCCACTAGTCTATTGTGAAAAGGATTCATCTAAAAAGTATGACCCTTTTCTACCCATGGTGGGTACATGGTTTTATGGAGACGTGAGTTATCTGAACTCATGCTCGCCCCAATTCGGTGCTCAATATTACTCCCAAAATATACTAGCTCTTATGTTTTAAAAACATACTTCTTCTGTTATTTGAGATTAATGCTCAAAAACTTATAGCAAAGGCTATCTTGGAAATCTCAATTTCCTCTCTTGCTTTACTTAGAAAGCGATTACTCCTTTCTTAAAACTAGCCTAAAAGCTATTTGGAAATCTCTATTTTCATTCTTATTTGAATGTGAAAACATTTTAAATCTCTTTAAGAATACTTAGTCCCCATATACTTCTTTGAAGAACAGAACATCAACTTTACTCTTTCTCAACTCAGTGCTTAAGTCTTTAAAATAAGTTTTAAAACAATTTGCAAAAGACTTCTTAAAATAGGGTTCATGTTGAATTATGAACATGAACGACTTAATTCAAGGTTTTCAATAACCACGCATAGAACTCAATACTTGGAACTCAACAACTCCAGAACTCAAGGAGTGAATGAAACTATTCATCTTAAGAATGCTCAACTCGGAGGATTCATACGAAATTATGGGCATGAACTACTTAAATCAAGGACTCAAGCTCGACTCATAGGGTTCATGCGGAATTATGGACATGGACTACTTAACTCAACGACTCAAGCTCGACACATTGGGTTCATGTGGAATTAAAAGCATGAACTACTCAAATTAAGGACTTCATGGGTAACATGTAATAGTGCCATGATTGTAAATAAAGTCTCATAAGGGATTAGGAACTCAATACTCAAGACTTAGAACTTGAAGATACTACTCCTCTCCATGATACTCAAATATATGGAGTCCATGCAAAATTTATGGGCATGAACGACTCGACTCGAAGGTCTACATAACTACATGGAACTCATGTATACATATATTCTCATTCTCTTACTTACTTCCTCAAATCTTAGTTCAAATCAATGATGGATCTCAAAGAATTCATAATTGAACTTAAAAGCTTTCTTGAACTTTACTCTTAACTCTCTCTTAAATATGAATTATGAATTCAACAGTTATGGTTCATAATATGAAGGATCTAGGTGATATTATAGACTCATGAATACATTCTACTCACTCTCATGCTCACTTGCTTGAGTCTGGAAATAAGTTACTTGAAGCTGTAGAAGACTCCTCAAAAGGACTTTCTTAGAACATTTGAAAGAATTCTCAAAAACTTAACTCCCAACTCTACCTTGAATTTGAATTATGAACTCAAGGTTATGAACATGTTAGGAATGATTTTAGATTGGAATAACAAGGTTATTGAAGAATCTTGGATAGGAACATGAATATAAACATTGAAACCCTAGCTTGAAGGTAAATGATCAAGAAAACTTTTCTTGAGATTCTTGAATTAGTTTCATGAAATCTCTATAGCCAAGAATTGTGATTTTCATTTGTAAAGATGAAAATCTAATTGTTTTGAACCTTTTATTAGTCAAGAAATTCTTTTAGGGTTTTCTTGGAGGTAAAAAAAAATAAAAACAACACTTTTTAATGTTTTCCCGTCGGCTAATTCGTAATAGCAGTGTACATGATACTAAAATAGTCAATACCTTTTACTCATAAATTAGATTGATGCGAAATTGATGGCGTTGGAAAGTAGATTCAATTACCATTAATTAGATAGGTTATGGATCACGTAACTCTTAATATTATAAGAGATATTGTCGTCTAAAGTTGACCCAAGTAAAATATTACATCAAAACTTAATGAAACTTCAAGAACACTTATCAAGAACTCATCAAGAACTTAAATCTTTAAATTTCAAGAACGAAATTACGCAGAATAAATCATGATTGTCGTGTGGGTGACGAACCCAACACTATGGAATCTTACATACCTCTTAGATATTAAACCCATGGCAAAAATCCGCAACTAAACTCAAGAACGTCGATGAACGCCTTCATCCTTTCCTCTTTTCTCTTCTTTTGTCTTCTTATCTCTTCTTAAACTCTCAAATAAAACCCTAGGCGTATATTAGGATTAAAAAACTGAACCTCAAAGTATTAGACTTCTAAAATATTACTAAAAATGAATTAAATTGATTGGGTAAGGAAAGGACCAAAATACCCCGCACTATTTTCGGCTAACTTTCCTTAACTGGACAACCTAACTTCAAAAGGTCATATCTCACTCATCCAAACTCGAAAATTAGAAAACTTGGTGGCGTTGAAAGGATTATTCAAAGATTTTTCCTGTGGTATCTTGTAGCACACCTTACTCCTCCCGTGCTAGTATTTCTGGTCGTTGAAAGTTGACCCAAAACTCATACTTAACTTAACTCTCTAAATTTATGATTTTGCTATTTCCAATTTAGTTCTTTTTTGAACTCTTGGAGCTAAATATAGTGAACTGACCTTAATACTTAAAAAAAATTAATTCCTTGGAAAAATCTCACTCACTACGATGAACGGTTCGAGTCTTAGTTCGAAATATTTTTCTGGGGTGTTACAACAAAATTCGTACCATATTTATTAATTATCTCTATAGTTTGAAATTATTACGTTTTATCTCACTAATTAATAATTTCATATCAGATCTTAAGTAGATACACCTAGATATATATTTTTGCTACCAGATATACTAAAATAGGGAGAAAGACTATCAAGAACAAGAAGGAGGCGAGCGAGATTTCTCTATATATCTCAAATACATGTGAATCACACTAGATACATATATTTGATGTGATTCGCATGTAATCGGGATACCGATATGGGAGCGAGATAGAGAATGGTGACTGATATGTGAGGGAGGTGAGCGAGCTTTGTCTATGTATACTAGATATATGTGAATCCACTTGGATACATTGTATATAGAACAAATTACACCTAAATTTGATGTCATGTATCACGATATACATTTTTTATGGACGTATCTTGTCTCACCAATTTATGCTTAGTTAACTATTGACAGACAGGTAACTATTTTTGATTTATGTACACAGTCAATATAATGGAGAAGTCAAATATAAGAGCCAACAACAAGAACGTCATTTATTATGTTATAGCTTATAAAATAAAAATTAATGTACAAAACATAGTTCTAAAAAAAATGTAGTTGTTCTTTTCAGATGTTTATATGACATTTAACGAGTTTAATATGGAATAGATGTGCAAAAGCAAATCTGGTGATGAAATGCACAACAAATATCGTCTATAAGGTAATATTAGTGAGATATAACTAATTACAAGATTGAACATTCATTCACCATCTTCATAGGTTCGCGTGAATAATATATATATATACACTTATATTTAAATCTAAAAATGTAAAAAATATTAGAGACAGAAGAATCGAGAAAATGATCAAAAGGTTTTTTAATGTATGGGTAACGTTTAATCTTAGTCTTTAATACATTTACTTTATTGAAATGGTTCTTAATATGTGAAAAAAGATGTTCGTTGTGATCATTAATATATTTCACTCAATTGAAATGATCCTTAATTAAATAAAATATAAAAGGAAAAGGAATCAAATATTCCATCAAACTTCGAGAAAGACCCATTCTATGTTACCCTAAGAGTTTGACTCATATTTGTCATTTCAGTTAACTAATAATGCCATGGATGAGCATTTTCCCTAACAGAAATGACATAATTGAATGAACTTTCTATAGGTGACATAGATGAATTTTTCTCAAAATTCGATGACATATTCGAACTATTTTTCTACCAACTATATATTAAAATTTAACACCATAAAAGAGTAATCTCTAAGCTTTTGACAAAAAAGGTTCATTTCTAGCTTTTAATCGTCTCCAAAGTAACAAATTATACGTGATATCAAATGATTACACAAGTCATGCCAACTGATTAGACTTAGAAATGAAGCAAAATCTGTGAATTAACTAACCAATTGTTTTTGTCTTACTTTTATTTTTAGACCGTTTCAAACGGAATATTTTTAGTAATTTTTTGAAATTTTTTTAATTTTAACTTTTCACGTATCATGTTTAAAACCATAAATTTAAAGATTTTTTTTTATTTTCTTAAACTTCGTAATAATTCAAACGGAACAAACAAATCAAAAGAGAGAGGGAGTAAATAATATATTACACACTACTTATATTCATTTGCAAAATAAAGTTGTAAAATTTTATTATTGGGTTTGCTAATGAGAGAGACAAAACTCAAATCTAGTGAAATAGTTTATGTTGGTAGTCCAATTAAAAAAAAAAAAAATCGTGCCACAATTGGACAAAAATTGACTTTTCAACAATTAAAGTTGACAATACATTCTTCATCTAGTTATCCACAATAAGAAAAAAAAAACATTAGAACTAGAACATAGGATATACTATATAGAATCTAGGATGATAAATATTAAAGTAAAATAAAGGTCTAATCTTCTATTATTGAATGAATGATGGACAATTTTAAGATTTTTTTTCATCATTCACCTAATTAATTCACAAAATTAATGTGATTTCGAATTTAGAAATGAAAATTTAAATATATATATATATATATATATATATATATATATATATATATATATATATATATATATATATATATATATATATATATATATATATACACGCACACACACGCACACAATTGCATTTAAATCTAAAATTGTAAAAAAATATCACACAAATTGGAACCGAGGAATCGAGAATTATATGATCAAAAGAAAGAACACAATATTAGTGAGATGCGACTAATTACAAGATTGAACATCATCAAACTAAAATAAATATTTACCATTCATAACAATAACATTTTTTTAACTTTATTTCTTTTAATACATTTATAATACACTTTTAATTTATATTACAAAAAATAATTTATTATTCACATATAATACAAGCTTTATTGATGGATAATACAACAATCACACATTTTAATATACTTAGAATACAATATATCAACTTCATACCAAACAAGCATAAAATATTTTTAAAAATATTTATAATACATATATATTACATACTTAATTCACTTTTAATACATATTGCAGATTTAACATAGTATTGCAATAAATTGTAATAAAAAATGTATCGCTAAAATAAGTAATTATTTATTAAAAGTCATTCATCCAAGTAATTTTTCCTACAATGTATCCAAGTAGGTTCGATGTATCTAGTATACATATACAAATCTCAATCACCTCTCTCACATATCACTCACCATTCTCTATCTCGATCACCTATCGGTATCCCGATTACATGGAAATGGCATCATATATGCGTATCTATTATGATTCACTTGTATTTGAGATATATAGGCAAATCTCGCTCGCCACCTTCATGTTCTTGCTTGTCTCTTTTAGTATATAGCAAAAAGTGTATCTACTGAAAATACGATATGATATTATTAATTAGTGAGACAAAATATAATAATTTCAAACTATAGAGACAATTATTTATTAAAAGACACTCATCCGAGTAAATTTTCCTACAATGTATCCAAGTAGGTTCGCATGTATGGTTCATAGGCGAATCTCGCTCGCCGCCTTTATGTTCTTGCTTGTCTCTCTCACTATTTCGGTATATAGCAAAAAGTGTATCTACTTAAAATATTATATGATATTATGAATTAGTGAGACAAAATATAATAATTTCAAACTATAGAGACAATTATTTATTAAAAGTCATTCATCCAAGTAATTTTTCCTACACTGTATCCAAGTAGGTTCGCATGTATCTAGTATACATATACAAATCTCAATCACCTCTCTCACATATCACTCAGCATTCTCTATCTCTCTCACCTATCGGTATCCCGATTACATGGGAATGACATTTTATATATGTATCTAGTGTGATTCACATGTATTTGAGATGTATAGGCAAATCTCGCTTGCCGCCTTTATGTTCTTGCTTGTCTCTCTCCCTATTTCAGTATATAGAAAAAAGTGTATCTACTTAAAATATGATATGAAGTTATTAATTAGTGAGATTTCAAACTATAGAGACAATTAATAAATATGGTAGAATGTTGTGTAATTAGATAGTTTCTCTCTTTTTATTTTATAAATATGTAAGGTTTAGGACCAACGACTGAAATGAACACCTTTTATTATTTAGGACTATTTCAATCAAGTAATATATCGAAAAATGATAAGAAATTACCATTTAGTTATTTCTGTTACCAAAATTTTAGCTAAAATATGGGAAAAAGCACAAGAACCTCCTACACTATGACCGATATCCAAGAGACATACCTTAACTAAACTAAGGTCCTATCCCCCCCCCAAACTCATTTGTGTTGTAATTTGATACACCTTTTGTCTTACGTGACACACTCCATGACTCAACACAATTGAGGTGCGTTGGAGATGTTTGGATGCCACATAAGCTAAAAAGTGTACAAAATTATAAAAAATTTGCTCAGGGGTATTAGGACCTTAGTTTAGTTAACGCGTGTCTATGAGATTTCGGTCATAGTCTAGGTAGTACTTGTACTTTAGCTTATCTCGCTAAAATTAAAAAATTACTAAAATTGGCCAACCCTTCTACTCTTCTTCTTATTCTTATTCTTTCCAGTTTCGTTATTAAATAATCTACTTAGATATTTTTTTACTTTTCTTTAAAATCTAACATACTGCAATGGTGAATCATTTCGAGCAGATCATATATCAAAAGACTTGAAACAACGAGAGGATTTCATATCTAAAATTTGAGATTATTTAGAGGTAAATTTGAGTTGATCGAGATTGAATAGTCAATATATACTTCATATATAGTCAATATATATAGTCAATGTATACTTCATATATAGTTATACCATATTTAGTTTTTTTGAGTGTTTCATAATGTAGTCAGTGTATAACTCATATGTACGTAGGATATATTATATACTCAGTAAATACTTTACATGACTTTTAGCAAACTATATCACATAATCAATAAATATGTTGAATATATTTTTTAATTATATTACTATATTTATTGTAAACTGATTACTAATTTATTATATATAATTGAAACTTATATTCCTAAAATATAAGGCCAAAATAAAATATTAATCTTAATTTAAGTGTCATTTTAATTCTTTTCTCAAAAAATCTCACATAAATACAAAGGAATTAACTCATATCCTACACACACTCTTCAATTACTTAATGCCAAAAAATATTTCAAAAAGCAAAAGCCCCCATTGGAGGGTTAAGCTCCCAATCGCTTTTTCTTTGTTCAGCTAATTTGCTTCATCAACCTCCAATTTCGATTGCAGATTTCTACCTATTGCTGAATTTGTTGGATTCCTATAAGTTTTTTTACTCATCGGCGTTACTTGTTTGTCTGTTTAAAGTTGCTCTATTTTTTTCAAAAAAGATGAAAAACTAAACTTATTTGAGATGTGGATGAAGTTATGATGTTATTTTCCGGTGAATTGGTCCGCGGAAGGACCATTTTTAGTTTTCATTCATTTTTAGAATTAATATACAGGAATGAAAAACATAAGAAAAAAATCTGTTTGTTTTTTGTATCCTCAATTCTGTTTTGATGAAAATAGTGTTAGTTTTTTGTTGTGTGTGTGTTCGTGTCGAGGAATGCATGCTTTTATTAATAGATTTTATATATAAGGAACCTTTGCCATAAAAATTGAGAGAATTTGAAAAAAAGAACTTTTTCCTCTCAAAATCAATCGCAAGAACTCAAAAACAATCAACTCTAATTTATATTCACAACCAAACACAACTCCATTTCAATCATCATTATTCATTTTTTTATAGTGAATAATGATTATTAAGAATTGGAGTTGTGTTTGGTTGTGATTAAAAATTGGAATTGATTGTTTTTTAGTTTTTGTGAGTGATTTAGAGAAAAAAAAATTGAAAACAACTTGAATTTTATGGTCAATCATGTTTGTTTTTTTGAGTTGTTCTTCCCTGCCCCTGATATCAGTGGCAAAGGAAGAGAAGAACTTAAGTTATTCATGAATTTTGAAATAAAGTGGAATTAAATTAGATTAAAGTTTCTTTTCTTGTAAAACTAAGGTATTAAATTTGTAGAGAATCATGTAATTATTGGTATGTGTGATGCATATCAGTTTTTTTCGAAGTTATTTCTTCCCTTTTCTTTTTCTTTTTGGTGCTCTTTCCTGAGGAGATGAGTATTAGAATGTAGAAATTTGATACATATGTTGCCTGTGACTAATTTTCAGAATGGATAAGGGTGATGTAGAGATGGTGGATGCTGAAAGAATGTCCCCGCTAGTGATGTCCTAGTGTCCAATGAATCCCCGGTCAAGTACAAAAGTTGGGTTAAGACAGAAGGCTTGATGGGGATAAGCAATGTTGAGTATAAAACAAATGATCAGAGTGATTCAGGGAGAGGACTTGCAGAATGTTAGAAGTGAGACAGAAAACCAACTCAACTTTAAGTGTCAGCCATAGGCACATGACAATGTAGTCGGTGAGTATAAAACAGTTTACAAGGCCCACAAAGTGCTAAATATGTTGAAGATGGAGAAGGGGAACTTGAAAGAAATGTGATGCCGGAGAACAACAACACCTACTATTGATGCTGAAAAGGATGATATGGTAAGTGGCTATTTGAAGGTGACTGACAATGAAGAATAGAAGATTGATGAAGGAGATATCAATGAAGTTCATCAGAATGAGAAAATGATCTATGAGGTCAATCAGACTGGTAATTATATAATGGTTGATAGACAAGAGGACCATCAAATGGAAACAAATGCTACAAATGTTACGAATGATGGTGCTAGATTGGATGAGTTTCAAAAAGTAAAAATCGAACTTACTGATTCTTCTATTGGAAAAACGCCAGAACCAGCTAGTCCAATGTTTCTTATCAATACTTCAACTACAAATGCTGGACAACATAGTTGGGAAGAATATGAGAATATTTCTGCAATGGTACATACTCTAATATACCTTTTTGGGTCCCAAGGGTATATCAGAGTATGTACCATTGCAATAATATTCTCAGATGCTTTTCCACTATGCTGTCCAGCATTTGTAGTTGAAGGATTGATAAAAACACATTGGACTAGCTCGTTCTGGCGTTTTTACAATAGAAGAATTAGTAAATTCAATTTTCATTTTTGGGAACTCATCAAATCTAGCACTATCAGTGGTAACAGTTGTAGCATTTATTTTAATTTAATGGTCTTCTTGTCTATCAACCATTATATCATTACCATTCTGATTGACATCATATATCATTTTCTCACTCTAATGAACTTCATTCAGTTCTCCTTCATCAATCTTCTGTACTTCATCATCAATCACCTTCAAATAGCCACTTAACATATATCGATCCAGCATCAATAGTAGGTGTTTTTTTCTGCAGCGGAACATTTTGTTCAAGTTCCCCTTCTCCATTTTCAACATTTTTAGCAATTTGTGGGCCTTGTAAACTGTTTTTGTCCTCGCCGACTACGTTGTCGTGTTCCTCTGGCTGACTCTTAGAATTGAGCTGGTTCTCTGTCTCACTTGTAACATTCTTAAAGTCCTCTCCCTTTGAATCACTATTATCATCTGTTTTGTCCTCAACATTGCTTATCCCCATCAAGCCTTCTGTCTTAACACCATTTTCATACTTGACCTATCACTCATTGGACACTAGCACATCACTAGCAAGGATATTATTTTTGGCATCCACCATGTCTACATCACCCATATCCATTTTGATAACTAGACACAAAAACATATCATATATATCAAATTTTGACATTTTAATACTCAGCTCATCAAGAAAGAGAACCCAAAAGAAAAAGGAAAGGGAAGAAATAACTTCCAAAAAACCAGATATGCATCACTTGTTCTACTAGTTATATGATTCTCTACAAATTTCATACCTTTATTTCAAATTCAAATTTTCACAAAAAAAGAAACTTTATATCTTATTTCATTTCAAAATTCATGAATAACTTAGTTTCTTTTCTTGATAAAAGACTCCAAAAACAAACAAGATTAGCCATAAAATTCAAGCTGTTTTACCTTTTTCACCCCAAATCACACACAAAAACTCAAAAACTACTCCAATTTTCAATCATCATTATTCAAAGTGAATAACGATGATTGAAAATAGGATTTATGTTTGGTTGTGAATACAAATTGGATTTAATTGTTCTTGAGTTTTTGCAAGTGATTTGGAGTTAAACAAGTTTATCAAATTCTCTCAATTTTCATGGACACTCTCCCTTATATATAGAACTATTAGCGAAAGCATGCATTCCTCCACACAAACACACACAAAAAAAACCTTACCCTAGTTTCATCAAAACAGAATTGAGGATACAAAAACAAACACAAAAAAAATCATGCTTTTCATCCACGTATGTTAACTTTTAATAGAATGACATTCACCGGAAAAAAACATCGAAACTTCATCCACATATAAAATGTGTTTAGTTTTTTCATTTTTTATTCAAAAGCAGAGCAATGTCCAACAGATAAACAAGTAATGCCAATGAGCAAAAAAACTTACAGGAATCCATCTAACTCAGAAACAGACATGAATCTACAATTGAAATTGGAGGTTGAGAAAGAAGGAAACGATCGTGAGGTTAACCCTGCAATGACGGCTTTTGCTTCTTCAAATATTTTTTTGGCACTAAGTAACCGAAGAGTTTGAGTAGGATATGAGTTAATTCCTCATTCTTTATGTGAGACTTTTTGAGAAAATTACTAAAATGATACTTAATTTAAGAGTAATGTTTTATTTTGTCTTATATTTTAGAAATAGTTTCAATTATGTATAATATAAATTAGTAATTAGTTTACAAATAAATACAGCTATATGATTAAAAAAACTATTTGATATATACATTGATTATATGCTTTAGTTTGCTAAAAATCATATAAAGTATACGAAAAAGACTTAAAAATACCCCTAAACTATTGGAAATTTCTCAAATTTGCCATTAAACTATATTATGACTCAAAATTACCATTTCCGTCGAAGTAATAGGTCATACTTACCCTTCTAATTAATAAAAGTATGTTAAACGCCACATGGATTCCAAATGGATGCCATATAAGCACTAAAGATTTCCCACCCTCATGTAGACCAATAAGATCTCTAATATCTAATTTTCCCCTCATTTCTCTTAATATTTGATTCCAGCCATTTCCCCTCATTTTCGTGGGTAGGGTAAGAAAATATTCACAGATTTATTCACTTTGCGGCTGGGTTTCGAAGTTGATTTCGTGGCTAGGTTTTAAAGTGGATCTTAATGGCCGTAGGTTAGTAAATATTTTTTCTTATTTTTTTATGTTTACAATTTCAAAGTTGTGGATGGATCCAAGTAATTTTTCCTACAATGTATCCAAGTAGGTTTGCATGTATGATACATAGGCGAATCTCGCTCGCCGCCTTTATGTTCTTGCTTGTCTCTCTCCCTATTTCACTATATAGCAAAAAGTGTATCTACTTAAAATATTATATGATATTATGAATTAGTGAGACAAAATATAATAATTTCAAACTATAGAGACAATTATTTATTAAAAGTCATTCATCCAAGTAATTTTTCCTACACTGTATCCAAGTAGGTTCGCATGTATCTAGTATACATATACAAATCTCAATCACCTCTCTCACATATCACTCAGCATTCTCTATCTCTCTCACCTATCGGTATCCCGATTACATGGGAATGACATCATATATATGTATCTAGTGTGATTCACATGTATTTGAGATGTATAGGCAAATCTCGCTTGCCGCCTTTATGGTCTTGCTTGTCTCTCTCCCTATTTCAGTATATAGAAAAAAGTGTATCTACTTAAAATATGATATGAAGTTATTAATTAGTGAGATTTCAAACTATAGAGACAATTAATAAATATGGTAGAATGTTGTGTAATTAGATAGTTTCTCTCTTTTTATTTTATAAATATGTAAGGTTTAGGACCAACGACTGAAATGAACACCTTTTATTATTTAGGACTATTTCAATCAAGTAATATATCGAAAAATGATAAGAAATTACCATTTAGTTATTTCTGTTACCAAAATTTTAGCTAAAATATGGGAAAAAGCACAAGAACCTCCTACACTATGACCGATATCCAAGAGACATACCTTAACTAAACTAAGGTCCTATCCCCCCCCCCCCAAACTCATTTGTGTTGTAATTTGATACACCTTTTGTCTTACGTGACACACTCCATGACTCAACATAATTGAGGTGCGTTGGAGATGTTTGGATGCCACATAAGCTAAAAAGTGTACAAAATTATAAAAAATTTGCTCAGGGGTATTAGGACCTTAGTTTAGTTAACGCGTGTCTATGAGATTTCGGTCATAGTCTAGGTAGTACTTGTACTTTAGCTTATCTCGCTAAAATTAAAAAATTACTAAAATTGGCCAACCCTTCTACTCTTATTCTTATTCTTATTCTTTCCAGTTTCGTTATTAAATAATCTACTTAGATATTTTTTTACTTTTCTTTAAAATCTAACATACTGCAATGGTGAATCATTTCGAGCAGATCATATATCAAAAGACTTGAAACAACGAGAGGATTTCATATCTAAAATTTGAGATTATTTAGAGGTAAATTTGAGTTGATCGAGATTGAATAGTCAATATATACTTCATATAGAGTCAATATATATAGTCAATGTATACTTCATATATAGTTATACCATATTTAGTTTTTTTGAGTGTTTCATAATGTAGTCATTGTATAACTCACATGTACGTACGATATATTATATACTCAGTGTATACTTTACATGACATTTAGCAAACTATATCATATAATCAATAAATATGTTGAATATGAATAGGGGGTTTAGGAAGAATACGGGCTTTGTTTCGGTCAGGTGTCGAACTCTTTTATCTTCGCCAAGATGCTATATTACTATATTTATTGTAAACTGATTACTAATTTATTATATATAATTAAAACTTATATTCCTAAAATATAAGGCCAAAATAAAACATTAATCTTAATTTAAGTGTCATTTCAATTCTTTTCTCAAAAAATCTCACATAAATACAAAGGAATTAACTCATATCCTACACACACTCTTCAATTACTTAATGCCAAAAAATATTTGAAAAAGCAAAAGCCCCCATTGGAGGGTTAAGCTCCCAATCGCTTTTTCTTTGTTAAGCTAATTTGCTTCATCAACCTCCAATTTCGATTGCAGATTTCTACCTATTGCTGAATTTGATGGATTCCTATAAGTTTTTTTACTCATCGGCGTTACTTGTTTGTCTGTTGAAAGTTGCTCTGTTTTTTTCAAAAAAGATGAAAAACTAAACTTATTTGAGATGTGGATGAAGTTATGATGTTATTTTCCGGTGAATTGGTCCGCGGAAGGAACATTTTTAGTTTTCATCCATTTATAGAATTAATATACAGGAATGAAAAACATAAGAAAAAAATTTGTTTGTTTTTGTATCCTCAATTCTGTTTTGATGAAAATAGTGTTAGTTTTTTTTTTGTGTGTGTGTTCGTGTCGAGGAATGCATGCTTTTATTAAATAGATTTTATATATAAGGAACCTTTGCCATGAAAATTGAGAGAATTTGAAAAAAAGAACTTTTTCCTCTCAAAATCAATCGCAAGAACTCAAAAACAATCAACTCTAATTTATATTCACAACCAAACACAACTTGTACCCTTTCTCAAATTTTAGCTAAAATTTCGGTAACGGAAATAGATGAATGGTCATTTCTTTTAATGTTTTCTATATTTTACTTGATTGATATAGTCTTATATAATAAAAGGTATTCATTACAGTCGTTCGCCCTAAAACTAACATATTTATAAAATAAAAAGAGAGAAACTATCTAATTACACAACATTCATACCATATTTATTAATTTTCTCTATAGTTTGAAACTATTATGTTTTATCTAACTAATTAATAATTTCATATCAGATTTCAAGTAGATACACCTAGATACATATTTTTTCTACCAGATATAATAAAACAGGGAGAGAGACAAGCAAGAACAAGAAGAAGGCGAGTGAAATTTGTCTATATATCTCAAATACATGTAAATCACACTAGATACATATATTTGATCTGATTCGCATGTAATCGGGATACCGATACTGGAGCAAGATAGAGAATGGCGAGTGATATGTGAGGTAGGTGAGCAAGATTCGTCTATGTATACTAGATACATGGAAATCCACTTGGATGCATAGTATCTACAATTAATTACACCTAAATTTGATCTCATCTATCACGTTATACATGTTTTATGGAAGTATCTTGTCTCACCAATTTATGCTTGGTTGATTCAATTGAAAATCGCATATACTTTTGTAAGATGTAAGATAAACATGTGATTATATATATGAATTCATAGATAGAATATATTCTTTGAATTCAATTTTTTTGTTTTTCCGATAAAAAAAAAAAGAAACCTTTTTTAGTTAACTGTTATTGACAGATTGATAAATATTTTTGATTTATGCACACAGTCAATCGAGAAGTCAAATATGAGAGTCAACAACAAGAACGTATTTATTATGTTATAGCTTATAAAATAAAAAATTAATGCACAAAATATAGTTCTAAAAAATAAAATGTAGTTGTTCTGTTCACATGTTCAGATGACATTTAAACAGTTTAACGTGGAATACATGTGCAAAAGAAATCTGATTAGATGAAAAAAAATGCTCAACACATATCGTCTATAAGATAAAATTAGTGAGATATGACTAGTTACAAGATTGAACATCATCAAACTAAAATAAATAAATACTTTATTGCACTTAACTAATAAAAAATTTCATTCACCGTCTTCATTAGCCAGTGTGAATAAGAGATATACATGAGGATCCATATTTTACATTCACAAAAGAATCTAGAATATCATTTTGTGCAAAGCTTATTGTTCACAACTCTGCTTAAATAAGCAATACTATTTACTATAACATATATTTTTCTGAATTGGTAATCACGTGCGATACTCATGTCGAAAAACTGGTGTGTGTGTGTGTATATATATATATATATATATATATTTAAATATAAAACTGTAAAAAATATCACAGAGAGAGGAATTGAGAAGATTATTAAAATGGTCTTTAATGTATGTGTAACGTTTAATCTTGGTCTTTAATACTTTTACTTGATTGAAATTGTTATTAATGTGTAAAGAAAGATGTTCGTTGTGGTCATTGATATATTTCACTCAATTGAAATGATCCTACATTAAATAAATTATAAAAGATAAAGGAATCAAATATTCCATCAAACTTTGAGAAAAGACCCATTTATGTTACCCGTTAAGAGTTTCACTCATCTATGTCATTTCAGTTAACAAATAATGACATGGATGAGCCTTTTCTCTAAGAGTAATGACATAAATGAAACAAACTTTTTATAGGAAACATAGATGAATTTTTCTCAAAATTTTATGACAGATTCGAACCGTTTTTCTACCAACTATATATTAAAACCATAAAAAATTAATCTCTAAACTTTTGACAAAAAGGTGCATTTCTAGCTTTTAATCATCACCAAAGTAATAAATTATACATGATATCAAATGATTACACAAGTCATTCCAGCTGATTCGTCATATAAATGAAGCAAAATCAGTGAATTAACCAAACAATTATTTTTATGTTTCTTTTATTTTTAGACCGTTTCAAAAAAAATATTTTTATTAAATTTTTGAATATCTTTTATTTTTAATTTTTCACGTATCATGTTTAAAATAACAAAATTAATGATTTTTTTTATTTTCTTAAACTTCGTAATAAGTAAAACAGAACAAACAAATAAGAGTAAATAATATATTTCACACAACTTATATTCATTTGGAAAATAAAGTTATAAAATTTTATTATTGTGCTTGCTAATGAGAGAGACAAAACTCAAAACTAGTCAAATTATTTATGTTTGTAGTCCAATTTACAAAAAATCGTGCCACAATTGGATAAATTTGATTTTTGAATCGTTGAAGTTAACAATACAATCTTCATCTAGTAATCCACAAAAAAAAAAAAAACATTATAACTAGAACATAGTATATATTATATAGAATCTACGATGATAAATACTAAAGTAAAATAAAGGTGTAATTTTCTATTATTGAATGAATGATGGACAATTTTAAGAATTGTTTTTCATCATTCACCTAATTAATTTACGCAATTAATGTGATTTCAAAAGTAAACATGAAAATTTAAATTTATAAACTACCTAAAAAGTATATATACACACACTTGGATTTAAATCTAAAAAAATAAAAAATATCACACAAATTGGAACAGAAGGATCGAGAAAATGATCAAAATAGTCTTTAATGTATGGGTAATGGTTAATCCTGGTCGTTAATACATTTTACTTGATTGAAAAGGTTCATAATGTGTAACAAAAGATGTTCGTTGTGGTCCTTAATATATTTCACTCAATTGAAATGATCCTTAATAAATAACAAAAGGTGTTCATTTGGTCACTTATCCTAAACCTAACGGATTTATCAAACAAAATGTTATATTTAACTATGAACATTCTGTAGCTAACAAAGTTCACCATTCTTGGCTTCTTTGTTAGCTCAAAAGAAAGAACACCATAAAACTAACACTATTTTTTCCCCTACTTTCTCCAACAAAATTTACTATGTTCTCTTTTCCAAAATATTATTCCATCGATTTATGTTTTAAACAATAGAAAATAATAAATATGTCATGAAGTTCTTTCTTTGGAAATAAGAAAGAAGATAACATTATCAATTTTGTTAGACACGTGGGGTCCACAAATAAATTTAACACATGTTTTATTGGATACCTTACAAAAGTTAGACTAGTTTTTAAGTTAATCTTAGATGCATGTTAGTTTGCAATATTATGAATCTTATTAAATTTTGATGCGACAATAGACGTTCATAAAACACGTATATCGTGATATATGAGATCAAATTTAGGTATAATTTGTTCTAGATATAATGTATCCAAGTAGGTTCGCATGTATCTAGTATACATAAACAAATCTCAATCACCACCCTCAAATATTACTCACCATTCTCTATCTCACTCACGTATCGGTATCCCGATTACATACGAATCACATCAAATATACGTATCCAGTGTGATTCACATGTATTTGAGATATATAAGCGAATCTCGCTTGCCACCTTCATGTTCTTGCTTGTCTCTCTCCCTATTTCAGTATATAGCAAAAATATGTATCTACTTAAAATCTAATATGAAATTATTAATTAGTGAGAAAAACTATAATAGTTCAACTATTGAGAGAATTAATAAATATGGTAGGAATGTTGTGTAATTAGATACTTTCTTTCTTTTATTTTATAAATGTGTCAGGTTTAAAGAAAACAAATGAAATGAACAACTTCTATAATTTAGAATTATTTCAATCAAGTAAAATATAGAAAAAACGGAAAAGGGCCTAAAATACCCTTAAACTATTGGAAATGGTACAAGATTACCTTCCTTCCACCTATGTTCTCTCAAATACCCTTACCATCTACCTTTAAGTCCTATATTTTCCTTCTTTTTAACAACCCTCAATTTAAATCAAATTAATATATAAATTGAAGATGTGGCACTCATCTATTGGTCACCCTATAATTAACCTAAACTAATTTAAAAATTTGCCCATTCACAAATCAAGCCGCCAAATCAAATTCCAATTAAAAAGTCTTTGCCCTTCACGACCATGGCATCCCGTTTAACAATTTTACAATTTTTATAAAGGAGCCGAAAATATATCATCAAATAGGCAAACACTCCACTTTCATTTTACCTTTAATTTCCACAACCCAAATCCGGTTGAAGAAATTGATAAACACTGTCCAATCTTCCTTTGTCAGTTTTTAATATTAAGGAAAAGAGGACAAAAATTCAAGTTGCCTGACTATTGTGGTTGATAATCTAAAATAATAATGCAATTATCTTGGTCAATTTAATTTAGAAATGGGTGCATTGTTTAGTCTAAAGTTGATGTCATGCGTAGGTGGTTGATCAATTGAAATTATGTTTGATTTCTAAATATGTTTGTATGTTGTGTATTTGGTTTGCTCAAGTTTTCTTTTAAATGGTGTTCAGTCTTTTCTTTTAGTAAATTTTCATATTATCGGGGAGAAGTTAATAATTTGAACAGAAAAACAAATCATCCAAAGTTGTTCCTTATTTTCCTCCTTGCCACTTTTATGAAGAATTTTATGTTTTAAGCTTATATTACGGTACCTCTTTGCTTCGTTTTGATGATTTGGACATACTAGTAATAGGTTAGAAACTTAAAGATGTGTGCTTAAAGCAAAAGAAAGCGATAAAGTCATTGAAAAATTTCATAATGCTCCCCGCTATTATAAATTCTCAAGATCAGAACTCAACCAAGAATGGGTGGATGAGTTAAATAAATATGAGGCGGATCTATTTGATTTAGGAATGAGTAAATTTTTAAACTAGTTTAAATTGATTATATAATGACCAATAGGCGAATGCCACATCATTAATTTATTTATTAATTGAATTTAAACTGGGGGCTGTTAAAAAAAAGGGCAATATAGGACCTAAAGGTAGATGGATACTTGAGAGCCCATAGGTGGAAGGAGGGTAATTTCGTACCATTTACAATAGTTTAAGGGTATTTTAGGCCCTTTTCCGTAAGAAAAATGATAAGAAATGACCATTCGGTTATTTTCGTGTAAGGACCCAAGAGCACCCCAAGTCGTAACATGGTGCGTTCGACCTCGAAGAGTTCTTATACAAGCTCTTAGCATTCATTACATAAGAGAATAGAAAATATGGATGAATTAAAACTTTCTTTGAGACATATCTCGAAAAGTATTTCATAAAAGCAAAAGTCTTTCTAACATTATAGTCGCAAACCATCTATGAATGACATGAGTAAAATTCTTGGGACGTAACCCACATAAAATCTTAAAAAATAATGAAAGACATAACAGAAACATTAAGGTTCGTCCTCGAAGCTATGAGGACTCACCACTTCTTCACTTCTTCAAAGTCCTTGAAACTCTACCCTCCAATATCAACTCAAAGCTCCAACCCTACGTTTGGTTAGAATGTAGGCAATATGCGTTAGTACAAAAGTACTAAGAATGAAAGCTAACATAACATCATAAGAGCATCTCAAATGGTTAGTCAACATAAGAAATAAGCATAAGATATAATAACATAATCATTACATTACAAGTTAACATAAGGCATATAAGTTAATACTTCAAACATTAGTCCTTCATACTCAAGTGAACTACTTTATAAGCCACCTCCAAGTATACTTGTGCTATGCCAAGATAGCATCCCATACTACTACCTAAGCTAAGTACCTCTTTTTGGTCATTTTTGGTCATAGTCCACCTTCATAATTAAGACCTAGGTTTTCATGACATAAGAGTACTATACCCCTAAGTCACCTCCAAGCACCCTTGTGCAATGTATGTTAGGCATCCCATAATACCACACATACTAATCATGTCTTGAATTCACCCTATTCATTTTCATCAAATCTAGGTGTCCTTATAGACCTACTTCATATTAACAAGGAGCTATCAACTTAAATCATTCATATCATGGAAGGCAACCATACCCACTACTCGAGCTAGGCACACTTCATAAGAGGACATTTAATAACTAGCTTCAAGTCATACTGGTGCCATGTATGAATCACATCCCATTCTACCATTCACACTAAGTACTCATTTAGGCTAGCTTACTCAATGCTAACTATCTTTCATACTATTTTATCAAAGAATAGCATATTATCATGCTAGACCTAACTACTATGGAAAACATCATATCATGCATTCCAAGCAATCATAGGAAGGTTACAGGTATACCAATCTAGCCACCATGCAACCACTCATCAAGATGAAAGTTATCCATAGGGGAGTATGAATCCTCAACCCTAAGCTATCCTTAGCAGAGTTCAATGTCTCAATCCTAAGCTACCATGAATTGGTCTTGGCCTAACCAAGTAAAGCTATCATGAAGGAATTCTAGTCATGCTATTTTAAGATACCTCTATGAGAGTATCGATCCTCCATCCTAGGCTACCTTGCCTATACTAATGCAAGCTACCATGAAAATCAATCTACCAATGCAATATCAAGCTAACCATGGGAAAGCTTACTTTCTCCATCTCAAGCTATCATGATATTTACCATCCCAAGCTACCGTGAGATCTACCATCCCAAGCTATCATGAGACCTACCATCCCAAGCTACATAATTCAACTATCATTGAAGGAATCATAATAATCAACCTTAAGATATTCTATCTTACAAACATGATTCATTTTAGGCCCCCTTAAGTCAACCTAGAATCCTTCTATGTGAGAGAACTTGACTATCCTAGCTTATTCATGTCTAGGTGTATAAGAGAAAGACAATACCCAATCAAGAACAAGTAGGCCATAGGGACTCATTATATTTCCCTTGCGATCTAGGGTTAGACACCCTATCATCATTATACTTAGGTGCATTAGAATATCCTTATCTGGAAACCTTTTGTCGATTCTAAGAATAACCATGTCCATCGGGCCTATCATGAAAAGACTTATCCCCTTCCGACCTAGACCTCTTCTTTTCTCTAAATCTTTCCTTCTTGAGTTTTGACTCCTCTATTTGTTGGGCAAACACCATGAGACAAGAGGTATACATATCATCAACAGGCGTTTCCATACGACATTTTTCTTCTACCAAATCGGATACTCCCATCATAAACATGTTCATCAAATCCCTAGGATTGGATACCTATAACAACCCGAGAGTATACCCTAGAACTTATGGCATCCTCAGGTCGCCACACGGCGTCGTCGACCTCTCGTAGGTCTAAGACTATCCTCTTAGCATTCAATCATTGCATAAAACATTAAAATAGCGGAAAATTTAAAACTTTTCATAGCACATCATATTCTAGAATATCACTTCATATATATATAAAATCATATTACATCAGACACTAAGTCGCTTTACCATCTTAAAACACAACTCAATAGAATAGAATAGGCACACGACCCAACCAAAAATACAAGTCTAAGCTATTACATCAACTTAAAGAAACATCTTGACATAGGAAACCATTGAATCATAAGGGTCCCTTTACTTGAACTTGGGAAACATCTATCCAAGATCATCCCTTGTAGAAATATCCTCTAGCCATCACTACCTACAGTTTGTGTAAAAAGATGAGGAAGAATGGTATTAGTACAAGAATGCGCTAAGTATGACAACCATGCAAAAACATGCATTGAAAGAGGACATTTAGTTAAATATCATGCATCATATCTTTAATGTAAAACTTCATGAACATTGATACAACTAGCACAATATAGTTCACATACTTCTTATAGACGTGGATATTACTCATAACAACACTTAAGGCCATTTCATCACATTTAAGGATCATTTATTAAGGTACACTTCACACATAAGCACTATCACCTAAGACAGCCTCCCAATCTCACTAGTGCAATGTACAAGTAGTATCCCATACTACTACTCATACCAAGTGATCCTAAGAAGTCAACTTAGATTTAGGCACATCATATTCAATAACATAGCACACATGCATTTAACCTCAGACATAAGACCAACATACATCACTAATGGTCACATAAGAACTCTTTCATTCATTGCATCTTAGTAATAACTCATTAGTTAATTTTATAGATAAACCACCCTCACAACTCCTTTACAAGCTTGCTTGTGCAATGTACACATGGAGTCTCATACCCCAACATATACCAAGAAAACCCATTTAGAATCCACAAGTGTAATTCACATGCATAAAAATAATTCATGTCTTGAACTATGTAAAGTCAACTGTGACATGCATTGATGCTAATCAAAACTAAACATAATCAATATTCATAAAGGAACCTCATTATAATTTCTCTTAGAGTCCACTTGTGCAATGTATAAGTAGGGTCCATAGTCCTACCAACACTATGTAGTCTTTCAAGGAACCATGACGATTATTTATAATCTTATCTTAGTTCATTTCTTAACTTCAGGGATGCTTAGCCATAACCGATATAAACCATGTGAGCTACATGGAATCCGGTGTCGTACAACCCCACACCAAAAAAGATGTTCTACTAGCAGAGGTAGAACCCACAGAATAGCTATCTTGGTGGATCCACTAGCTATATCCTATAGGGGCACGTAGTTAAGGGATATTGAGATTGCTTTTACAAACCGAACCTATTGCATTAGCGGAGAGGCTTCCATCTCATGAGTATCACTTAGATGACCCAACCTTTTGCATTAGCGGAGTTTTTTTTTCCTCATTGTACATATCCACTCATTGAGCGTAAACTCCCTTTTTAATATCTTAAAGCCTTTATTTATCATTATTTCATAAAGTAGGCCTTTTGGGACTTGCTCCCTCATACATTATATTGCTCAAAGGTTTCTAAGATGAGAATCTACATTCATCAAAGAACCAATATTATGTGAGAATGTGTTTCACATGATTCTACTATTCATACATTTATTTGTGTGTGTGTTCATATGTGAGATCTACCTTAACGTAAACACCTTTAGTCACAAATGTTCATAACTTCATTAATGATATACTTTGCATGCATAGTAATAGGTAATGGTGTATAGGAGAACTATCCTTTCCTTAATCATCACGAATCTATCATATTCATAGAAATGCATGAAGTGTGTGTACATTGGTCAATATGATCACATAATAGCCATAACATGGTATTGAGGAAGCCACCCTCAAAGATCACAAAACGTGTACAACATTCCACAAGTCTTAAGTCATACACTTATAAAGCAGTAAGGACTATAGAATACACACACTCACATTACATCATAGGAGACAAGAGCATATTCAACATTAGAATAGAGGACTCCTAGAACTACTTTGATAACATATTCATATAGGGATCATATAGGTAAGGTTCATGCTACAAGAATGTTCATCATCAATAGCCATATAGACCACACCTAACCCTAACATTATCATCACACATACACAACATCATGCACACACCTAAAGCATACAACTAGTATGGAAGACTATACATATAACTTTACATAACATCAATTCACTTTGACATGATATTAGAATCATGGCTACATCCTTCAACTTCGAAAGCATGGAAATAATCATATCAATTCATCTTACATCTAATGCCTTCAAGTCCATGATCATAACACATAAATATGTATGAGAATGTAAACACCGCCACTATAAGTGGACCATACCAAACATCATAATTCAATTTACATTCTAAGGTAATAAGAGGAAATAGGTCAACTTACGACATCTCTAAGCTAATGATCATCTTGATCAATTCACCATAATTCATAATCAATTAATATAGATAAGACTATGACTAATGAATATACTATAATCTAATAACAATTGAATCATAATGCAATCAAGATCACAAGACCCATAACATATCATAATTTGAGAGGATAAAGAGATCATGGGTTCTTCATGGAATTGGATTGAAAATCATGTTAAAAACATAGATAATCATATAATCATCATTAGAATGTTTTTGAATCACTTTAACAATGAACCCATGGCTAGATTGAAAGATGAGATTTTTGACTTAGAATCATGTTTGAAAAAAGTTTTAAAAGGACTCCTTAGATGAATGTTTAAATAAGGATGAAAGATTACCATACCTTCTAAATTATAAATCCCACGAAAATCTGAGAAGAAAGCTCCAAGAATGCACCTCCACAGCTTGTTCTTGAGCTTGGTTTCCAATTGAGGTTTGAGAGAATTTGGAAGAGAAAAGAGTTTTGGAGATTTTGATTTCTTAATGGGTGTTGGGGTTATGAATTGGGAAAGGGGTTAAATAGGACATAAAAACAGTTTATAAATGACTCCCAAAGTTACCAAAGCACCCCCATACTTATTTGGACTTTTAGACATGTCAAACTTGACTTTAAAACGATGCAACCAAATCTGGGAAGTGGCTACGCGTCGCGGAGGCAGATCCTAATTTTACCTCAACACATTTTTAAGGCAGTGAGCCTTGTGTAGCTCACGCAATGCACAGGCAGACCAAGTTCCAGGCGCGCGATGCATGGTGGCCTTCACTTCTTGGTTCTGCACGCTGCCATTTGTCAGCCTCCTTGTCCAATATTTGGGTCCTCCTCGGGGGCCCTTAGGGTGTTCCTCGGGGAGTCTTACCTGTATGTGTTTACCCTTAACATGTATATTAAGATACTAGGGTCAACTCCACTATTTTTCAACTCCAAACAACAATAAAAACAAGGCAACCATACAAGGACACACTAGTACATCTAAAGACTAACTTTCGAACGTCCTAGACGTTCTTGGGCGTTTGACCTCCAAACCTCTTAAAATCAACTATACATGCTGTAAAACACTTTATTTACATGTTAATAACCTTTTTAGACACATGTGAGTCTCTATCTACCTTGGTTCATTTTGAGGGTCTTGACACTACCAAGCTTGGAGTATACTTAGACAAAAGGGTGAATTTCAAAGAGTACTCCTTAACACTCATATTACCTTGCTTGAGGTTGATGAATTCTCTCAATTTTTCTTCCCCCAACTCACAGGAAAAAACCTATCTCGAAATTCCGACTTAATAATTTCCCACTCTATTGGGCCCACTCTAAACAACCTACTATTCTTCCATTGCTCATACAAAATTTGGGAAACATCTTTCAATTGATAGGCGGCTAGATCCACCTTCTTAATGGAGGACACTCCCATGATTGTAAGAACCTTATAAACCTCCTCTATGAACCCATTTCGATCTTTTTCCACCTTGCAGCCACAGATTCCGGGAGGCTCACTCTCAAGAACTCTCTTACCCTAGAAGCACCCATTCCTCTTATAGGGTTGGCTAGAGCCACCACCTCTCTATTAGTTAGCACCGTCAAGGCTTATCCCAATAGTTGCATAGAATCACTAAGCTTGTCAAGAGTAGCATTACCTATTGGAGGGTCATTTGGAACTTGAGGAGGTAGTTGGTGTTGATCTTGAGGAGGATCTTCGTTTGGAACTTTGGGAGGAATCTCTTGCTTCCCTTTACCTTCCTCAACTATTCTAGCATTAGCTCTAGTATTTTCCATAACTTGAAAAATCACAGGCAAACATTAGCATAAAGACCTACTAGAGCTAAACCTCTATGGCACGACGAAGAGAATGAAAAAGTGAGATTGTTCCTAAACATCCAATAGACTCCAATTCATGAAATGTGTCGCGACTCACACCCATGAACAAGGCTCTACTTGATGTGGTTTAAGACATCTTAAGACCATTTCAAAACCTTATGCTTTAATACCAAGTTTGTCATGACCCAAGAGCACGCCCAAGTAGTAACATGGTGTATTTGACCTCGAAGAGGTCTATACAAGCCCTTAGCATTCATTACATAACAACAAAGAAAATATGGAAGAATTTCATTAAGAATTAGGGTATTTCCTATTCAATTAAACCTAGTTCAATTCATATTTAGATGATCCTTACTATGGTCAATTTGTATTCAAGACAATTGCATTAAGAATTAGGGTATTTTGGATTCACAAATGGGGGATATCTATGGGGGCTCCATGGGTGGAAGAACCCACGGATGAAAAAGCTTCACATACCTTTGATCAATGCCTTATAATAATCTTGAAACCATGGTGAAACTCGACCTAGTTTTTGCCTCCTTCATTTCTTCTTTAATGGTGATCTAGAGAGAACTTTAGGGAAGGGAGTGTTTTGATTTTGAAGAGAAAAGTCTAAATGGATAATTAATTGTTTTAATATACTTAAAATACCTAAATAAAAAAAATAACCATCTATGACCTAATTGGAACGTGGGATGAATTTACTAGTTCACCCCTCACTAGGCCGAACCCCTGGGAGATTTGCAGGTGGTGTCCCACGACCACCACCTACGGACCATAGGTGGTGTGACGGGGCATTCTGCAGCTTCATGGTTCGTGACTAAGGCTGCTCCAATTGGGGGTTTAGCTCCTACGACTAATTGTGGAGACACGCCCTCCACCTACGGGGCATCAACCCACTAACGGGCCGTTAATCAAGGCGATCATGTTATTTTTGACAACTTTTTGGCCAACGTTTGGGTCTTCTTCAAGGAGTTTTACGGTGGTACTAGGGGATTCATACCCAAACCTTTTACCCCTAACCTCGATATTCTAGGTGTAATAAATATTTCTACATGAGTTGGACCCAAAACCACACATCAAACTCCATGACAGCACACTAGAACATCCTAGCACCAAAAGACTAGTTTCCGGACGTCTCTGGACGTTTAGGCACTAACACTTCCAAACTAAGTTAATTGTATTAATTTAGGTCTAGAAACTTCATTTAAACCCTTTTTAAGTTATTATATCTCATGTAGAGCTCTAGTTAGGTTATACGATTCCGGGGTGTTTCATTCCGTTACCAAAATTTTAGCTAACATTTGGGAAAAAGCACAAGTACTTCCTACACTATGACCGATATCCTAGCGACACACCTTAACCAAACTAAGGTCCTATTCCCCTCCCCCCCCCAAGCACGTTTGTTTTGTAATTTGATACACATTTTGGCTTACATGACACACTCCATGACTCCACACAGTTGAGGTGTGTTGGAGATTTTGGATGCCACGTAAGCGGAAAAGGTGTACAAAATTACAAAAATGGGGCTCAGGGGGTATTAGGGCCTAAGTTTAGTCAACGCTTGTCTATGAGATTTCGGTCATAATCTAGGTAGTACTTGTACCTTATCTCTCTAAAAGTTTCCAAACCTTGTACTTTTCTTCTTCCTTCCACTTTCGACAATAATAACTTTGTGTCTTCTTAGTTATTTTTTTTAATTTTCATTAAAATTTAACGTACCACAAAGGTGAATCATGTCGAGTGAAATATATATAAAGACTTCAAACATCAAGAGGATTTCATATCTCAATTTGAGATTATTTAGAGGTAAATTTGAGTTGATCAAGATTGAAGAGTCAATATATACTTCAAATATGGTCAATGTATAATTCATATATAGTTAAGTCATATTGAGTTTTTTAAGTGTATCATAATGATAGTCAGTATATAAATCATATATAGGTACGATATATTATATAGTCAGTACATTTTAGCAAACTGTAGCATATAATCAATAGATATGTTGAATATCTTTTTAAGTATATAACTATATCTATTGTAAACTAATTACTAATTTATTATATATTATATATTATATATACCTAAAATATAAGGCCAAAATAACACATTATTGTTAAATTAAGTGTATTTTCAGTTAGACAAAGGAATTAACGCACACTCTTCAGTTGCTTAATGCCAAAAAAAAATTGAAAAAGCAAAAGCCGCCATTGGAGGGTTAAGCTCGCAATCGTTTCCTTCTTAAGCTACTTTGCTTCATCAACCTCCAACTTTGATTGCAGATTCTTACCTATTGCTGAATTTGATGGATTTCTTTAAGTTTTTTACTCATCGACATTATTTGTTTATTAGTTGAACGTTGATCTGTTTTTGAAAAAGATGAAAAACTAAACTCATTTGAGATGTGGATGAAGTTCTGATTTTTTTTCCCGGTGAATTTGTCCGGGGGAGGACCTTTTTTTTTGTTTTCATTCTGTTTAGAGTTAATATACGGGGATGAAAACATGATTTTTTTTCTTTTTCTTTTTATATCCTAAATTTTGTTTTGATGAAATTAGGGTTAGTTTTTTTTTGTGTGTTTGGGAGGAGGAATGCATTCTTTTGCTAATACATTTTATATATAAGGGACTTTGGCCATGAAAATTGAGACATTTGAAGAAAGGTACTTTTTCATTCCAAATCATTCACAAAAACTCAAAACAATTAACTTTAATTTATATTCACAACCAAACACAAATACATTTTCAATCATTATTATTCACTTTTTTGATAACGAATAATGATTATTTTGAATTGGAGTTGTGTTTAGTTGTGAATATAAATTGGAGTTAATTGTTTTTGAGTTTTCGTGAATGATTTGGAGTGAAAAAAGTGTAAACAACTTGAATTTTATGGCCAATCGTGTTTGTTTTTTGGAGTCCTTCTTCCCTGCCACTGATATCAGTGTCAGAGGAAGAAAAGAACTTAAGTTATTCATGAATTTTGAAATGAAGTTAAGGAATGAAATTATATAAGTTTCTTTTCTTGTAAAACTAAGGTACGAAACTTGTAAAGAATCATGTAACTATTGTAATGAGTGATGCATATCATTTTTTTGGAAGTTATTTCTACCTTTCCCTTTTTATTTTGGGTGCTCTTTCTTGAGGAGACGAGTATTAGAATGTCAAAATTTGATCCATATGTTGCCTGTGACTAGTTGTTAGAATGTATAACGGTGATATAGAGATGGTGGATGCCAAAAGAATGTCCCTGCTAGTGATTTCCTAGAGTCCAATTAATCCCTGGCCAAGTACAAAAATGGTGTTAAGACCGAAGGCTCGATTGGTATAAGCAATGCTGAGGACAAGACAGATGATCAGAGTGATTCAAAGAGAGAGGAGATGAAGAATTCTAGATGTGAGACAAAGGACCAGCTCAAGTCTAAGAGTTAGGCAGAGGCACAAGGCAATGTAATCGATGAGGACAAAAGTAGTTCACAAGGCCCAAAAAGTGCTAAAATGTTGAAAATGGAAAAGGGAAACTTTAACGAAATGTGCTGCTGGAGAACAAATACACCTACTATTGATGTTGAAACGGATGATATGGTAAGTGCTATTTAAAGGTGACTGACAATGAAGTACATAATCTTGATGAAGGAGATCTGGATGAAGTTCATCAAAATAAGAAAATGATGTATGAGGTCAATCAGAATGGTAATGATATAATGCTTGATAGACAAGAGGACCATCAAATGAAAACAAATGCTACAACTGTTATCAATGATGGTGCTAGATTGGATGAGTTTCTAAAAGTGAAAATCGTATTTACTGATTCTTATATTGGAAAAATGCCAGAACCAGCTAGTCTAATATTTCTTATCAATCCTTCAACTACAAATGCTGGACAACATAGTTGGGAAGAATCTGAGAATATTTCTGCAATCGTGCATATTCTAATATACACTTTTTGACCCCAAGGGTATATCAGAGTATGTACCATTGAAGAAATATTCTTAGATGCTTCCCCACTATGTTGTCCAACATTTGCAGTTGAAGGATTGATCCAAAACATTGGACTAGCTGGTTTTGGCATTTTTCTAATAGAAGAAGTAGTAAATTCAATTTTCATTTTTTGAAGCTCATCCAATCTAGAACCATCAGTGGTAATAGTTGTAGCATTTGTTTTAATTTAATGGTCCTCTCATCTATCAACCATCATATTATTACCATTCTTATTGACCTCATAGATCATTTTCTCATTCTAATGAACTTGATTCAGTTTTCCTTCTTCAATCTTTAGTACTTCGTCTTCAATCACCTTCAAGTAGCCATTTACCATATCATCCGATCCAGCATAAATAGCATATGTTTTGTTCTATAACAACACATTTCGTTCAAGTTCCCCTTCTACATTTTAAACTTTTTTAGCACTTTGTGGGCCTTATAAATTGTTTTTTTTCTGACCGACTACATTTTCATGTGCCTCAGCTGAGTCTCTGTATCACTTCCAACATTCATCAAGTCCTCTCCCTTTGAATCACTCTAATCATACGTTTTGTCATCAAGATTGCTTATACCAATCAAGGCGTTTGTCTTAACACCATTTTCGACCAATGATTCATTGTACACTAGGATCACTATCAAGGGCATTCTTTTCGGCATCTACCATCTCTACATCACCCATATCCATTCTGATAACTAGTCACATGCAACATATCATATCTATCAAATTTCCGCATTCTAATACTCATATCCTCAAGAAAGAGCACCCAAAAGAAAAAGGAAAGGGAAGAAATAACTTCCAAAAAAAACTGATATGCATCACTCTTTCCACTAGTTATATGATTCTCTACAAATTTCATACCTTTATTTCAAATTTAATTTTTCAGAAGAAAAGAAGCTTTATATCTTATTTCATTCTATAACTTCATTTCAAAATTCAAGAATAACTTAGTTTCTTTTCTTCAGTGGCAAAGGATGAAAGACTCCAAAAAACAAACATGATTGGCCATAAAATTCAACTTTTTAAAAATATTTTCACTCCAAATTACTCACATACACTCAAAAACAACTCCAATTTCCAATCATCATTATTCACTTTGAATAATGATGATTCGAAATTGTAGTTATTTTTGGTTGTGAATATAAATTGGAGTGAATTGTTTTTGAGTTTTTACGTGTGATTTGGAGTGAGAAAAGGTTTTCAAATTCTCTCAATTTTCATGGCCAATCTACCTTATATATAAAATCTATTAGTGAAAGCATGCATTCCTCCATACAAATACAAACAAAAAAACCCTAACCATAGTTTCATCAAAATAGAATTGAGGACACAAACAAACAGAAACAAATCATGTTTTTCATCCCCATATGATAACTCTGAACAGAATGACAACTAAAAAGGTCCTTCATCCAATCAATTCACCGGAAAAAAATATAAAAACTTCATCCACATATCAAATTTGTTTAGTTTTTTCAAATTTTTTCAAAAACAGAGTAACGGTCAAAAGATGAACAAGTAATGTCGATGAGTAAAAAATGTTACAGGAATCCATCAAACTCAGCAACAGGCAGAAATCTGCAATAAAAACCGGAGGTTCACAAAGAAGGAAACGATGGTGACCTTAACCCTCCAATGACAGATTTTGCTTCTTAAAATATCTTTTGGCACTAAGTAATTGAAGAGCTTGAGCAGGATATGAGTTAATTCCTCTGTCTTTATGTGAGACTTTTTGAGAAATTACTATAATGACACTTAATTGAAGAGTAATGTTTTATTTTGGTCTTATATTTTAGATATAGTATCAATTATATATAATATAAATTTCACATCCGGGGAGCACCCCGTAGAAGTAACATGACGTAGTTGTCAACTTGGGGGTCTTATACAAGCCCATAGTTATCATTCATTGCATTGTCATAGTAAATTTAGTGGAAAATTTAAAACTTTTCATAGCACATCATATGCTAGAAACTTCACTTCATATATATATAAAATATCATATTACATACTTAGACTCTATGTCTCTTTGCCATCTTAGACTCAAAAACATTAGAGTACATTAGGGACACGGCCCTTAAAACATAACACATAAGTATTACTTTATACACTTTACAGTAAACTAATCGCTAGGACATCCTTGGACTTAAGGATTCCTTTCTTTGAGCTTATGAATCACGTATAAAGCTCATCAATCATATAGACGTCCTTTAAGCATCCATAACCTACACTTTGTGTAAAAAGTAGAGAAGAATGGATTTATTACAAGAATGCGAGTATGACAACCATGCAAGAACATGCATTTAAAAGGGACATTTTCTTGAAATCACACTTCATGCCTTTTTGAGTAAATCTTCATAAAACCTTTATACAATAGCATTTATATCATTCACATACTTCATATATACATATTCAAAGGCCAAATATCATATAATATCACACATAGAATTTAGCCATATTTGGGGTCACTTTACAGTGAGCTAGTTCAAGTTTACAGTGAACTCCTTTTAACTAATTAACCTCCCAAATAACCCTCTAGTGATACTTGGTGCAATGCATCACCTTAAGGCCACAAGGAAAACCATATATACATTCCTTAATAGTCATCACAATTCATCAAAGAAGTATAGTACATCATAGACACAATTAAGCCAATACCATAACAATATAACAGTAAGCTACACCAACTTGCACACATACTAACCTCACTTCACATCAATACATTATAAGACCTTACTCATAATACTACTCTAAGTCTACTAGTTCAATGTATATGTGAAGCCCCATAACCTCACACATACTCAGTAAACCTAACATAAAACCACAAGCCTTAACATCCTACTTCATACATCAACAAGTAAGTGAGGACAACTTCACTCATGACAATACTAGACCTTCATCATATAGTCATTAAGACCAACATAGTGCATATAAGGATAAGACCACATCATATACACTCATACCATGAACGTCTTCATAACAAGTAGACAATTACTACCATGCCATGCATAAATACATAACCATAATCATACACCTTAGATCACCTTCGTAGAACTGCCTAAGGAGACACTTGTGCAATGTGTAGGTGGATTCATTACTTCACCCTATCCTAAGTAACCTCCCTTAGGTCATCCTAGTTAGGGTCTTAGTCATTTACTTCCATTGTCCATTTTACTTTAGGGAAACTATAGCCTTAACCGACACTAAGACCATCGGTGCTAAAAATGGAATTTGGTGTTGTAGAGCCGTACACCAAGGGAAGGTGTTCCACTTAGCCAAAGTAGAACCTTAACATATATCCTATCATACTAAGTGAATTCACTTGCTAGATCCTATGTGGCAAGCATATTTTATGGAACTAAGAGATAGGTATGATCCCTCTACATGCCATTTGGGGCTTCATCTCATGAGAAAACATCGGTGAACCTTCCTCAAATTGAAGCTACCACCTCATGTGGATCCATAGGTGAGTATTACTCTAAGGGAAGTCAACACTCTATAAAGAACAAATGTTAATTTTTCTCCAAGGAAAGCCAACACCTCTATTTGTAAAGTTCACTCGGTGCTAAGCTAAGTTCCCTTTATTGAAAAGACTTCATTGCATTATTTCATAAATAATAGGCTTAGGATATTTATTCATCATATGCGTATAGCATATTCAAGCACCTCTAGTTTTAGAGTACTCTTGGGAACACCTTTCAATTCCCCTCTATTGACTAGATCTTCATACGCGTGTGTACTTATATGTGAGAAACCTTTCACATAACAGATAAATGTCACACATGTTCATATATAAATGCATAAGTCTTTAGGTGTGACTATATGAGCAATCCTTTCATATTAACACATTAAGACAGTATGCATATTAATATTTCATCATCTCATATACTTAGCATCATAGCATTTAAATAATATTCATAACATGCCCATACATTCATTTTCATGTACATAGAAACCAAACCTAGGAACTATCCTATCAAGGTACACATGTGCAATGCATAGACAAGGTCCCATACCCTTGCCCATACTAGTACACCTATAAAGTCATCCTAGTTAATGTAATACATAACATACTTCACATACATTTACCTTACATTCATAGTAGTAGACATTTAGTGAATATGAGATCAACCTTCCATTAGACACTATAAACCTTTACTACATTGTAAGCATGCATAATGTGCGAGTGTGTGTACATTGGTCAACATGATCACATAATGACTATCAACAACACATTGAGGCATCCACCCTCTTATACCATATTACACTTTCAAGCATAGACCACACAACACAATATAGCATAAGAGGCAAACTAACTTCATATTACACTTTAAGACTCCTAATATTTTCTATTCACACATTTACATAGGGGTACATCGGTAAGGGATTATTAACCATTTTTAACTCATCAATGGAAGCACCTACCCTTTATCCTAACATAGATATACACATGCTTATACAATAGCCATACAACATAGATGACAACTAGAATAGGCAAGTAGGCATAAGCTTCACACAGTGTGAATCATCATAACCACATATTCAAATATTCATCAATTTTCCTTCAAGTCCATAATCAACACATATATAGATTGACAAGAAGTAAACACCGCCACCATAAGTGGACCATACACACAATGCCATACGAGGCTTCATCAACTACAATAATATAGAAAAGTTGAGAAATATAAGAGTAGAGCAATTCTTACCAATCCTTTAGCCTTTGGTGATCATTGACCATTACTAATCTTTCATCAATACATCAAGTATAGGGCAGTAGCTAAAGTACCATAATGATATATGAAGTCATGTATGAGCTACTAAAAGGTCATGCTACAACTAGTACAACACATTAACATACTAGAAGGTAGAATGACATAGACCATTGACCAATTTCACTTGCATGGATCATAAATCATATTTCATAAATATTATCAATCTAGGTCAGTGTCTAAATATACACTTAACATAATGAAATCATACTTAAATCCCTACAAGATCAAGATACCAACATAAGCATTAAACTATCAATTCAATAGAGAGTAGAGAAAATAGGCAATGCTACTGATTCACTAAAGCCTTGATCATTAATCATATTTTTAACAATAATGTACATGTTAGACAGTAGCTAAAGCGATAGAAATCAAGTCTTAATCATGCTTTATTCATCTTAGAATATAGATCACATCACCTACATAGCATTATAAGTATCTACACTAGAAGAACCTAGATCAACTCATATCAAGCATTCTTCACTTTGATCATGCGAGATTTATACTTACAATTCAATTATGATATTAACCTAAGGCATTAGATACAAACATCCTATCCTAATCGAATTCCAATTTTATACATTATAAGATCAATGTTACAGTGAACACATGGAGATATAAGCTCGGAATGTTCAAATCTTCATACATTGATCACATAGATCATTGATCAATATTTCAACATCAATATACTTAAAGAACATTAGATATAAGCAATTCAACGTAATATAATCACAATTCAATCAATAACAAGCCACGATCACAATGCCCATGCAAGGGCTAAATCGAGTTTGGGAAGGGACATGGGTTCATAATGCAATTGAATTAAATTTAACATTAAAACCAATACATTATCATCAATTCATCATGATTTAGCCATTGAAAACGTTTTTAGAAAGAGCCCATGGCTAGATTGAAGAAGAAGAGATTTGATCATATTTTCTCTTTGAAAACATTGAGATTAACTCTCCAAGTGAAAGGTTACTTAGAGATAAAGGATCGATATACCTTTATTAGATGAAGAATCCACTAAAAATTGGTGAAGAAACCATGAGAATCCAATCTACAAGCTGACCTTGAACTTCACCTTCAATGGAGGTTTCTAGAGAGGATATTTTGAAAGAGGGAGGTTTGATTTTGATAGGGGGATTGGGTATGGGATATTTACGTTTTTAACCAACCTAATATACCCAAAAATAGTTAAATAAACCTTCTAGGGTCAGGTTATAACGTGGGGTAAATTTCCCATTCACCCCATAAATAGGCAGCGTGCATGGCAGTAACTGCATGCCTGCATCGACAAACACCAACGATGGGATGTTGGTCCATCAATGGACCATCCTGTGCCTCCATCGTTTGGGTATAAGGCTAGTCATGGGGAAAAGACTGATCCAAACTAAGTGCCCATCGACGCCTCCCCATCGACGGTGCCTCAATCCACCAACGGGGCATCAATTGAACTCGTCGATTGACACTGCCAAGGCAGTGTCTCGATAACCCTTGGGTACTTCTTGTGGGCCCTTTTGCGGGGCCCTTGGGAAGTCGTACCCGGGTGTTTCCAGCGTAAAAATGCACATTAACAAGTCAAGTACCTTCCACTTCAGTTTCACCTAAAACAATTACACATAACACTTCCAAACATGCTAGGCCCCATCAAGACACACACATGTATGTCTCAAAGGACTATCTTTTGAATGTCTTAGACGTTCTTGGATGTTTGACCTCTAAACTTCATGAAACTCCATACAGTTCTTATAAACATAATTATTACTCATTTAAGGACCTCATAAGCTTCTGACACACACATAAGCACATAAAAACACATAAGGCCCCTTAGGTGAATAGTCGTCGAATGTCTTGGTCGTCCCTTGACGTTTGACTTCCAAATGACTTCAATTCACCAAAGCATACTTTAAAGCAATGTATTAACATGTTAAGAAGCCTATAGTCACAAGTGAGGTAGACACCCTAAGTCATTTTGGGGGTCTTACAATATTCCCCACTTGGGAACATTCGTCCTCGAATGACACTTAGAAAACTTTAATCATAACAAGGACTTCAATGAATCATAGAGTAGCTCACAACAGTCATAACATCTTCATATAGATTTTAATACACCAAACTTACAAGGAACACACTTCAAACCATTCATCACTCAATACATACAAGCAAGCAAAACTTTTATTCACTCACTCTTTAATGAATCAAATACATAGAATCTTATCATGTTCATAGGAGGAACATCCTTCTCCTAATCATAACATGGTCATTACACTTCATTTTATTATGAGCTCATCTTGCAACCATATTTCAGTCACACTTAGGAAGTTTCAACAACACTCAAGATACAATTAGGCACTCATACTTTAATGCACATAGACTTGAGTTTACTAGGTTGACAAAGGTCTTCATTAGTTAGACATAGTACCATGAAGGTCATACTCATCCATACCATGCTTAGGTGTGTCCACGAGGAATGTCATTCTCCTCAACACACTTACATGTATTAAGTATTAGAAATACCGTGAAACCACGGTACATCAACACCCTCAACTTAAATTCGTTGTTTGTCCTCAAGCGACGCACTATGACTCACTACAAATTCTTTGTACAAAAGTATCCATATTTTAATTTCAGCAATCATTTGGCTATCAACCTCGATTATTCTCATTATGTTCATGCATGGTCTCACTATTAGGCATTGATTTGTGTAGAATCAAACCATAACCCAGATTTACTACGCAATGATGCCTATCCTCTTCAATTTCTCACCGAGATGCTAATATTTCTGGTATTACAACTCCTGTCCTTACTTCAAATAACATCCTCATTTTTCACACAATGATTTTAGTTTGAGTATAAGGATCACGTTTCGACACTCACTCTCAGAACAAATTCACCACTCATTTATACATATTGCCATAGGCTTGCCCTTATTTTCACTACTTCAAATTCCTCATACGCACTTAGGATCACAATAGGACTTTTTTAGATTGTAACATAGGCTCAGGGTCAGGTAGGGTGTATTTAGATATACTTTAGTGACTTGTTGCCCTCCTTGACATATCATTCTTATTTCGCCCTATTACTCAATTTTCTTTTCACTTTGCTGTTTTCCCTTTCTTATCCTTATGTGTAAGTGACTTTTCTCTTTTCTTGTGTTTATTTTGCTTTTGGTTATTATTAACTTTTTTTCTTTTTTTTTTTTAGTCACTTCTGTTTTATTCTTTCTTTCTCTTCATTCTTTCAACCCCACTTTCCGTGGTTTTCCTTATAGCAGCCACCCTCAACTCATGATTTTGCCATGAGTCAAGGTTCACAATACCCATGGTTGGGTCAGGGCCAAAACAAGGTTGCTTTCTGCATTAGCCACCCTCAACTTATGCTTTTGGCATAAGCTGAGGTGCACATGTCCAAGGAGGGACCAGGGCCAACACATTGCTCCCAGAGAAGATCATTTGGGGTAAAAAAAAAAAATCTAGTTTAGGCTCAATTCATTTGGATCAAAAAGGGATTAACTTCATTTGGTTTTCTGTTATTTTTAGGCTCAAGATTGACTATTTCGAACAAGGGCCTATGATCCTTTCCTAAGTGATTGTTTTGACTCACTTTCAGTAGGACTAACCAGGCAAGTTCTAGCTCAGTATTAATGGTGGTCATTCGACTTTACCTCACACTCACATGACATTCCTTGCATTCCCAGAGTATTAGACACCTAGTTCAAATCTTAGATTCAGGATCATGCAGAAGTGTATCCTTGTTTCATGTTTCAAACCACACAATTATCACTTACTATGCCTAGTCATGCAAATGATTATCGAGATATCATATTTATATTAGCCATCATGCTTCAGATTTATACTGTGTACATAAGATATGACATGCCGGTTCAACAGTAAAAGTAATCAGTCTTTTGGGGAAAAAGAACACAGGCAAGAAAACCCCAAAAGAGGATCGTGAACTTGGGCTACTCAGAATTCACCCAAGTGTTCACTTTCCATTTACCCCACCCCCTACAAAAAAATATGCAATTGTCCCCAATGCATAGAAAAGTTAAACTACGTAAAAGGGTAAGTGAAGCAAACCTGAGGCGCTAAGCGCCGGTGATCAGCAAGCTGGTGGGTCCGGTTCCCCGGAACCTGCTCCCTGCGTAGTCTGGACATCCTCAGTAATGTCCGCAGCAACCACAGCACCATCAGTAGCGCCTCCCACAGAATCTACAATTTTGGAGCTAGACGCCCCGGCAGCTACTTCTACAGCCCTCAACCTACGGGCCTCCTCATCGGCAATCGAGGCTCTCCTCGCAGATTCCATCTCACGGCGCTCCTTCTTCCTTGCCCTAGCCTCATCCTCCTCTCGACCCCTGCGTCTCTTGACATGCTCTTGTGGGGGAGGTGGTGGAACATCAGAAGTGGTAAACAGGGCGGCCATCACGGTGTCATCGGCAGGCTCCGCAGAAGGGGCCTCAGACTCAGGCACCCTCGCCTCTAAAATCATATCAAGATCCGCCCGCAGACTCTCAACCGCAGCCTGGAGAGTCGACATGTCCACCGGAGGGGCTGGTCGGGCTAGTACTCGTAATTCAAATGCGTCTAAGCGCTGGTGTACCCCGGCGATCTGCCTCTCTGTATGCTGTATCATCTTGCGCTCCATGCGCTCCTCTGCCTCAGCAATAGTCTTCTGCATCCACGGCTGAATGTGATGCAGAAGAGTAGCCATCTGTGCCTCAAGTTTCTGAACCCGAGCTAGTGGGACCAGAGTGGCAGAAGGAGCCCAGCGAGAGGAGCTCGGGGCAGTGCTACTACCCGGGATAGACTCGACCGGAGTAGTGTCAGTGTGTGCAGAAGCAGCACGGGAAGCATCATGAGCATGCTCTACGGTGTCGGCCAGGTTCTCACCAAATGGGGCCACCTCTGGACGGGGCCCTCTGCGTGGGGCCAACTCATTGGCCTCATCCCTGATGAGGCCGATGTCAACATTTCCTGGCGGGGTCTTGAGCTGGTCAATGTGCCAAATGGGCACACCTGCTGATCTGCACAAAGAGAAAATCATGCAAGGGAAAGGGTAAGTTGTGGTGACCTTGAAGGCCCTCTCGTGCATGACCGCTTGGAGAAGCCAAGCGAAATCGACCTCGAACCCTGCCATCATAGCAGCCATCAGCACTGCACGATCCCAGGTGACTATGTTATCCGCAGCAGTGGGGGAGAGACAATGGCGGACGATCAACCAGAGAAACTTGGCCGTAAAGGTCAAGTTGGCCTTCCTGATGGCCCCCTTCGGCTCCATCACCCAATCCGCAGCCTCTCCATCAATAGATAGGTGCAGTGCCATCCACCTCTTGGTGGTCTCTCTCAGTGAAGGCTCACGTAAGAACCGGCCCTCTTTAACAATTTGCCACCGGTAATCAAACTCGGCGGTGAGAGGTGTGCTGGTGGAGTCAGAATCCGTGCCGTACAGATATCGGCGGATGGCTGGTAGGGAGATGTCAACCTGGATGCCTCGTACTCGGACGTGCTCAAGTGGGGCCTGTTTGGCGGGGGCAGACCGCCTATCGATCTGCGAGCGAAGAGTAGCCACATAAGAGGCATAGAACTCGCGGACTAGCTCCTCACTGTAGCGACCCAAAGAACGAGCCGTCCACTCTAGCCGGTGTCTGGTGAAGAGGGTGTGAATATCTGGCATGGTGGGGAGACTTCCCGTGAGGACCCGCCTCTCCAGTGTAAGAGTCCGTGTCATGACGCCTTTGTCATTGAGAACCTTGGCGTCTAAGTATACCTTGTATTGCCCGTCAACACACCACCGGTTGGGCTGATCGGCAACCGGGGCAGGGACTCCTGTTGGTGAGCCAGGGGTGGAGTCGGTGCTGTCAGCCTCATCATCTGAAGCAGACTGTGTAGCTGTGGCAGGAGCAGAGGCGTCTGCAGACCCAGAGGCTTCCTCTGACCACGAAACTCTTAAGGAGCCAGATGCTCCTTCGTCTTGGGCAGTTGACCCAGAAGGAGTGCCGGTCAGTGTGCGCTCCTCATCAGACTGGGAGGCAGTGACTACGCCGGGCGCCACCTTCTTGGGCGTGACTCGCGGTACACGTGGAGCTCGTGCTGGAGTAGCAGTAGGGGGCACGTATTCTGGATCATGCTCATCATCAGAGCCTATCACCAATCGGGCAGACGGGGCGACAGATTTTGAACGCCCACGTGCGTAAACGCGATCTTGTTTAGGTGCCATGATAGGTAGTACCTGTAACGAATCATCATTAGTACTTGAAGGATGAAGCATGACACAAAAGAAATAAACATTTGAGACAATAATACTCAGACACTCAAACCAGTGATAACAGCTCTGAAGTAGCAGTAGGTCACGACGGACCTGGTGACGGACCGTAGTGCGTATGACGGACCGTCATATAATACTTGGCAACATAAAATATCAGAGGGAAAGTCTCAGACCGATACGACGGTTAAGCAGGACGGACCGTCATGGGTATGACGGTCCGTCGCACGTGTCCGTCAGAGGACACTTGGAAAAAGTGTTGAGACCCATAGGACAGGGGTCTCTGACCGTCACGACGGTTGTGCAGGACGGACCGTCGTGGGTATGACGGTCTGTCACATATGTCCGTCAGTGGACACTTGGAAAAAGTATTGAGACCCATAGGACAGGGGTCTCTGACCGTCACGACGGTTAAGCAGGACGGACCGTCATGGGTATGACGGTCCGTCGCAAGTGTCCGTCAGAGGACACTTGGAAAAAGTGTTGAGACCCATAGGACAGGGGTCTCTGACTGTCACGACGGTTGTGCAGGACGGACCGTCGTGGGTATGACGGTCTGTCACATATGTCCGTCAGTGGACACTTGGAAAAAGTGTTGAGACCCATAGGACAGGGGTCTCTGACCGTCACGACGGTTGTGCAGGACGGACCGTCGTGGGTATGACGGTCTGTCACATATGTCCGTCAGTGGACACTTGGAAAAAGTATTGAGACCCATAGGACAGGGGTCTCTGACCGTCACGACGGTTGTGCAGGACGGACCGTCGTGGATATGACGGTCCGTCACATGTGTCCGTCAGTGGACACTTAGAAAAAGTGTTCAGACCCCTAGGACAGGGGTCTCTGACCGTCACGACGGTTGTGCAGGACGGACCGTCGTGGATATGACGGTCCGTCACATGTGTCCGTCAGTGGACACTTAGAAAAAGTGTTCAGACCCCTAGGACAGGGGTCTATGACCGTCACGACGGTTGTGCAGGACGGACCGTCATGGATACGACGGTTCGTCACATGTGTCCGTCAGTGGACACTTGGAAAAAGTGTTCAGACCCCTAGGACAGGGGTCTATGACCGTCACGACGGTTGTGCAGGACGGACCGTCATGGATACGACGGTTCATCACATGTGTCCGTCAGTGGACACTTAGAAAAAGTGTTCAGACCCCTAGGACAGGGGTCTCTGACCGTCACGACGGTTGTGCAGGACGGACCGTCATGGATACGACGGTTCGTCACATGTGTCCGTCAGTGGACACTTAGAAAAAGTGTTGAGACCCCTAGGACAGGGGTCTCTGACCGTCACGACGGTTGTGCAGGACGGACCGTCATGGGTATGACGGTCCGTCATCGGGTTGTCGTGCTGTGAAACAGAGACAGAACTGAGGGGTGCCAAGTTTTACCCCATGTGAGTCAGAATGACAACCCAAATTGGTAAGTTTTAAAGCCCTAATTTCTCTAGTATTGTCCAGGCAGTTTGTGGAATTACAGACCTAAGTTAGATAATATCTAGGCAAAAGCAGAAACCCATATGCAATCAATAGGGAAAAACAGTAAAACAACCAAAAAAAATAGTAAAGGGTAGAGTTTCAGGAATACATACCTTGGAAGAGGAGACAATAATGCACAAATGATGGCACTCAAGTTAGAAGGTTAAGAATCACTGCAGCAAATTCCGACCAAGAGGGAAAATTTTGGGATGAACAATGGGAGAAGATGGGGAATTTGGGAAGAGAGTGAAGTTGGAAGGGGAGAAAATGGAGGGAAGATTAAGTGAAAACTGATAATGAAGGGGTGGGGGGGTTTAAAACGTTTTAAACTTTTAAAATTCTGAAGCCGGGTCGGGTCGGGTAGCCGGGTAATGGCGTGACGAAACCCCGATGACGGTTCGTCGCAGTTGTGACGGTCCGTCACATGGTCCGTCGCCTGTGCCCTAGTTTTTCAAAATTACAAGAGAGCGTACCTGGCGCGACGGAGGAATGCGACGGTCCGTCACAGGAGTGACGGTCCGTCGATGTATCCGTCAGTGACTGATGTAGAGTAACTTGTCTGCAGTACTTCCTGTAGATGTGCTACCTGAAAATTTACAACCCATAAATAGAAAATGCTACTGTTACTAGAAAGAGAAAAAAACACAAAAACTATAAACGTGATTAGATGATAACTATTGGGTTGCCTCCCAACTAGCGCCTGATTTAACGTCGCGGCACGACTGAGGACACTTGATTACTCAGACTTCATCAAGATAATATGCCTCAACCACCTCATTCGCTGATTCCGCATGACCAATATAGATTTTGAGACGTTGTCCGTTCACCTTAAACCGCACACCTTCCTTGTTTTCCAACTCAACGGCTCCGTGAGGGGGCAATACAAGTGGCCCATCAGAATCTGCAATATTGTCATAGCCTCTGTAGTATTCTTGAGGACGTGGTGCGGGATTTTGTCCCCTTTGTGCACCTGGATTAGGATTATCAGGTAATAATTGACCATGAGCATCAACCGGAGCTGGGTTGTTCAGGTTTGGATCATCATCATTTATACCCAAGTTTCGATTCATTCTTCGTAGTGTACGCTCTAACTCGTGATCGTAGGGAAACAAGGGTTCTCTTCCGCTCCGTGTATTTGGCATGCAAGGACGTCAAACCTAAAAAAAAATCAAAAACAACAGAAAAAGTAAAATCAGGAAAATATAAACTAAATTTTAGTAATAAATTAAAGTTAATCTAAAAGCTACTTTCCCCGGCAGCGGCGCCAAAATTTGATACGCTCAAACTTACTTCTCAAATAAGAAGTAAAGCGGTCGTATCAAGTAAAGAACCCAACTAATGAGGTTGGGATCGATCCCACAAGGAAAATAGTTCAGACTTAACTTTATTTTATTATTACTATTATTTAGCCAACTGTTTTCCAATAAACCACAAGACAAAAAGGGGGGTTTTATTTCTAAATTAATGAAAATAATTAACTAAATAAGAATGAACAACTAACAATTTTAACTTTCAGAGTTTAATCAAATTATAAAAGTAACTAGGGTTTTAGTGTTCCCCACAGGTTCCTAACTTGGTAAATCTAACTATAACATCTCTATCCTGATATCTTGCATGTAAAGTGATAAGTTATGTATCTCTAAATCCTTGGTCCGGCATCAAGAGAATTTCACTCCGCACCTTGGTCCGGCTACGTGTGTTGCTATACTAACCCTTATCTTTACCTCATATTAAACATCGTATTCGGTATTTGACTAAGCTATTAACTCGTACCAACCAATACTAGTCTATTAGATAGTCTACACTAAATCTATGTTGATAATTCTTTTCCGATTATCTACCTCCTTGGTCCGGCAAGTAGCATTAAGGCGAGTTCTAACGTTGGCCACCGTTAAAAAGAATTCTAAACGAAAGAATTATCAATACATGCAAGACACCACTCTAGAAATTGTTATTGAAGTTAGATTTCTACCTTGTTATTCACCCATGGTTCCCACAACCCTAGCTATGAGGTTTAGTTACCCATGTTCGTAATTACACAATTCATATTGTTAATGGAAAAGTTCATGCACTTACTTTTATGAAAACGAATAATTTCCCAGAATTCAACTTGATTAATCCCCGAAATCCACAACAATCAATTCCCGGAAAATATCTTAATTTCCAAAATCAAGAGTTTACTAATATAATCGAAGAACTATAAACTAAAAATTATCCAGAAAGTCTAACCTCAAAAACGAGGTTTTTCCAACTATTTATAAGAAAAATAAAAACCTAATCAAATAAGGATTCTATTTACTAAAAATCTGTCCAAACGCGTCTGGGTCGACGGACCACGTGACGGACCGTCATAGACACGACGGACCGTCATAGCCTCCGTCGTCCCATACTTCACATCTTCTCATGTTGCTTTCTTCATTCCCCCGACGGACAAGTATGACGGCCCGTCGCACGCATGACGGCCCGTCGAGGGTCTTCGTTCCAATACACTTGAACTTTGGAATTTTGGGTACTGGGATTACTCTCTGATAATTACGACGAACATGCAGGACGGACCGTCGTATATGTGACAGTCCGTCACGAACTTCCGTAATCCCACACTTGGTCAGACTTCCCCAAATTTCCTTCAGCAACTTCTTCCTTCACTACGATGCCACCTACGGACCGTCACATCCGCTACGGACCGTCATAGGCTCCGTAGGTGGTCTCTTCTGAAATTCTTTCTCAAAAACTCCCGCGTTCTTCCTTAGACAGATTTTCTGCAAACAAAGATAAACTTATATCAAAATCAACACAAAAAGGCTCTCGACACACACTAAACTTAAGGAAAAAGTATTAGAAATACCGTGAAACCACGGTACATCACATGTATCATGAGGTCACACCCAAGCAAGGTACAATGTCAATCCCCTTCTAAAATGAGAAATTCTCAACTTTTAAACCAAGGCATGCTCATGTTTTCTTCCAAGTGAAGTATAAATGGTAGGTCACACCAAGAACATCACAACAATTAGGAAGCCATTTCACAAAATCTCAATTTCTAACATAGCAATAGCCTTCACAGTAAGCATCCTTTGGTCAAAATAACACAAATCACAGCCACACACATGAACACTTAGCTAAACATGCTTTCACTTTTCAAGAGTGAACCAACACTCATACTTTCCAAACCATACAAGTCACATAATTTTCAACACTAAAACATATTTTATTTTAAAGAGACTCAACTTTTCATTATAAGGATAAACATTACACCTCACAAGTGACTGTAACCATGTTTCTTGTCTTACCTCATGAAGTCAAATTCACAACTGACATATCAAGATGAAGATCAACATGAGAAAACCATGAAGTTTATCAAAATTCTTTTTCAAGTACTTTAGAACCTTCAAAATACTCTTAATATAGTGTCAATCAAGACATACCAAACATGTAGAGGTCATGCCATTCATACTTTATGCAAATCTCATTCATGAACAAGCTTACAAAAAATTCATTATATTCAAGCTCAACCAAAAATAGAAGGGCAAGGTAGAAATATCTACAACCTTACTACTTCATCACCATCCCCCACTTAGGGTAAACCCAATTAAGAGCAACTTAACAGAACCTTAAGAGGATTTTAACTAAACAACCTTCATTTTTCATCACTTAAAAGTGATTACCACTTTAGAAGAAATTACAATAAGTCAACCAAGGCATTCTAAACCTTACCATCTTCGGAAAATTATACCCCAACATCAAGATAGGTCATACTAACCAACCACATAAGGTTTTTATACAATACTCTAGACACCAAGATCATATAACATTAGGGAAACAAGAGAGGAGACTTAGTGTTGAAATTTCTTCTTTTTATTTGGACATTACAGTAAGGTGACTTCTAGGTCAATCCAACCCACATCATCACCCTACCAATACAAGCATACTACCTTCACACCTAGGATCAAGTCTATACAAAGAACTCCAATCCATACTAGATAACTTATCAAGGACTACATATATACAAATGGAAACATTTAAGCCATTAAAACATATATAAGGCAACATTGAACTATCAACATACATATATAGGAAACATGTATTTTTGACCATTTACCACACTTCCTAAAGCATTTCAAGTCTAAACCATATCATAAGACTATCACCATGTAAGACCATATAGTAATATACCATCCAAAAGAGACTCATTTTAACCAAAATAACTTCTAACATGCTTTAACTATACCATGACATACATTTCTCAACATATCATGCTATTTGACATAAATACCATATATATAGCCATAAATGATATCACATCATCAAAATATGCCAAAATTCACCTTTACACATTCATCAAACCATAAAACCAAGATAACATCAAAAATCACCTTTTTCTCCCTGAAGCATAAAGTACCATCTCATCCAATCAATGACATCTAAAAGACCACTGGACAAGAAAACATAAGAGAGAGATCTGGTAGAGTTAAGTTCTATGGCATGATTTGAGAAAGATGAAGAAGGGAAACTCAATCGTCCTATAGCCTCTCGTACCATTTGATGTGTCGCGACTCACCACCAATGATACGAGACTCTACTTGACGTGGTAATATGAAACTTCTTGGACCCTAAACCACTTTTAAAACCTGATGCTATGATACCATGTTTGTCACATCCGGGGAGCACCCCCTAGAAGTAATATGGCGTACTTTACCTCTCGTAGGTCTTATACAAGCCCATAGTTATTATTCATTGCATTTTCATATTAAATGTAGTAGAAAATTTAAAACTTTTCATAGCACATCATATGCTAGAAACTTCACATCATTTATATATAAAATATCATATTACATACTTAGACTCTAAGTCTCTTTGCCATCTTAGACTGAACAACATTAGAGTACATTAGGTACACGGCTCTTAAAACATGAGACATAAGTATTACTTTATACACTTTACAGTAAACTAATGATTAGGATATCCTTGGATTTAAGGATTCCATTCCTTGAGCTTGGGAATCACATATCAAGATCCTCAATCATATAGACATTCTTTAAGCATCCATAACATACACTTTGTGTAAAAAGTAGATAAAAATGGAGTTAGTACAAGAATGCACTAAGTATGACAACCATGCAAAAATATGAATTTAAAAGGAACATTTTCTAGAAATCACACTTCATGCATTTTTGAGTAAATCTTCATTAAACCTTTATACAATAGCATTTATATCATTCACGTACTGCATATATACATATTCAAAGTCCAAATATCATATAAGATCACACATAGAATTTAAACCATATTTGGGGTCACTTTACAGTGAGCTAGTTCTACTTTACAGTGAACTCCTTCTTTTAACTCATTAACCTCCAAAATAACCCTCTAGTGATACTTGGTGCAATACATCACCTTAAGGCCACAAGGAAAACCATAAATACATTCCTTACAAGTCATCACATATCATCATAGAAGTATAGTACATGATAGACAAAATTAAGCCAATACCATAACAATATTACAGTAAGCTACATCAACTTGCACACATACTGACCTCACTTCACGTCAATGCATTATACGACCTTACTCAGAATCCTACTCTAAGTCTACTAGTGCAATGTATATGTGAAGCCCCATAACCTCACACATACTCAGTAAACCTAACATAAAACCACAAGCCTTAACATCCTACTTCGTACATCAACAAGTACGTGAGGACAACTTGATTCATGTCAATACAAGACCTTCATCATATAGTCATTAAGACCAACATAGTGCATATAAGGATAAGACCACATCATATAGACTCATACCATGAACATCTTCATAACAAGTAGACAATTACTACCATGCTATGCATAAAGACATAACCATAATCATACACCTTAGATCACCTTTCTAGAACTCCCTAAGGATCCACTTGTGCAATGTCTAGGTGGATTCATTACTTCACCCTGTCCTAATTAACCTCCCTTAGGTCATCCTAGTTAGGGTCTTAGTCATTTACTTCCATTGTCAAATTTACTTTAGGGAAACTATAGCCTTAACCGACACAAAGACCATGGGTGCTAAACATGGAATTTGATGTTGTAGAGCCTTACACCAAGAAAAGGTGTTCCACTTAGCCAAAGTAGAACCTTAACATATATCCTATCATACTAAGTGAATTCACTTGCTAGATCCTATGTGGCAAGCATATTTTATGGAACTAAGAGATAGGTATGATCCCTCTACATGCCATTTGGGGCTTCATCTCATGAGAAAACATCGGTGAACCTTCCTCAAAGTGAAGCTACCAACTCATGTGGATCCATAGGTGAGTATTCCTCTAAGGGAAGTCAACACTCTATAAAGAACAAATGGTGAATTTTTCTCCAAGGAAAGCCAACACCTCTAATTGTAAAGTTCACTCGGTGCTAAGCTAAATTTCTTTTATTGAAAAGCTTTTATTACTTTATTTCATAAAACATAGGCTTAGAATATTTATTCCTCATATGCTTATAGCATATTCAAGCACCTATCTGGTTTTAGAGTACTCTTGGGGAAACCTTTCAAGGCCCCTCTATTGACTAGATCTTCATATGTGTGTGTACTTATATGTGAGCAACCTTTCACATAACACATAAATGTCAAACATGTTCATATATCATTGCATAAATCTTTAGGTGTGACTATATGAGCAATCCTTTCATATTAACACATTAAGACACTATGCATATTAATATTTCATCATCTCATATACTTAGCATCATAGCATTTAAATAATATTCATAACATGCCCATACATTCATTTTCATGTACATAGAAACCAAACCTAGGAACTATCCTATCAAGGTACACATGTGCAATGCATAGACAAGGTCCCATACCCTTGCCCATACTAGTACACCTATAAAGTCATCCTAGTTAATGTAATACATAACATACTTCACATACATTTACCTTACATTCATAGTAGTAGACATTTAGTGAATATGAGATCAACCTTCCATTAGACACTATAAACCTTTACTACATTGTAAGCATGCATAATGTGTGAGTGTGTGTACATTCGTCAACATGATCACATAATGACTATCAACAACACATTGAGGCAGCCACCCTCTTAAGACCATATTACACTTTCAAGCATAGACCACACAACACAATTTAGCATAAGAGGCAACCTAACTTCATATTACACTTTAAGACTCCTAATATTTTCTATTCACAAGTTACATAGGGGTACATCGGTAAGGGATTATTAACCATTTTTAACTCATCAATGGAAGCACCTACCCTTTATCCTAACATAGATATACACATGCTTATACCATAGCCATACAACATAGATGACAACTAGAATAGGCAAGTAGGCATAAGCTTCACATAGTGTGAATCATCATAACCACATATTCAAATATTCATCAATTTGCCTTCAAGTCCATAATCAACACATATATAGATTGACAAGAAGTAAACACCGTTACCATAAGTGGACCATACACACAATGCCATACGAGGCTTCATCAACTACAATAATATAGAAAAGTAGAGAAATACAATAGTAGAGCAATTCTTACCAATCCTTTAGCCTTTGGTGATCATTGACCATTACTACTCTTTCATCAATACATCAAGTATAGGGCAGTAGCTAAAGTACCGTAATGATATATGAAGTCATGTATGAGCTACTACAAGGTCATGCTACAACTAGTACAACACATTAACATACTAGAAGGTAGAATGACATAGACCATTGACCAATTTCACTTGTATGGATCATAAATCATATTTCATAAATTTTATCAATCTAGGTAAGTGTCTAAATATACACTTAACATAACAAAATCATACTTAAATCCCTACAAGATCAAGATACCAACATAAGCATTAAACTATCAATTTAATAGAGAGTAGAGAAAATAGTCAATGCTACTAATTCACTAAAGCCATGATCATCAATCATATTTTTTAACAATAATGTACATGTTAGAAAGTAGCTAAAGAGATATAAATCAAGTCTTAATCATGATTTATTCATCTTAGAATATAGATCACATCACCTACATAGCATTATAAATATCTACACTAGAAGAACCTAGATCAACTCATATCAAGCATTCTTCACTTTGATCATGCAAGATTTATACTTACAATTCAATTATTATATTAACATAAGGCATTAGCTAAAAGCATCCTATCCTAACCGAATTCCAATTTTATACATTATAAGATCAATGTTACAGTGAACACATGGAGATATAAGCTCGGAATGTTCAAATCTTCATACGTTGATCACATAGATCATTGATCAATAGTTCATCATCAATATACTTAAATAACATTAGTTATAAGCAATTGAACGTAATAGAATCACAATTCAATCAATAACAAGCCACGATCACAATGCCAATGCAAGGGCTAAATCGAGTTTGGGAAGGGACATGGGTTCATAATGCAATTGAATTAAATTTAACGTTAAAACCAACACATTATCATCAATTCATCATGATTTAGCCATTAAAAACGTTCTTAGAAAGAACCCATGGCTAGATTGAAGAAGAAAAGATTTGATCATATTTTCTCTTTGAAAACATTGAGATTAACTCTCCAAGTGAAAGGTTACTTAGAGAGAAAGGATCGATATACCTTTATTAGAGGAAGAATCCACTAAAAATTGGTGAAGAAACCATGAGAATCCAATCTACAAGTTGACCTTGAACTTCACCTTCAATGGAGGTTTCTAGAGAGGATATTTTGGGAGAGGGAGGTTTGATTTTGATAGGGGTATTGGGTATGCTATATTTACGTTTTTAACCAACCTAATATACCCAAAAATAGTTAAATACCTCCTAGGGTCAGGTTAGCACATGGGGTAAATTTCCCATTTACCCCATAAATAGGCAGCGTCCATGGCAGTTACTGCAGGCCTGCATCGACGGACACCAACGACGGGGCATTGGTCCATCGATGGGCCGTATAGTGCCTGTGTCGTTTGGGCATGAGGCTTGTCATGGGTAAAAGCCTTCATCCATACTAATTTCCCATCGTGTCCTCCCCATCGACGGTGTGTCAGTCCACCAACGGGGCGTCAATTGAACTCGTCGATTGAGGCAGTGTCTCGACAGCCCTTGGGTCCTTCTTGTGGGACCTTTTGTGGGGCCCTTGGGAAGTCGTACCCAGGCCTTTCCAATGTAAAAATGAAACGAGTTAAGGACCTTCCACATCAGTTTCACCCAAAACAATTACACGTAACACTTCCAAACATGCTTCGCCCCATCAAGACACACATATGCATGTCTCAAGGACTATCTTTTGAACGTCTTAGACGTTCTTGGATGTTTGACCTCTAAACTTCATTAAACTCCATACACTTATTATAAACATAATTAGTACTCATTTAAGAATCTCATAAGCTCATGACACTCACATAATCACTAAAAAACACATAAGTCCGCTTAGGTGACTAGTCGTCGAACGTCTTGGTCGTCCCTTGACGTTTGACTTCCAAATGACTTCAATTCACCCAAAAATACTTTAAAGCACTATATTAACATGTTATGAATATTATAGGCACAAGTGAGTCTCTAGACACCCTAACTCATTTTGGGGGTCTTACAATAAATTAGTAATTAGCTTACAAATAAATATAGTTCTATACTTAAGAAAACTATTCGATGTATACATTTATTATATGATATAGTTTTCTAAAAGTCATATTAAGTATAAGAAAAAGACTCAAAAATACTTCTTAACTATCAGACATTGCTCAAAGTTTCCTTTAAACTATATTGTGGCTCAAAATTACCCTTCCCGTCAAAGTATTGGGTCATACTTACCCTTCTAATTAACAAAAGTTTGTTATGTTCCACGTGGACTCCACATGGATGCCACATAAGTGCCAATATTTCCACTTCTTTGTAGAATAATAAGATCCCTAGTATCTGATGTTTGCCTCATTTTTCTATAAATTCGATTTCAGCCATTTCCCCTCATTTTTGCGGGTAGGGTAAGAAACGATTCATAGATTTCTTCACTTAACGACTAGGTTTCGAAGTTGATTACATGGCTTGGTTTCAAACTGTATCTTCACGACCATACGTTAGTAAATCTTTGTTCTTATTTTATTATGTTTACGAGTTCAAAGTTGTGGATGGATCCACAATTGGTGATGAATTTATGGATTAAAAGGGTAAATTTGAGCTATTTCCTATAGTTTAAAGGTATTTTTAAGCCTTTTCCATAAAGTATATACTGACTATATAATATATCATACCTATATATAAGTTATACATTGACTATATATTACGATCCACTCAAAAAACAAAATAAAGTTTAACTATATATGAAGTATACGTTTACTATTAAATCTCGATCAACTAAAATTCATAACTAAATAGTCTCAAATTTCAGATATGGAATCATCTCAATGTTTTGAGTCTTTTTATTTATTATTCACTAAAAAAGATTTACATTTGCACTACATCAAATTTTAGCGAAAAGGATAAATAACTAGGAAGATGCATGAAATAAAAAAAGTGGAGGAGGGGGTAAGAAAGAAAGAAACGATGTTATTAATGGTGAAACTAGAAGGAAGAAGAAGAAAAGTAGAAGGTCTGGCCAATTTTAGTAATTTTGAAATTTTAGGGAGATAAGGTACAAGTAACTCCTAGACTATAACCGAAATCTCATTGATATGCCTAAGCTAAACTAAGATCCTTTTATCCCTCCCGCCCCCTCCCCATAGCTGAGGAAATTCGAAGTCATTGGTACACTCGATGCACTCCACAAAAGAAAAACAAAGAAAAATACAAGTAGGGCTCACTACAGGGCAACATGTACTAAGTAGATATCATTGGTCCACTTAATAGTACAAAATCAACTATAGCATTTAGCAAGTAATAAAAAACAAACGACATGAACAAGTGACAACTTAAGAAAGTACGTAATCAATGACGATATCAAGCACACACATGAGGATTCATGTCTCCACACCACACTTTTTTGGGAAATGGGTTTTTTAAGATTGAGTACATTTAGTTAATTCTATATGTTTTCCTCTTTAATATTACCACGCCAGAACGTGACACCCAGATCCAATAATATTGTGTCATAACGTGACACCCCAATTCAATAATACCATGTCAGAATGTGACACCCCAATCCAATAAATCCGTTTTGGAATGAGACACCTCGATCTAACAATAAGGTATCAAAATGTGATTCCCGATTTAATAATAATGTGACACCCCGATCCAAAAATATATTGTTAATTTATAATTTATTATCACCACTTTTCACTTCCTTAACAATAATTCATCTAGCCTTCTTTATTCAAGGCATTACTTAGAGAGAGACGGTTCAAGATTATAAATTTCACGTTCTCAGGATTCCATACCATTCACAAAGAACACATAGATTATCCAAACCACATAACCAAGTCACACAATCACACAATTAATTACATAGAAAACTTCATAATATCACTGAATGCATATAAATAACTATTAAGAGTCTATCTATCCATAGAATAAACCATAACCTACCTTCATAAAATAACCAAAGTCCATTAAACTACTTCTCCAATACTTTTTATATCCTCAATGACTATGAAACTTTTCAATATATCAAGTATATGTGCATAAATTTTAAGTTAACGAGTCTATAAACACTCATATTATTCTATTTCTAGCCCTAAAAAGTATATGGTGAATTCTTTTTCGGATCTTAGACCAATTAGTTTGAGTAACTTTCTTAATAAAATCATTTCTCAAATTATTCATGATATATTGGAAGGCTTTCTCCCAAGATTGATTGCCAGAATCAATTTGGTTTTGTTAAGGGTAGAAATATCTTTGAATTTGTGCTTTTAGCTCAAGAAATTGTTTCTGATATTAGATTGAGGGTTAAACTAGATAATGTGGTTATTAAGCTGGATATGGACAAAGCTTATGATATAGTTGACTAGAATTTCTTGATTAAAGTTCTTAGAAGGTTGGGTTTTGATTCTAATGTGACTAATAAGATTTGGAGGATTCGTGCTAATAATTGGTACTTGGTACTAATTACTGGGAAAGTACATGGGTTTTTTCATTTTACCAGGGGAGTGAAGAAAGAGAACCCTCTATCTCCTGCTCTTTCTATTGTGACTGGGAGATTTTTATCTCTATCTCTTAATAAGGTGTTTGAAATATGTGATTTTAAGTCTTATGGACTGCCTAAGTAAAGTGAACAATTGAATCATCTGGCATATGCAGAAGATAGAATTATCTTTGCAGCAGCAGATGTAAGATCTTTACAGCTGATTTTGAAAACCACAACACTATATGAACATCAATCTGGTCAACTTATTGATAAGAACAAGAGTTCTTATTATGTGTTCAGCAAAGTTGTATGAACTTATGTTCAGGTTGTGAAAGAAGTTACAAGTTTCTCCAAATGAAAGTTTCATTTGATGTATTTGGGTTGTCCCATTAGGCATGATATGAAGAAGAAGGTAAACTTTTTAGAATTGTTCAAAGAAATTCAGAATAAGCTCCAATTATGGAAAGAGAATATTTTGTCTTTGGGGGGGGGGGATGATTTTGATAAATCATATGTTGCAAAGCATGCCTATTTACCTTTTATCGCTATTAGCCCTCTCAAATGTGTTATTTATGATATTCATAGGATTTTTGCTAAATTCTTATGGAATTTTAAAGAGGAGGGCTGAGCCACTCACTGGATTGCTTTTGATGATATCTTTGTCCCAAAGAGTGAGGGATGTTTAGGGTTTAGATCTTTGTTTGATGTGTCCAAATCTATTTTCGCAAAACTATGGTGGAAGTTTAGGACTTCCAATTCTTTATGGGATAATTACATGTGGAACAAATATTGTAAGAGACATAGACCTTCATTAGTTAAATGAAATGGTGGTTCACAGGTATGGAAGGATATGCTTCAAGTTAGAGATTTTTTTTATCAAGAAATTTGGTACGAACCAAGAGAAGATCATGCTAGCGTTTGGTTTGATAATTGGACACAATTGGGAGACTTGCAGTATGTCTTACCTATCACACATAATTCATGTTAAATTAATTTTTCAATTGTACAATACATGATGATGGAATAATGAGGTGTTAGCTACTATCTTCAATGAGGAGGTTTGTAGGCACATTAAAAATGTTCGGGGAGATATGTATTTGGAAGAGAGCAGAGTTAAGACTTTGTAGATGCCTAGTGGTACTGGGATATTTAAATTTGGGTCTGCTAGGGAGCTGTACATGGTGAGGAAAGAACCTATAGACTTAATCCTTAACATTTGGGAATAATACATACATTTTAAGGTGTTATTTTTTCTATGGATAATGTGGTTCAGACGAATTCCTATATGAGAGGTTTTGATTAGAAGGCGCATAACTGATTCTATGGAGTGTTGTTGTAGTAATGATAATATACAAGAATTATTTATGCATTTGTTTATTCTTTGTTCTGATTTATATCAAGTGTGGAGGTTTTTTATAAAAACTGCAGGTTTGCATTTTCCAGTGGTTCAGCTTAGGCAAGTTCTGGAGGTTTGGTGGAATATTGACATCTCTACAAAACTGAAACCAGTTTTTAAAGCAGTTCGTGCATTTATTATATGGAGCATATGGAAAAGAAGAAACTTTATCAAGCATCGGGGAAAATGAGTAAGCTAGCTTTGGTGTTGGAGATTCAAAGAAACATATATTTATTTGTTAAATCTTGATATCCTTGGTTGTAAGAGATGCCTAAGACTTGGACCCTAATTGTGAAGTTCTTAGAGGGGTATTCACCACTAATCAATTACAAAGTTGTTAGATGGATTCATCCTCCCAGTGGAACTAATAAATGCAACACTGATGGGTCAGGGATAGATTCTTTTGCCTTATTTGTAAGAAATGAAGAAGGTGATTTCCTTTATACTGAGACTACGGTACTAAAACATGTTTCAGTTATTGAGACTTAAATAAAAGCTATCAAAATGGGCCTAGATTATTGTTTGCATAATAATCAAGTTCCACTTATCATTGAGACAGACTCTCTATTGGCTCAATAAGTATAAAATAGAAATTGGGAAGTTCCATGGTTGATAGCTTGAGATGTTAGGTACATAAAAAGTCGAATGATTAATAAAGATGTGGAGATATGGCATACATTCAGGGAAGGGAACTCCCTAGCAGACTTTTTTAGTAATTATGTTGTTAATTTTGCAGGTATAAATAGGCAGCAATTTCATAATTTGCAGGAGATTCCGCAATAGGCTAAAGCAATTGTGAAATTAGAAAAAGAAAAAATATATAATTTTTGGATTATAAAATTTGAAAACAAGTACTACAAGCTACAATAGGTAGACATCGAGTAAATTAAATGTATTAACAACAAGGAATTGGGTAACAGACTCAGATGATATGCAAGAACTAGAATAGAGAAATATCTAGTAGAGTTCGAAATAAAACTTATTTTTTTGTTACCTTGAGCAGTGGTATCAAATCGTTTAGGGTTTTAAGCTGTTGGGACGATATATCGGACGTCAAAACCAAAGAAAACTAAATACCAATCGAAGGGGTGGAAGACTTATTTGGATCAAGCTTGATTAAGATGGAATAAAGTTTGGGAAAGATACCGAGACCATAAATTTGAGTCCATTTCAAAGGAAAATGAACTGAAATTCTCTAGAACATCTCGTATCTCTACTGAAATTTAGATTTACGCAACTCAAATTGAAGAAGTCTTCATTGGTTCGAATCATAGCGTCAGCGAGAAATTTGGTGATAAAATGATTTCACACCAAATATGTGTGTCTTGTAGATTGTAGTTTGTGTGGAGGTGTTGAGAGATGAATGGATATCTGCAAGCTGGATTTTCATTGAGGTATGAGGCATCCAAGTGTCAAGCCTAGATACCATAGCACATGACCATTTAAAATGATCATGTAAATTAAGTAGTGTCCAAGGACATAGTGAGGATCCTTGGGACAATAAGTAAACATTCCCAAAGGAACCATAAATAATAGTTAGTTAGGAAATTACAACCAACCCATGTGCAAGAATATGTGCAAGACATGTGAAGAAGCTGCCAAAGGAGGGGACCATCCTAACCGATTTTGGTTAGGGTAGTTAGGGGGAAAAACGTATACAAGGGACCCCTCCATGTGGGGCATAACTTCCTAACTAATTCTAGACTCTAACCTACTGCACTAAATAGCTAACTAACTTAGGACCAAACGAAATAAACTAATTAGTGCACCTAACAACCTAGGACCAAAATCGGGTTGACACTAACCTAGTACTAGTTAAAGAGACAACCTAGTACGTAACCTAGGATGGTCCAAAAGGTTAGTTATGGTCCTAACAACTTATAGGTACTTTAGTAATTCCACTAGGTTACCTAATTAATTAATTTATCAAATTAATTAATTAATTTAAAATGGCTAAAACCGAAACTGAAAAGGAAATTTTCAGATTTCGGTTAAGACAAGAAAGGGACAACCTAGTACCTAACCTAGGATGGTCGAAAGAGTTAGTTAAGATCCTAACGACTTAAGGTACTTTATTAATTACCATAGTCTACTTAATTAATTAATTTAGCAACTTAATTAATTAATTTAAATGGGCGAAACCGAAATCACAAAGCAATTTCCAGATTTCGGTTAAAACAAGAAAAAGACAACCTAGTACCTAACCTAGGATGGTTCAATGGATTGGTTATGGTCCTAACGACTTAAGTGTACTTTAGTAATTACCTTAGGTCACCTAATTAATTAAATTAGAAATTTAATTAATTTGTTTTAATGATCAAAACGAAATTCTTACACTAACCTAGTACAACTCAAGAAACATCCTAGTACTTAACCTAGGATTGTCCAAAAGGGTTAATTTTGGTTCCAATAACTTAGGGGTACTTTAGTACGTACCCTAGGTACCTAAATTAATTAAATTAAGGATTTAATTAATTAATATAAAGTCAAAATGTTGACCAAAACCATAGTCAACACCAATTTTCAGATTTGACTAAGTGTTATGTTCTCCTATGTTTAGTCAACTTAGGAGGGGATTTTTGGTAATTGGTTAATTAGTTTATTAAATTAACTTATTAAACCTAAGTTTTATAATTCAATATCAGTTCTTAAACCTAAAAATCACGTTCAAACGCATCGAAAAGGCGACGCAAAAACAGCAAGCAACGAACGAAAGAAAAACAAAAAAATTTATCGATTTCTCTAGGGCGATTTCAAGGTTTCTTCAAGGTTTTGTTCAAGGTGGTCTTCGTAGATTAAGTTCTAAATAAGGTATGGGTTTATCTCCTTGACTTCTTTCTTCATGAGAACTTTCTTTTGAATAATTCAAAGATCTTGAAAACTAGGGTTGTTTTCCGTCGTTCTTGTCGAACTCCTTTCCCTAGTATCCTTGTTATGATTTCAATGTTGAATAGGTTAGAAATCATGTTGTTGGTATGTGGTGCTGACTTATCTTAATGTATATGGTTTTTTTATTAAATAATTATTGAATGAACCTATTAATTGGACTCGTTTGATGCTAAGTGTTGTTACGTGAATTAAAAGAATGATACTCTGTTAAAGATATGTCCGAAAATGTTATGTATGAAGATGTTACGGTCTGTTGTGAATGCTTGCTGTTAATATTACGTTATAAAGGTGATATATTCATCAAATTCTAATATGATGCTGTCCAAGATGTTTAAAAACGTTCTGCCTAAAGTCATGTTATAAGGTTGGCTAAAAAGATGTCCATGAAATCATAATTTGAGTGAATGTTTGGCATATGCCAATAAAATGACTAATAGTACATTGTTCAAAATTTAAATGGGATTGTCTATAATGTAATCTTTAAATAATTGAAAGATTGGCTAATGAACAATATATGTATATATACCAAACTAAACATGAACGAATGTAAAATTGGCTTATGCCAACAAAGATGGTTATGAAATCTATGCCCAATTGTTTATGCTAATACTAATCGTATGCCAATAAAATTGCTAACAATGTCTTGCCCAAAAGTTGAATGGAATTGGCTTACACTATTGCTTTTAAATAATGATGGAAAAATTGGCTAATGAGAATCTCATGAAACTATATTTGAATGAATGTTTGGCTTGTGCCAATAAATTGGCTATGAAGTCATTTCCAAATTTTCTAGGCCAATACTAAATTTACACCAATCTTATATGCCCAATATAATGTAATGTCAAATTAAGCATGACCAACAGAACAAAATGAATCCATACTAAGGGTATGTCAATCAATGGGACAAGTACCAACATACCCTATATTATCTTATATGACTAAAATGCTGGAATGCCAAATGAATAACCACATCTAAAGTAATTCAATGAATCCATAACCAAGAGCATGCCATTCATTGGGACAACTCCCAACATGCTCTAAAAAAATGACATATGAACTCATAAAACTCATTGAATGAAGTGCTTATCGTCCATAAATGATGATATGAATCTACTACACTAAAGTAAGTAAGTAACGTGAGTTATAACACAATTAAAGGTGTCTAAATTAAGTAAGTGACCAGAATGGCGTGTTAAAGGAAGTGAGACAAGTCTCACTTACACCTAAGCTACTATGTTAAAAGAATACTCACGTATGAAGGTGTTAGAATGTGTGAGACCAGTCTCATTAACACCAAAGGATGATATGTAAGGACAATTCAAATTCATCAATGTAAAGTAAGGATGATATGTAAGGACAATTCACATTCATCAATGTAAAGTAAGGATGATATGTAAGGACAATTCACATTTCATCAATGTGAAGTAAGGATGACAAGTCATCAATAGAGTAAATGTCTCAATCATACTCTATATGTAAGTGTAAGGACAATTCACACTTAATACTACTGATGAGATGAGAAATCATCTAATGAGCTATGATGTCCTCATGCTAGAAGCCAGCTTCCATGATGTATGAGTTGAATGTAATGGAACTTTATACTGAGCACCGATAGGCTAGCTATGAGCGGTGATGCCTTACTTCGGGAAGGGCGGAGGTTCACGTAACTCTCATGAGATGAGACTGTCCAGCATTCCGGGTATGGGTCCCCTTATATATCCTAGTCTTTGAACCTATACTGCCAATATAGGGATCTAGCAGGGTTCAATTCCCTATATTCGCTACCATGTTTTGGTTTCACCTTGGCCAGTGACTCCACCTCTTTTCGGTATGGGGAAGACATCAAATTTCATGATGGTCACATGATCTATGTCGGTTAATGTTGGAGTACCTCAAAGTATGAAAGATAATGAAATGAATGATACCGAAGGTGTTTGTGCAAGACATTCAAGAGGTGAAATCAGATTCAAGTAATGACATTAGGTTATTCTTGGTCATTGCACTTCATGATCCTGATGAGAGTCTTAAACTTCATCCTAGGTATATCTGGTGTTTACATCAGCCTACGAATGAATGAAATGAATAATGTGAAGTACGAATGAACGAATGAAGCAGACTCTGTGTTTGCTAAAGAAGGCCCTCGGGTTGAGGTCCCAAATGTTGGGCACTCACTTGAGATGTCTTAATGCTATATCAACGATTCCAAGGTCTCGTGCATATGAAATGTATAATATATAAAACATGAAAGTAATGAAATCAATGGCATAATCAATAGAGAATGGTTTATGAAATGTAATGAATACTTGTTGTAATGAATAACTTGTTGTAAGGATAGTCAAATCGTGTTTAATAAAATTTACAATAAGTAAAGGGCATAGTTAATAATGAATCCTCATGTTATGAAAATGATAAAGCCAAATAAATTGGCTTATAATGACTTTATATAATTGGCAAAAGATATTAGCGAAATAAGATTGGCTTATAATGACTTCTTACATTAGGCCAATAATACAATAATAGGAATAGTCACTAAGGATTGGTTTATAAAGAATTCATACCCAAAGTAAGCAAGATCATAAGCTTTAATGATATGCCCCAAGAACTATGCAAATTATGCAATCAACTAAAGAATGAGTATAGTCAATAAGTATTGACTTATAAATATATTCATGCCCCAAATTGTAGTTAAGTCATTTCCTTAATATTTTGAATTACTTACTTGATTCATTGTGGGTATGGGACTACAATAAATCATTGCACTTGTAAGTAAAACATAGGACCAAATGAGTTATTGAACTACACAACAAGAAGAAGAAAAGACTGAAAAATAATTTAACTGTACAAAGAGGAGCTCTCGGGTTTGGAGGATCAAAAATTTAAATCTTCGCCCGAGTGGTTCTAAAATTATGTTGATGATACTAATGTCTTGTAATCATATAGAAAATGAGTTGTGTGCTTTGAATGCATTAAAATACATCATATTCATACCACACTTCACAACTAACGAATTAGGAAAGTCTAATGACTAGACTTTCCAGAAATGGCATGTTGCTTAGGAAGAGCTTTCATTGATCATGCATAGCTTTATGTGTATGTGTGCATACACCCATACTTAGTAAAAGTGGTGTACTAACCCCCTACTATTTACTATTTTTATAGGTGCAGGTCAGAGGACAGGTTGACGACACTTGCAGCGGTTTGGACTTCAGCGTTTCTCCAAACCATTTGGTAGGTCCTCATGATTTCGATGATGCTACAGTTTTAGTCTAGCCTTAGTCTTAGACATAGTTAGTGGATGTTGTCCCTAGCGTTTCTTTCGTACTTTCATTTGGAAGCTTTGTAATAAGGCCGTGTATGGCAAACTATTTATGATATATTCATCTTCAGTTTCAAATTGATTCTTTATAATAGATGGTTGTTCTATTGATGTTGAGCTTAGTATATAATGTTTAATACGTAATGACTATATGAAGTCTAAGGAAACTTCATACGTTTAAAAAGTTTTAAATTTTCCGCAAATTTAACTAGATGAAGGTGATGAATGCAAGATGAGGCTTGTCTGCAACCTCTGAGAGTTCAACGACGCCGGTGGCGATTCGGATACAAGAATGCGGGTTGTTACAGGTAATTTCGTATCATTTACAATAGTTTATGGGTATTTTGGCCCTTTTTCATAGAAAAAATGATAACAAATAACCATTCAGTTATTTCCGTGTAAGGACCCGAGAGCACCCTAAGTCATAACATGATGCGTTCGACCTCGAAGAGGTCTTATACAAGCCATTAGCATTCATTAGATAAGAGCATAGAAAACATGGAAGAATTAAAACTTTCTTTAAGACATATCTCGAAAAGTATTTCATAAAAGCAGAAGTCTTTCTAACTTTATAGTCGCAAACCTTCTATGAATGACATGAGTAAAATTCTTGAGACGTAGCCCACATAAAATCTATGAAAGATAGAAAAGGAACATAAAGGTTCGCCCTCGAAGCTATGAGGACGCACCACTTATTAACTTCTTCAAAGTCCTTGAAACTCTACCCTCCAATAGCAACTCAACGCTCCAACCCTACATTTGGTTAGAAAGTAGGCAATATGCGTTAGTACAAAAATACTAAGAATGAAAAATAACATAAAATCATAAGAGCATCTCAAATAGTTAGTCAACATAAGACATAAGCATAAGAGATAATAACATAATCATAACATAAAAAGTTAACATAAGGCATATATAAGTTCACACTTCAAACATTAGTCCTTCATACTCAAGTGAACAACTTTATAAGCCACCTCCAAGTATACTTGTTCAATGCCAAGATAGCATCCCATACTACTACCTAAGCTAAGTACCTCTCTTTGGTCATTTTTGGTCATAGTCCACCTTCATAATTAAGACTTAGGTTTTCTTGACATAAGAGCACTATACCCCTAAATCACATCCAAGCACCCTTGTGCAATGTATGTGAGGCATCCCATAATACCACACAAACTAATCATGTCTTGAATTCACCATATTCATTTTCATTAAATCTAGGTGTCATTTTAGACATAATTCATATTAACAAGGAGTTATCAACTTAAGTCATTCATATCATGGAAGGCAACTATACCCACTACTCGAGCTAGGCACACTTCATAAGAGGACATTTCATAACTAGCTTCAAGTCATACTGGTGCCATATATGAAGGACATTCCATTCTACCATTCACACTAACTACTCATTTAGGCTAGCTTACTCAATGCTAACTATCTTTCAAACTATTTTATCAAAGAATAGCATACTATCATGCTAGACCTAACTACTATGGAAAATATCATATCATGCAATCCAAGCTATCATAGGAAGGTTACAGGTATACATACCTAGCCACCATGTACCACTCATAAAGATGCAAGCTATCCATAGGGGAGTATGAATCCTCAACCCTAAGCTATCCTCAGGAGAGTTTAATGTCTCAATCATAAGCTACCATGAAATGGTCTTAGCCTAACCATGTCAAGCTAACATGAAGGCATTCTAGTCATGCTATTTTAATCTACCCCTATGAGAGTATCGATCCTTCATCCTAGGCTACCTTGCCTATACTAATGGAATCTACCATGAAAATCATTCTACCAAAAAAAGATCAAGCTAACCATGGGAGAGCTTAATTCCTCCATCTCATGCTATCATGATATTTACCATCCCAAGCTATCGTGAGATCTACCATCCCAAGCTACCATGAGACCTACCATCCCAATCTACATAATGCAACTATCCATGAAGGAATCATAAGAATCGACCTTAATATATTATATCTTAACAAACATGATTCATTTTAGGCCCCCTTAAGTCAACCTAGAATCCTTCGATGTGAGAGAACTTGACTATCTATCATGCCCCGAGTGTCTGCGAGACGCAGACACGGAACCTAGGACCACAAGTGATCCCAAGCTAACCCTGCTAGCATGATCATGAGCATACTAAAGAAAATAAACTTTTGCGGAAGCTAAATCATACTTAAAATGAAAAGTTGGGGAATACCCATATGCTAAATCTGAGATATACGAAAAATGATGAGTTTACTACAAAAGTAAATATTTAACTCAAAGCTAATCTGAAACTAACTATGTCTGAAAATTGCCTCTAAACTGGACTAGAAATACTGGGACAAGCCCTAGCTAAATCTACCAAAAACTGAAACTAAATGACTAAAAGTCTGAAATGAAACTCATGACTGTAGTCCTCGGAGAATGAGGACTCACCACTAAATCTGCTGAATTGTAGATCAAAAATCGATCTATGCATGATCTGGATGCTGAGAACCTGAACCTACATCACGAGAAGATGTAGCGCACGAATGCGTCAGTACTTGAAAGGTAATGAGCTTGTAGGATAGAGTAAAGTTGAAACAAAACATAACTGAACAAGAACAAAAACAAGTATAATAATCTGAATATGATATAGAGAATTCTGAGCTAACTGAATGCAATGACCAATTTATAACATGCTGAAACTGAAAACTCAATATACTGACAATTGGTCAATGCAAGAGAGTCTGACTGAACTGTGAGAGATACTAATAACCGATAATAAAACCACATGAGCTAAATGCGGAGTCCTACGCCCCATCAAGAGGACCTAATATACCCTGCCAAAGGTATAAAGGCATGCTCAAGTGATCACTAAACTGATTGCCCACAGAGGGGACTTACAACCTACTTGGCTAGTAGTTCAGGGACTAGTTGGGTACGCTGACCCCTAGTCCAACTCGGTGTTATGCTACTCCCATTGATTTATGTAGTTAACTGATTATGTCTGAATTTCTGTAAATTACTGGATAGCTCAAAACAGAACATGCAAACTGAGAATGCAACATTTAATCTGATAATGATGCATTAATAACTGAGGCATGTATATCTGAAGTAACTGATATATCTGACCTAGCATGTGTAATTCAATAACTAAAGAAATACAAAGCTGGGGTTCTAAAATTCATGCGATAATCTGAATAATAACTTTACAATCTGATTTGGAACATATATTTGATAAATTCATGAAGTTCTATCAAAGTTCTTGAAACCCTAGGTTTAATCATGATAAGAGAAGCAAGAACTGACTGAAAACTAGGGACCCAATGGGTGAAAGGAACCCACTAGTGAAATCCCACATACCTGGTGATGAACTTCACTAAAAAATACTTAGGTTTCGGGGCTGGAACTGCTGGAACCTTGCTGCGTTCTTGACTAGGGTTCTTGACCTTTTTTATCCTTTCTTGCTTCTAAATTCCTAACTTTTGATTTATGATTTGACTTAGGTAAGTTTTAGTTATGTTTCTAGACTTAAACTGACTAATATCTGATGATTTAGGGTCAAAACGACGTATCTTAGAGTTTAAACTAAGTGGGAAAAGACCAAAAGACCCTGGGTAAGTTGTTGTCGGACCAAACGACGACCTGGACAGACGATCCGTCGTTCAATCGACGGTTTGTTGTTTAGTACGTAGATTGGGCCTGTTCGACAGGCCTTTACTAAAACGGGCATAACTTGTTACATGGAGCTATGATGTTAGAAAGGCGGTGGCTATGGAAAGATAATTCAATTATCTATCTTCTGGTATGTCCTGGGACACCTAATTCTTTTTGTGATAAGATTTATGATCATTTGAAGTTTACCCAACTGCACTTCCCCCTTAAATGTCTGCGAATTCCCACCTATGGTCAGATCTACGGACCATGCTGGTCAACGTGGTCCTTGTCAGAGAGTGGCTTAAATGGGGTGTCGATCGACGGTCACGAACTATGGACCATTATATGACCTACGGACCGTAGGTCCGTCCGTCGATAAAGACTAAGCCAATTTTTCCCGGCTGAGTTTTTCGGAGTCTCTGATACCATCGACAGTTGTGCAGGATGGACCGTAGGTCAGGCTACGGTCCGTCGATGGTCACGTCGCTTGCACCTGCAAATTTTTCTGAAAAAGTTATTTTTTGTGTGTTTTTGCTATGTCACGACCCGAAAGCACCCCCTAGAAGTTAGGGAAAACCTTCGAATCATGACCAGGCGTACTTGAACCTTTTGGGTCTCGTACAAGCCCTCTAACTAGCATTCATAAGGTAAAGCATGAAAAGTAGTGCGGAATTAAAACTTTTCGCGATAATAATAATAAAAGAAGTCTTTTCCTAAATACTAGGAAATCTTATCGTCACAAGCCAACTTAAAGACACAACTTAGAATCTTAGGGACACGGCCCTTTACAATAAAAGTAAATACATTTTAAGTCTTAATAAAGAAACTAAGAAACATAAAACTATGTCCTCGAATATATGAGGACATACCCAATTCTTGATAGATAGAATTTCCAAGCTTCAACTTCGATCCTCCCTTCCAACCTATACTCATAAGGTATATAAAAGTATGGGGTTAGTACAACAATGTACTAAGTATGGCATATGCAAAAACATACGAAAAGGGATATTTTAGTAAAATAACTTTTAATGCAATTTAAATATAATATTCATGAATTTAGAAACAATCCAACATAAGAATCGTCATTTAACACTTAAGGAAGGACTCACATAATTTTTGAACCAAAAGAACACTTTACAGTAAGTTTACTAAAACTTACATGGAACATTACAGTGAACTTACTAAACTTACAGTAAAATTTAATAAAGCATTACAGTGAACATTTTGAATTCTTACAATGAAGACCTTACAGTGAATGGCACGGTCCAAGTCATATGAATTATTTTTCCTTTGAAGTTGCCCTAACCCAAGGTTATCCTAAGACTCCCTAAGGTGATCCAAGAAGGGATCTTCATTACACCTTCCTTCAAAGCACACCAAAGCGACCCTTAAAACCACCAAATCTTAGGCTTACTTCGTTGGAAATCAAATCCACGCCCTTGGCTAACATATGCAAAACACTCATGGAAATATAGGTCACACTAAGTGCAATGTGAGAGTAGCATCCCATACTACCACTCACACTTAGTGCTCCTAATGGATTCCATTTACTCAAGTACTCCACAATAATCATCCATAACACCACACCATAGTACTCATTCACACGGATTTCATGAAAGTACTCTTCTCCCATAGTAGGTATAGGTCACACCAAGTGCAATATGAGAATAGTATCCCATACTACTACTCCCACTTAGTGTTCCTACTAGGTAACTAATGTGGATCGAGCACTTCATGAAATACATACACAATATCAACAACATACAAGTTAACTAGTTTCAAATCAATTCTTTTGTGGGAGTTATCTTAAACGATAAAGACCATGAGAGCTAGACATGGAATCCCGATATTAACCCCTATCGGATGAGGGATCCTTACTTACCTAGTGCAAGGTCATGCTTCTTAGAGTTTACATGGCTTTTCCAATAGCTACACCTATGCGGGCACATAGTTAAGGGATAAGGAGATTGTTACTAAGTAACTCACTCTATACTAACGAGGAGTACTCATCTCAAGAGGTACTTTGGATTACAACATCTCAACTCACGAAGTGTAATCCACCTCCCCTTCATATCATCTCGGTGCTAGGCATAACTCCCCACGGATTTCTCAACATAATAGTCTATCTTAGAAAGCTCACTAGGAATGGAGAGATTGCTACTAGACACTACATCTCAACTCACGAAGTGTGTCTTCCTCAAGATTCCCCTTTTTACTCAACTTGGCATAATACATTCTTTAAAGTGTGTGTGTCTGTACATGTGCACATCTTGCATATAAGCATCATTTCATTCTCATCAAGTTCTACACATACTTTAACCTTGATTCATCAAGTTACACACTCTACATGCTTCTCATAATCATACACTTCATTTAGACATAAACTAGGTCAAACATGCAATTCAAGCTACACCAAACACAATACAAGACGCATTTACAATATCTCTTCATTTCACATATTAGACCTTCAATATTACATATTCAAAACATACTAAATAACATCAAGTTCATCAATTAGCACCGCCACGCATAAGGTGCACCATACCACTCAAATAGAAATTCATAATAAGAACTATACAATGAGATCAACTCATCAACAAATCAAACCATCATCACCCATAAGCAATTTATAAATATTTCACCATATTAAGTACCTTAGGGCAGTAGCTACACCAACATGACAAATACAAGAAGACCCAAGTTCATACCCTACTCAAATCATGCTCACATAACCCATTTTCAAGCCAAAAGTTGAAGTATGCATAAACAAGAGTTTCATGGAGTTTTAACATAAAAATAATCAATTCAAACCAATATAAATACAATTAAACCATTAGAACTTAAATACAAGAAGACCCACACTAGAAATCAAAGTTAGAAGAAGTTTGAGTTTAGAAACCCTTTTGAAAACCTTTTTGGAAGTTGGCATCTTGGATGAAAAGATATTCAAGAATGGATACCATACCTTTAAGAGAAGGAAACCCACTAATTTTGATGAAGAAACAAGTCCAAAGAAACCCTCCTTTCCCTCCTTGAGCCTTGGCTTCAATGGTGACTTTGAGAGAGTTTTCTTTTTAGAGAGAGAGTTTGAATGTTGAAGTGAGGGTCTTGTCTAGGTCTAGGGTTTAAGACTAATTTAATATAACCTAAAAAAACTAAAATTATCCACCTAGGGTCTTACAATACTTGGGGTGTATTTACATAAAACACCCCAAGTTGGCAGCCACTTAACAGTCTTGGCAGGCCTCACAGACGAGACCTTCACCAACGGATTGTCTGTGAGCCAACGGACCGTTGGTAGGGTCTCATTGGTGGATACTTAGCTCCAAATGGAGCATGGCGAACTTAAATCACTGGTACAATCGACGCCCTAGGTCGACGGATCGTTGAGGGACCAACGGACCGTCCTTAGGGTCGTCGATGGCCACTGCTTTTTGGAAGATTTTGCCCATGTCTTGGGCCCTTCATCTAGGGCCCCTTGTGGCTCCTAGGTGGGGTCGTGCCCGGGCGTTAAACCCCTAAAATAAGTTGTCTAGGTCTTAGGACCATCCAATGCAAGTTTCGAGTAAAACGAACAAGTAAAACTCATCCAAACACACCAAGACACACAAGTACATTCTAAGGCATACCATCCAAACGTCATGGACGTTCTTGGTCGATTGAACTCCAAACTTAACCAAACTTCACACACTGCCTAAGGACACTAAACTAACTCAGTTTAAATTAAAATCAACTCAACAAAAAACCATGAGGCTCTAGTTCACCTTAGTTCGTTTTGGGGCGTTATATTCTCCCCCACTTGGAATAACATTCGTCCTCGAGTGACACTTAAATTTTAAGAACAACAAGGACTCACTTAGCATCATATAATACACTTAGATCATGATCAAAACATCAACAATCAAAGCATCAACTAGCAAGGAACATCATTTCACACTTTTAACACTTAGCAACATAGGCAACTTTTGCCAAACTTCACAAAGTCAAAACTCAACCTTAAACTTCTTTTATGGAGGAACTACCTTCTCCAACATTAAACATGCTCATATACAATACTCTTACACACATTGAAACTAAAATTCAAGACAAAACAATTTTCTTCAAAATGTCAAAATTCTACAGTGAAGTTCACTGTGTTCACTGCCAAGCTACCAAAATTTTTCGAAAATTCATTCTTTAAGCAATTCATCAAGATGACATAATCAAATGAACTATAAAACCATATAAACTCATTTCATAACAGAAAAGAAACAATAACAAAGAGTTAAGACTTACCAAAACCATCAATCCGGATTAATTATCCTTTCTAGCCCCCATCCCATAGGAAGGGTTCTTCTTGGAGCATTAGGATCTAGGGAAGCTTGATTGACATCTCTCCCCCTTGATTTAAGGTTTGGGCAGTCCCTCATCTTGTGGCCTTTACTACCACATGCAAAACAACCATCCGTTCCGGCAAGACACTTACCCCCATGTTGCTTGCCACAAGTAGGGCACCTAGCCCTTTCATAGGAATGACCACCACCTTGAGAATGTTGATTTGGATCCCTATCCTTGTTTCCTATGGAAGAATCATGGGGATAAAACCTCTTCTTAGGCCTTTGGTGATTAGAATCATCCGACCTAGGTCTCTTACCCTCTTGCCTTATCTCCCTAATTTTGGACTCCTCAATTTGTTGCGCATAAACCATGAGCCTAGAGATATCCATGTCATTAAGAAGCATTGCCGTACGATACTCTTTTTCCACCAAGCTATACACGCCCATCACAAACATGTTCATCCTAGCCCTAGGGTTGGCTACAATGGTTGGGGCATACTTAGAGAGTTGGGTGAATTTGAGAGAGTACTCTTGCACACTCATTCCCCCTTGACGAAGGTTCATGAATTCAACCATCTTCTTCTGCCTCCACTCTAAAGGAAAGAATCTATCTAGGAAAGCCTCTTTGAATTCCTCCCAATCAACCGGACCTCTTTCTAAGGGTCTCTCACCCCTCCATTGCTCATACCATACTTGAGCAACATCCTTAAGTTGGTAAGCGGCCAATTCCGCCTTCTTCCTACGAGTCACACCCATAGCATCTACCACCTTGAAAACCTCATCTATGAAGCCTTGTGGATCTTCATCCACCTTAGTGCCATGAAAGGTAGGAGGGTTCATTCTCATGAAATCCCGAATCCTAGAAGCGGGAGTACTAGCATTTGGTTGGGGCCTATCTCCTTGGTTAGCTTTGCCCACAAGGTGATTGTTGATGACTTGAGCTTGAGACGTCATGAGTTGGGTCAAATTCATTCAGGCAGCCCTCAACTCTGCATTAGTTATATCACCCTCAACAAAAGGAGCTTGAGGCATAGGAGGCACTTGAGGTCCTTGGGGTTCTGGAGGAACCTCCTCATTTTCCTCCCTTAAGCCAACAATAGGAACTTGGTCAACACGGGAAAGGACTCTCTCATTTGGTACACCTCCCTCCTCCCTTCTAGCGGTCGAGATCCTCGTATTCATGTCCTAAAAACACAAAAAGAACAGGTTGAGAAAAGATACCTTATATACTCGACTCTAAGGCACGATATTAGAATAGAGAAGAAAGTGAAACTTCAAGCATCCTACAGCCTCTTGTCCATGGATGTATCGTGACTCACACCAATGACCAAGATACTACTATATGTGGCTTGTGAGACTTTTAGACCTTATACTATTTCCCAAAACCTTAGGCTCTGATACCAAGTTTGTCACGACCAGAAAGCACCCCCTAGAAGTTAGGGAAAACCTTCGAATCATGACCGGGCGTACTTGACCCTTTGGGGTCTCGTACAAGCCCTCTAACTAGCATTCATAACATAAAGCATGAAAAGTAGTGCGGAATTAAAACTTTTAGCGATAATAATAATAAAAGAAGTTTGTTCATAAATACTAGGAAATCTTATCGTCACAAGCCAACTTAAAGACACAACTTAGAATCTTAGGGACACGGCCCTTTACAATAAAAGTAAATACATTTAAGTCTTAATAAAGAAACTAAGAAACATAAAACTGTGTCCTCGAATATATGAGGACATACCCAATTCTTGAGATATAGAATTTCCAAGCTTCAACTCTGATCATCCCAAAAGGCTTACAACCTATACTCATATGGTATATAAAAGTATGGGGTTAGTACAACAATGTACTAAGTATGGCATATGCAAAAACATACGAAAAGGGTTAGTAAAATAACTTTTCATGCAATTTAAATATAATATTCATGAATTTAGAAACAATCCAACATAAGAATCGTCATTTAACACTTAACGAAGGACTCACATAATTTTTGAACCAAAAGAACACTTTATAGTAACTTTACTAAAACTTACAGTAAACTAAAAGGAACATTACAGTGAACTTACTAAACTTACAGTAAAATTAAATAAAGCATTACAGTGAACATTTTGAATTCTTACAATGAAGACCTTACTGTGAATGACACGGTCTAAGTCATATGAACTCTTTTTCCTTTGAAGTTTCCGTAACCCAAGGTTATCGTAAGACTCCATAAGGTGAGCCAAGAAGGGATCTTCATTACACCTCCCTTCAAAGCACACCAAAGCGACCCTTAAAACCACCAAATCTTAGGCTTACTTCGTTGGAAATATAATCCAAGCCCTTGGCTAACATATGCAAAACACTCATGGAAATATAGGTCACACTAAGTGCAATGTGAGAGTAGCATCCCATACTACCACTCCCACTTAGTGATCCTAATAGGTAACTAATGTGGATCGAGCACTTCACAACATACATACACAATATCAACAATATACAAGTTAACTAGTTTCAAATCAATTCTTTTGTGTGAGTTAGCTTAACTGACAAAGACCATGAGAGCTAGACATGGAATCCCGATATTAACCCCTATAGGATGAGGGATCCTTACTTGGCTAGTGTAAGGTCATGCTTCTTAGCGTTTACATGGCTTTTCCAATACCTACACCTATGCGGACACATAGTTAAGGGATAAGGAGATTGTTACTAAGTAACTCACTCTATACTAACAAGGAGTACTCATCTCAAGAGGTACTATGGATTACAACATCTCAACTCACGAAGTGTAATCCACCTCCCCTTCATATCCTCTCGGTGCTAGGCATAACTCCCCACGAATTTCTCAACATAATAGTCTATCTTTGAAAGCTCACTAGGAATAGAGAGATTGCTACTAGACACTACATCTCAACTCACGAAGTGTGTCCACCTCAAGATTCCCCTTTTTACTCAACTTGGCTTAATACATTCTTTAAAGTGTGTGTGTGTACATGTGCACACCTTGCATATAGGCATCATTTCATTCTCATCAAGTTCTACACATACTTTAACCTTGATTCATCAAGTTACACACTCTACATGCTTCTCATAATCATACACTTCATTTAGACATAAACTAGGTCAAAAATGCAATTCAAGCTACACCAAACACAATACAAGACTCATTTACAATATCTCTTCATTTCACATATTAGACCTTCAATACTACATATTCAAAACATACTAAATAACATCAAGTTCATCAATTAACACCGCCACCCATAAGGTGGACCATACTACTCAAATAGTAATTCACAATAAGAACTATACAATGAGAGAAACTCATCAACAAATCAAACAATCATCACCCATAAGCAATTTATCAATATTTCACCATATTAAGGCCCTTAGGGCAGTAGCTACACCAATATGACAAATACAAGAAGACCCAAGTTCATACCCTACTTAAATCATGCTCACATAACCCATTTTCAAGCCAAAAGTTGAAGTATGCATAAACAAGAGTTTCATGGAGTTTTAACATCAAAATAATCAATTCAAACCAAGATAAATACATTTTAACTATTAGAACTTAAATACAAGAAGACCCACACTAGAAATCAAAGTTAGAAAAGTTTGAGTTTAGAAAACCTTTTTGGAAGTTGGCTTCTTGAATGAAAAGATATTCAAGAATGGATACCATACCTTTACGAGAAGGAAACCCACTAATTTTGATTAAGAAACAAGTCCAAAGCGTCCCTCCTTTCCCTCCTTGAGCTTGGCTTCAATGGTGACTTTGAGAGAGTTTTCTTTTTAGAGAGAGAGTTTGAATGTTGAAGTGAGGGTCTTGTCTAGGTCTATGGTTTAAAACTAATTTAATATAACCTAAAAACACTAAAATTATCCACCTAGGGTCTTAAAAGACTTGGGGTGTATTTACATAAAACACCCCAATTTGGCAGCCACTTAACAGACTTGACAGGCCTCACAGACGAGACCTTCACCAACGGACCGTCTGTGAGCCAACGGACCGTTGGTAGGGTCTCGTTGGTGGATACTTAGCTCCAAATGGAGCATGGCCAACTGAAATCACTGGTGCAATCGATGCCCTAGGTAGACGGACCGTTGAGGGACCAACGGACCGTCCTTAGGGTCGTCGATGGCCTCTGCTTTTTGGCAGATTTTGCCCAAGTCTTGGGCCCTTCATCTAGGGCCCTTTGTGGGTTCTAGGTGGGGTCGTGCCCCGACGTTAAACCCCTAAAATAAGTCTTCTAGGTCTTAGGAACATCCAATGCAAGTTTCAAGTAAAACGAACACGTAAAACTCATCCAAACACACCGAGACACACAAGTACATTCTAAGGCATACCATCCAAACGTCATGGACGTTCTTGGTCGATTGAAATCCAAACTTCACACACTGCCTAAGGACACTAAACTAACTCAGTTTAACTTAAAATCAACTCAAGAAACAACGATGAGGCTCTAGTTCACCTTAGTTCGTTTTGGGGTGTTATAGGCTACGGGGTGTTACACTATACTAGCTTATTCATGTCTAGGTGTATAAGAGAAAGAGAATACCCAATCATGATCACCTCATATTTTACTTTACCCCAAAAGCCCTAACAATAATTGCTACAAATCCTATTTTCAATACTAGCTTCTACCTATCATGATCCACGTCTAATTACAAGTTATTCCTTCACTTTGATCATTAGAAGGTAATTCTACTCATACTTTATCATATAGGTTCAATTCTAACTTCTCAAGTTAATATCCTTCCTATTCAGTTAAACCCAGTTCAATTCATATTTAGATGATCCTAACTATGATCAATTTGTATTCAAGATAATTACATTAAGAAGATCAATTCAGGTCCTTCAACCTTGCCTCTAATTGCCTAAACCCACAATGATCACCTTCATCATCTTAGATTAGAGTTCATCAAGGAGTTCACATGAAAACATAATATAATCATCATATAAACATAATTCAAACATAATTGAATGATATCCACTATATTGGAGTCTCAATCAAGCCTTATCCACAATGTAATCACAACTATAACTAGATTGGGGTATTTTGGATTCACAATTGGGGGATATCTATGGGGGATCCATGGGTGGAAGAACCCACAGATTAAGTAGCTTCACATACCTTTGATCAATTCCTTAGACTAATCTTTGAAACCTTGGTGTAACTCGAACTAGTCTCTTCCTCCTTCTTCCCTTCTTCTTTAATGGTGATCTTAAGAGAACTTTCGGGATGAGAGGGTTTTGATTTTGAAGAGTGAAGTCTAAATTCCTGCTTAATTGTTTTAATATGTTAAAATACCTAAAAACACTAAAAATAACCGTCCATGACTTAATTGGAATGTAGGGTGAATTTACCAATTCACTCCTCACTTGGCCGAACCCTTAGCAGAATTACAGGTGGTGTCCCACAACCACTAACTATGGATCGTAGGTGGTGTGACGGGGCATCCTGCATCTACGTGGTTCATGAATCAGGCTTATCCAATAGGGGTCTAAGCTCCCACAAGTAAGTGTGAATCCACGCCCCCCATCTACGGGGTGTCAACCCACCAACGGAGCGTCAATCAAGGTCGTTGGTCATGCTGTTTTTGACATCTTTTTGGCCAACGTTTGGGTCCTCTTCAAGGACTCCTACGGTGGTCCTTAGGGAGTTATACCAAACATTTTTACCCCTAACCTGGATGTTCTAGGTGTGATAAACATTTCTACATGAGTTGGACCTAAAAACACACATCAAACTCCATGACAACACACTAGAATATCCTAACCAAAAGACTAGTTTGCAGACGTCACGGACATATCTTGACGTTTAGGCACTAACACTTCCAAACTAAGTTATTTGTATTAGTATAGGTCTAGAAACTTCATTTTAACCCCTTTTAAAGTTATTAGACCTAATGTAAGGATGTATCTTAGGTCGTATAATTTCCGGGGTGTTTCATTTCTCCCCGCCTTGGGAACATTCATCCCCGAATGACACCTTAAACCTTCATTGGAAATCAGCAGGACTCAAGACTAGCAACCCATCATGTATGCATTATTTCTAAATGCACACACCCAACCAAGGAAACTTTAATTCAAAGCTAGACATACTCAATGCAACTCAAAACGCATAAAAGAAACATATTACTCATTTCCAAGGAGAAACTAACATCTCGTATCTACAATATTCTCAACATAGACTCATTAGGTCTAAAATGAATATTGACTCAAGATGCTACAACAAGAGCCAACACAATGCAAATGCATCAATTCTAACAAGGCCTACACACATTCACAAACATATTAATCGCAAGGACAACATCGAGTCCATCATACCAAGTCATAAAACAAGAAATCAGGAAGTTTTTGTAAAAGCATAAAAGAAGCACGTAGCGGAAAGGGACATGAGGAGATCATTCTTGATCGTTCTTGGATTGGAGAGCATAGAACATATTCTTATTTTGAGGCTCCACATCCTCACCACTAGAGTAAACTTGCTTAATTTCTCTTATATTAGCCTTTGCCTTAGGGAAATCTTTCTTCATGTGGCCACTCTCACCACATCCGTAACAACCAACTCTATCTGCCAAATACCTACATTCATGCCTCTTACCACACCTAGAACAAGTAGGCCATACGGACTCACTACATTTCCTTTGAGGTCTAGGGTAAGACACCCTCTCATCATTATACTTAGGTGCATTAGAATAGACTTGCCCGGAAACCTTTTGTTGATTCATAGAATGATCATGTCCATCGGGCCCATCATGAAAAGACTTATCCCCTTCCGACCTAGACCTCTTCTTTTCTCTAACTCTTTCCTTCTTGAGTTTTAACTCCTATATTTGTTGGGCAAACACCATGAGACAAGATATATCCGTATAATCAACAAGTATTTCCTTACGACATTTTTCTTCTACCAAAATGGATACTCTCGTCATAAGCCTATTCATCAAATCCCTAGTATTGGCTACCTTTAGCGACCCGAGAGTATACCCTAGAGGTTATGGCATCCTTAGGTCACCACACGGCGTCGTCGACCTCTCGGAGGTCTAAGACAAGCCTCTTAGCATTCATTCATTGCATAAAACATTAAAATAGTAGAAAATTTAAAAAATTTCATAGCACAACATATGCTAGAATATCACTTCATATATATATAAAATCATAATTACATAGTCCAGACACTAAGTCTCTTTACCATCTTAAGACACAACTCAATATAATAGAATAGGGACACGACCCTTCACAACAAAAAATATAAGTATAAGCTATTACATCAACTTAAAGAAACATCTTGACATAGGCAACCATTGAATCATAAAGGTCCCTTTACTTGAACTTGGGAAACGTCTATCCAAGCTCGTCCCTTTTAGAAACATCCTCTAGCCATTACTACCTATACTTTGTGTAATAATTTGAAAGAAGAATGATATTAGTACAAGAATGCACTAAGTATGACAACCATGCAAAAACATGCATTGAAAGATGACATTTAGTTAGATATCATGCATCATGTCTTTATAGTAAAACATCATGAGCATTGATAAAACTAGCACAATATAGTTCACATACTTCGTATAGACGTGGATATTACTCATAACAACACTTAAGGCCATTTCATCACATTTAAGGATCATTTATTAAGGTACACTTCACACATAAGAACTATTACCTAAGACAACCGCCCAATCTCACTAGTGGAATGTACAAGTAGTATCCCATACCACTACTCATACCAAGTGATCCTAAGAAGTCACCTTAGACTTAGGTACATCACATTCAATAACATACAACACATGAATTTAACCTTACAAATAAGACCAACATACATCATTAATGGTCACATAAGGACTCTTTCATTCATTGCATCTTAGTCATAACTCATTAGATTATTTTATAGATAAACCACCCTCACAACCCCTTCACAAGATTGCTTGTGCAATGTACACATGGAGTCCCATACCCCCAAATATACCAAGAAACCCCATTTATAAGCCACAAGTGTAATTCAAATGCATAATCATAATTCATGTATTGAACTATGTAAAGTCAACCATGACATGCATTCATGCCATCTAGAACTATATATAATCAATACTCATAAAGGAACCTCATCATAACTTCCCTTAGAGTCCACTTGGGCAATGTATAAGTAGGTTTCATAGTCCAACCTACACTAAGTAGTCTTTCAAGGAACCATAACAATTATATATGATCTTATCTTAGTTCGTTTCTTAACTATAGGGATGCTTATCCATAACCGACATAGGCCATATGAGCTAAATAGAATTCGGTGTCGCACAACCCCACACCAAAAAAGGTGTTCTACTAGCCAAGGTAGAACCCACAAAATAGCTATCTATGTGGATCCACTAGCTATAACCTACAGGTGCACATAGTTAAGGGATTCTGAGATTGCTTCTAGAAACACGACCTATTGCATTGGCGGAGAGGCTTCCATCTCATGAGTAACACTTGGAGGACCCAACCTATATCATTAGCGGATGGCTCTTTTCCTCATTGTACATATCCACTCATTGAGCTTAAACTCCCTTTTTAATATCTTAAAGCCTTTATTTATCATTAGTTCATAAAGTAGGCCATTTGGGACTTGCTCCCTCATACATTTTATTGGTCAAAGGTTTCTAAGATGAGAATCTACATTCATCAAAGAACCTATATTATGTGAGAATTTAATTTCACATAATTCTACCATTCATACATTCATATGTGAGATCTACCTTAACATAAACTCCTCTAGTCACACATGTTCATAACTTCATTAATGATATACTTTGTATGCATAGTAATAGGTAATGATGTATAGGAAAACTATCCTTTCCTTAATCATAAAATCTATCCTATTCATAGACATGCATGAAGTGTGTGATTGGTCAACATACATAATAGCCATAACATGGTATTGAGGAAGCCACCCTAAAAGATCACAAAACATGTACAACATTTCTCAAGTCTTAATTCAAACACATATAGAGCATTATGGACTATAGAATACACACACTCACATTACATCATATGAGACAAGAGCATATTCAACATTATAATAGAGGACTCTTAGCACTACTTTGATCACATATTCATATAGGGTTCATATAGGTAAGGGTCATGCTACAAGAATGTTCATCATCATTAGCCATATAGACCACACCTAACCCTAACATGATCATCACACATACACAACATCATCCACACACCTAAAACATATAACTAGTATGGAAGACAATACATATAACTTCACATAACATCGATTCACTTAGACATGATATTAGAATCAAGGCTACATCCTTCAACTTCCAAAGCATGGAAATAATAATCTCAATTCATCTTACATCTAATGCCTTCAAGGCCATGATCATAACACAAACATGTATGAGAATGTAAAGACCGCCACCATAAGTGAACCATACCAAGCATCACAATTCAATAAACATTTTAAGCTAATAAGAGGAAATAAGTCAACTTACAAAATCTCCAAGCTAATGATCATCTTGATCAATTCACCATAATTCATAATCAATTAATATAGATAAGACTAGTACTAATCAATATACTATAATCTAATAACAATTGAATCGTAATCTAATCAAGATCACAAGACCCATAACATACCATAATTTGAGAGGATAAAGAGATCATGGGTTCTTCATGGAATTGGATTGAAAATCATGTTAAAAACATCGATTCAACATATAATCAGCATTAGAATGCTTTTGAAATCACTTTAACAATGAACCCTTGGCTAGATTGAAAGATGAGATTTTTTACTTAGAATCATGTTTGAAAAAGCATTGAAACGACTCCTTATATGAATGGTTAAATAAGGATGAAAGATTACCATACCTTCTAAATTAAAAATCCCACAAATATTTGAGAAGAGAGATCCAAGAATGCACCTCCGTAGCTTGTTCTTGAGCTTGGTTTCCAATGGTGGTTTGAGAGAATTTGGAAGAGAAGAGAGTTTTGGAGATTTTGATTTCTTAATGGGTGTTGGGATTCTGACTTGGGAAAGGGGTTGAATAGGACATAAAAACAGTTTATAAACGACTCCAAAAGTTTCCAAAACACCCCCGTACTTATTTGGACTTTTAGACATATCAAACTTGACTTTAAAACGATGCAACCAAATCTGGGAAGTCGCTACGCGTTGCGGAGGCAGCTTCTAGTTTTGCCTCACCACATTTTTGAGGCAGTGAGCCTTGTGTAGATCGCGCGATAAACAGGCAGACCAAGTTACAGGCGCGCGATACGTGGTGACTGATACGCTCAAACTTACTTCTCAAATAAGAAGTAAAAGCGGTCGTATCAAGTAGAGAACCCAACTAATGAGGTTAGGGTCAATCCCATGAGGAAAATGGTTCAAACTTAACTTTATTCTATTATTACTACTATTTAGTCAACGATTCTCCGAGTAAACAATTAACTAAAAGGGGGGTTTTAATTAATAAAAACAATTAACTAAGTTAAAGTAATCAACTAACAGATTTAAGTATTGAAGTTTTAATCAAGTGATGAGATTAACTAGGGCTTAAGTGTTCCCCACAGGCTCCTAACTCGGTAATTCTAGCTATAACAATTCTTTCCTAATATCTTGCAGGCAAAGTGATAAGTTAGGTATCTCTAAATCCTTGGTCTGGCATCTATACAATTTCACTTCGCACCTTGATCCGACTACGTGTGTTGCTTTACTAAACCTTATCTTTACCTCATATTAAGCATCGTAATCGATATTTGACAAAGTTATTACTACGTACCAACCAACACTAGCCTATTAGATAGTATACACTAAATCTACGTTGATAATTCTTTTCCTATTATCTACCTCCTTGGTTCGGCAAGTAGCACTAAGGCGAGTTCTAACGTTGGCCATTCATTAAAAGGACTTCAAAACGAAAGAATTATTAATACATGCAAAACACTATTCAAGACTTGTTATTTTAGCTACATTTTACCTTGTTATTTACCTATGGTTCCCACAACCCTAGTTATGGAGTTTAGTTATCCATGATCATAGTCACACAATTCACATTGATAATGTAATACTTCATGCACTTACTTTGATGAGAATGAATAAAATCCAGAAATTCACTTGATTAATCAACAAAAACACCCACAATCGATTCCATAAAAAGTATATCAAATACTAAAATCAATAGTTCAAACACTAAAACAAGAGTACTGAAAAATATCCAAGAGTCTAACCCCAAAAATGAGGTTTTTTGAACTATTTATAATAAAAACAAAACCTAATAAAAGAAGGATTCTAGTTGATGAAAATTTGTCTAAACGCGTCTGAGTCGACGGACCTCGTGACGGACCGTCGTGGTCACAACGGACCGTCATGGCCTCCGTCGTCCCATACTTCACAAATTCTTCTGCTGCTTTCTTCATTATCCTCAACGGACAAGTATGACGGACCGTTTCAAACACGATGGTCCGTCGAGGGGCTCTGTTTCATAATACTTAACTTCTTGGAATTGGGTACTGGGAATACTCTCTGATCATCAGGACGAACAAGCAGGATGTACCGTCGTGGCTATGACGGTCCGTCATGAACTTTCGTAGTCCCACACTTGGTCAGACTTCCCCATCTTCCTTCAGCAGCTTCTCTCCTCACTATGATGCCACCTATGGACCGTCATGCCTCGACGGACCGTCATAAGCTCCATAGGTGGTCTCTTCTGTATTTCTTGCTCAAAAAATCCCACGTTCATCTTTGGACAGATTTCCTGCAAATAAAGAGAAACCTACATAAAAATTCAATACAAAAAGGCTTTAGACACACACTAAACTTAAGAAAAAAGCATTAAAAGTACCGTGAAACCATGGTACATCAACACCCTCAACTTAAATTTGTTGTTTGTCCTCAAGCGACGCACTTTGACTCACTACAAAATCTTTGTACAAGAGTATCACCATTTTAGCTTTCGCAATCATTTGGCTATCAATCCCGATCATTCTCATTATGTTCATGCATGTTATCACTATTAGGCTTGAATTATGTGGAATCAGACCATGACACAGACTCACTACGCAATGACACCTATCCTCTTCAATTTCTCACCAAGGTGCTAATATTTCCGGTATTGCAACTAGTGTCCTCACTTCAAAATAACATTCTCATTTTTCACACAATAATTTCAGTTTGAGTATAAGGATTACTTTTCAACACTCACTCTCAGAACAAATTCACAACTCATTTATACATATTGCCATAAGCTTGCCCTTATTTTCACTACTTTAAGTTCGCCATACAACTCTTAGGATCACGATAGGACTTTCTTAGCTTGTAACATAGGCTCAGCGTTAGGTAGGGTATATTTAGATATACTTTAGTGACTTGTTTCCCTCCTTGACATATAGGCTAAGCGTACCACCTTCATCGTTTATTTCGCCCTATTTCTCAATTTTCTTTTCACCTTGTTGTTTTCCCTTTCTTATCCTTATGTGTAAGTGACTTTTCTCTTTTCTTGTGTTTATTTTGTTTCATCTGTATACTGTTTATATATATATATATATATATTTATTTTTTTATAGTCACTTCTGTTTTGTTCTTTCTTCCTCTTCATTCTTTCAACCCCATTTTTTGGAGTATTCCTTATAACAGCCACCCTCAACTTATGACTTTGCCATGAGTCAAGGTTCACAATACCCATGGTTGGGTCAGGGCTACGATAAGGTTGCTTTCTGCATTAGCCACCCTCAACTTATTCTTTTGGCGTAAACTGAGGTGCACATGTCCATGGAGGGACAAGGGCAAACACATTGTTCCCAGAGAAGATCAGTTGGGGTGAAAAAGAAAGATCTGTTTTTAGGCTCAAATCATTTGGATCAATAAGGGATTAACTTCATTTGGTTTTCTGTTATTTTTAGGCTCAAGATTGTCTATTTTGAACAAAGGCCTATGATCCTTTCCTAATTGTTTATTTTGGCTTACTTTTAGCAAGACTAACCAGGCAAGTTCTAGCTCAGTATCAATGGTGGATCATTCGAATTTCCCTCACACTCACTTGACATTCATTACATTCCCAGATTATTAGATACCTAGTTCGAGTCTTAGATTCAGGGTCATGCAGTAGTGTATCTCTATGTCATGTCTAAAGCCACACAATTATTAATTAATATGCCTAGTCATGCATCATTTTCATTATATCGGGATATCATATTATTTTAGCCATCATGCTTCAGAGTTATACTATGTACACAAGATATAACATGTCGGTTCGACAACAAAAGTAATCAGTCTTTTGGGGGAAAAGAACACAGGCAAGAAAACCCCAAAAGAAGATCGTGAATTGGGCTACTCAGACTTCACCCTAGCACTCACTTTCCATTTACCCCATCCCCAACAAAAAGATATGCAATTGTACCCAATGCATAAAAAAAAACCTAAAATACGTGAGTGGTAGGTGAAGCAAACCTGAGCCGCAGAGCGCCGGCGATCAGCAAGCTGGTGGGTACGATTCCCCGAAAGCCACTCCCTCTGTAATCTGGACACCCTCAGTAGTGTCCTCATCAGCAACAGCACTATCAGTTCTGCCTCTCACTGTCTCCACAACTCTGGAGCTTAACGCCCCGGCAGCTAACTCTACAGCCCTCAACGTGCGGGCCTCCTCATCAGCAATCGAGGCTCTCCTCACAACCTCCATCTCACGGCGCTCCTTCTTCTTCGCCCTAGCCTCATCCTCCTCTCGACCCCTGTGCCTCTTTGCATGCTCTCGTGGGGGAGGTGGTGGAACATCAGAAGTGGTGAATAAAGCAGCCATCACTGTGTCCTCAGCAGGCTCTGCAAAAGGGGCCTCAGACTCAGGCACCCTAGCCTCTAGGATTGTATCAAAATCCGCTCGCAAAGTCTCAACCGCAGCCTGAAGGGTCGACACGTCCACCGGAGGGGCTGGTCGGGCTAGCACCCGCAACTCAAAAGCGTCTAAGCGCTGATGAACCTCCGTGAGCTTCCTCTCTGTGTGCTGTGCCATCTTACGCTCCATGCGCTCCTCCGCCTCAGCAATAGACCTCTGCATCCACGGATGGATGTGATGCAAAAGTGTGGCCATCTGAGCCTCTAATTTCTGGACCCGAGCAAGTGGGACCAGAGCGGGGGAAGGGGCTGAGCGAGAAGAGCTCGGGACAGTGCTACTACCCGGGATAGACTCGACCGGGGTAGTGTCAGTGGGTGCAGAAGCAGCCTGGGTTGTCGCTTGAGCATGCGCTACAGTATCTGCCAGGTTCTCACCAAGTGGAGGCACCTCTGGGCGGGGCCCTCTGCGTGGAGCCAACTCATTGGCCTCATCCCTGATGAGGCCGATATCAACATTGCCCTGCGGGGTCTTGAGCTGATCAGTCTGCCATATGGGCACACCTGTGGACCTGCATAAGGAAAACACCATGCACGGAAAAAGGTAAGTAGTGGTGACCTTGAAGGCCCTCTAGTGCATGACCACCGGAAGAAGCCAAGCGAAGTCAACCTCAAACCCTGCCATCATCGCTGCCATCAGAACTGCGCAATCCCATGTAACTATATTAGCTGCAGCAGTTGGGGAGAGGCAGTGGCGGACAATCAACCATAGAAACTTAGCCGTGAAGGTCAAGTTGGCCTTCCTGATGGCTCCCTTCGGCTCCATTACCCAGTCAACAGCCTCTCCAGCAATAGATAAGTGCTGGGCCATCCACCTCTTGGTGATCTCTCTCAGCGATGGCTCACACAAGAACCGACCCTCTTTAACAATTTGCCACCGGTAGTCAAACTCGGAGGTGAGAGGGGTCCTGGTGGCATCAACATCCTCCCCATACAGATACCGGCGTATGGCTGGCAGGGAGATGTCGACCTATATGCTGCAGTCTCTGACGTGATCAAGTGGGGCCTGTTTGGTAGGGGCAGCCCGTCTATCGATCTGTGATCGGAGAGTAGCCACATAAGAGGCGTAAAACTCTCGGACCAACTCCTCACTGTATCGGCCCAAATAATGAGCCGTCCACTCTAGCCGGTGTCTGGTGAAGAGAGTGTGGATATCCGTCATGGTAGGGAGACTTCCCGTAAGGACCTGCCTCTCCAGTGTAAGGGTCCGTGTCATGACGCCCTTATCATTTAGCAGCTTGGCGTCTGAATACACTTGGTATTGCCCATCGACACACCACCGGTTGGGCTGGTCGGCAACCGGGGCGTGAACTCCAGTCGGTGAGCCTGGAGTGGAATCAGTACTGTCAGCCTCATCAGACGAGGCAGACTGTGCAACTGTGGCGGGTGTAGAGGCTTCTGCGGACCCGGAGGCTTCCTCCGACCAAGAAACTCCTATGGAGCCAGACGCTCCTTCATCTTGTGCAGCTGACCCAGAAGGTGTGCCGGTCAGTATGCGCTCCTCATCAGACTGGGAGGCAGTGACTACGCCGGACACCACCTTCTTGGGCGTGGCTCTGGTTGCACGTGCAGCTCGTGCTGGAGTGGCAGTGCCTGGGGGCACGTACTCGGGATCATGCTCATCATCAGAGCCTATAAGCAGTCAGGCAGACGGGGCGACGGACTTTGAACGCCCCCGTGGGTAAACTCGATCTTTTTTCGATGCCATGAGAGATAGTACCTGTAAAGAATCATTATTAGTACTAGAAGGAGCAAACAAGACAAGCAAAAACGAAACAAAATACACATAAGATCAAAAGGTGTAATGACATCTCTAATGTAGCAGTGAAACACGATGGACCAGTTGACACCCCGTCGTGAGTACGACGGACCGTTATGGGGGTCCTTCATGAATTACATAATATTATTTATTTGGAGACCGCTGAAGGAAAGTCTCTGAAAGTCATGACGGATAAGCAGGACGGACCGTCTTGGCTATGACGGGCCGTCGTGGAGGTCCGTCATGGGACACTTGGAAAAAGTATGGAGACCCTTAGGAGTGGGGTATCTGACCGTCATGACGGTTGTGCAGGATGGACCGTCGTATAGGTCCGTAATTGGACACTTAGAAAGAGTTGGAGACCCTTAGAACTGGGGTCTCTGACAACCATGACGGTTGTGCAGGACGGACCGTCGTGGGTACGACGGTCCGTCGTATAGGTCCGTCAGTGGACACTTAGAAAAAGTTGAAGACCCTTAGGAGAGGGATCTCTGACCGTCATGACGGTTGTGCAGGACGGACCATCGTATAGGTCCGTAATTCGAAGTTTAGAAAAAGTTGGAGACCCTTAGGACTGGGGTCTCTGACAACCATGACGGTTGAGCAGGACAGACCATTGTGGGTACAACGGTCCTTCGTATAGGTCCGTCAGTGGACACATAGGGAAAACAAATAATGGGGTGTTTGACGGACCCTACGATGGTCCGTCGTGGGTACGATGGTCCGTCGACGGGCTCTCGTTCTGTCATTCAGTGACAGAACTGAGGATGCCACAATCAGCTCCTGTGAGTCCAAACTAAAGGCTTGATAGTAACCCACATATTTCTAACCCAAATACCCAGGAAACTAGCAATGCTAAAGCACTATTTTCTCGAGTTTTAACATGTCAATTTGGGGGACTATCAACCTAGGTCAGACAAGTTTTCAAAAAAATATACCTCTGCTTTGATTCGGTTAACCCACTACCCACATCAATTGTATTTATCAGTGTGGGTCTTTAAAGCATGTCATAAGGTATTTAGCATTCAACAAGGAGTCAAAAATCAAAAGCCCAACAAAAAGAAACAGGCCACTAGTAATTAAAAACAATAATGTGGTGTAAATGGGTAGAGATTAGAAACACATACCTGAGACCTTGAGAAGTGGAGAAGAAAGAAACAGGTGAGGTACACAACTAGATAGATCAGAAACACAGCAGAAGACTCCGACCAGCAAATAGGAGATTATGGGAAGGGCAAAATGAGAGTGTGGGAATATGGGGAAGTGATGGTGGATCAGTTGATATGGAAGAGGAAGAGAGTGGAAGGAAGTTGAAAAGGGAGGAAATGGGAGAAAGAGGGAAAGAAACGGTTTAAGTGAAGGGGTGGGGAGTTTAAAAGGTTTAAAACTTTTAAAATTCCCCAGCCGGGTCGGGTTGGGTTGCTGGTTAATGACGCGACGAGTCCCCGACGACGGTCCGTCACATTTGTGACAGTCCGTCGTGAGTTACGTCGCGGGTGCCCTAATTTTTTAAAAAATAGAAAAACTTACCTGGCACGACGAATTTCTATGACGGTCCATTGCAAGAGTGACGGTCAGTCGATGGATCCGTCACTGAGTGTTTCAGACCAATTTCTGCAGATTTTTCTGGTGATGTGCTACCTGCAAAGTTAACACCCATTAAGCTATTCTCTATGTGTTTGACTGGAGACTTAGTGGACACGAACCCTAAACTACGCTCTAGCCAACACTTCTAACAAAACGAAAAACAAAGAATATGCGACTATTACTAGAAAAAAAACTATAGTTGGATTAGAGGATACATATTGGGTTGCCTACCAACCACCGCTTAATTTAACGTCGCGGCACGACGGAGGATACTCGATTACTCAGACTTCATCAAGATGGTATGCCTCGATCACTTCATTTGCCGATTCACCATGCCCCAAATAGATTTTTATTCGTTGTCCGTTCACCTTAAACCGCACACCTCCTTGTTTTCCAACTCAACCGCTCCATGAGGGAATAGTTGGGTGATCAAGTAATGGCCCGTCCTTTTGGACTTGAGCTTGCCCGGAAACAAACGCAACCTAGAATTGAATAAAAGCACCAAATCCCCAACTATAAAATCGCATTTATCAATCTTTTGGTCATGGTATTTCTACATCTTTTCTTTGTAGAGGGCTGAACTTTCATAAGCTTTTAGGCGAAATTCATCGAATTCATTCAACCCATTTAACCTCTGTTCTACAGCTTCATTCCAATCTATTTTCAACTTCTTCATAGCCCACATGGCTTTGTGCTCTAATTCAACCGATAGGTGACAAGCTTTCCCATATACAAGTTGGTATGGGGACATACCTATGGGAGTCTTATATGCTGTCCGGTAGGCCCAAAGAGCATCATCAAGCCTCCTTGACCAGTCCGTTCTACTAGGGTTCACTATTTTTGACAAAATCTGTTTGATCTCCCTATTTGACACCTCAACATGCCCACTAGTTTGAGGATGGTAAGGAGTGGCCACATTATGGCGAACCCCATATTTCTCCAATAATCCTTTAAACAATTTGTTGCAAAAGTGGGATCCCCCATCACTAATAATTGCCCTTAGGGTACCAAATCGAGAGAATATATTCTTTTTCAAGAACGCATGGACACTCTTCCCTTCATTGTTTGCGAGGGCGATAGCTTCCATCCATTTAGATACATAATCAACCGCTACTAAAATATACTTCATTCCATGAGAACTCACAAAAGGACCCATAACGTCAATACCCCAAACATCAAATAATTCAATCACAAGAATGGGGTTTAGAGGGAGCTCTTGCTTTCTTGAAATGCCGCCATCTCTTTGGCATCTATCACATGCTTTGGAGAACTCATGAGCATCTTGATGAATAGTTGGCCAATAGTAACCACATTGTAAGATCTTATGAGCGGTCCGTATACCACTATGATGTTCATCAACGGGTGAGGAATGGCATGCCTCTAAAACACTCAACATCTCAACTTCTGGCACACAACGCCGAATAAGCCCATCGGCACAGCTCCTATATAAGCATGGTTCATCCCAAAAGAACTTCTTCACATCGTACATGAAAATTTTCCTTTGATGAAAATACAATGGAACAATATCGCTAGCCAGATAGTTCGCAAAATCTGCGAACCATGGAATCAAGTCTTGTGAGGCAGCCAATACATGCTCATCGGGGAAAGTATCATCAATATCAGTCTTATCCCCTAACTCTCTCATAGATTCATCTTCTAAATGGGACAAGTGATCAGCAACTTGATTTTCGGTCCCTTTTCTATCCCTCACCTCAAAGTCAAATTCTTGTAGTAGTAAAACCCAATGAATCAACCTCGGTTTCACATCCTTCTTTACCATCAAATATCTCAACGCTGAATGGTAAGTATGCACTATAACTCTAGTACCTAGCAAATAGGATCAAAATTCTTCAAAAGCAAAGACTACTGCACGGAGCTCTTGCTCAGTCACTGTGTAGTTCTTCTGGGCTTCATTAAGGGATTTACTAGCATAGTAAATGGGATGAAGGATTTTGTCCCTTCTTTGTCCCAATACCACACCTAGAGCAACCCTACTAGCATCGCACATCACCTCAAATTGACTGCTCCAATCCAGAGAAATAATGATAGGTGGAGACACCAACTTCTCTTTTAACTCGCCGAATGCTTTAAGACAGGATTCATCAAAATAAAATTTACACTCTTTCTACAGCAATTTGCACAACGGATGCGTAATTTTTGAAAAATCTTTGATGAACCTCCGGTAAAAACCTGCATGCCCAAGAAAGCTTCTCACAACTTTTACAAAGATAGGTGGGGGAAGTTTCTCTATTACCTCGACTTTAGCTCGATCAACCTCTATACCCTTCTCTGAAATGCGATGACCCAAAACAATACCTTCTTTCACCATGAAGTGGCATTTTTCCCAATTTAATACTAGATTGCAGTCCTCACATCTCTTAAGAACCTCAGATAAATGACTCAAACACCGCTCAAAGGACTCACCAACCACAGAAAAATCATCCATAAACACCTCAATAGTGTCCTCCACCATATCGGAGAATATCGACATCATACATCTCTGAAATGTGGCAGGTGCATTGCGCAACCCAAACGGCATTCTCTTGAAAGCAAAGGGGTCCTATATGGGCAAGTGAAGGTGGTTTTCTCTTGATCTTCCGGTGCAATAGAAATTTGATTATACCCCGAATAACCATGAAGAAAACACTACCACCCTTTTCCAGTAAGTCTATCCAACATCTGATCCATGAAGGGCATAGGAAAATGGTCTTTTTCGGTCCATGCATTTAATTTTCGGTAATCCATACACACCCTCCATCCAGTCACCGGTCTCATTGGAACAAGTTCATTTTTTTCATTGGGGACCACAGTCATTCCCCCTTTCTTAGGTACACACTGAACAGGGCATACTCAACTACTATCGGCAATCAGATATATTACTCCGGCATCCAACCACTTAATGATTTCCTTCTTCACAACCTCTTTCATAGGTGGATTGAAGCGTCTTTGGTGCTCAATACTTGGCTTATGGTCGGGCATGAGTTGGATTTTATGAGAACAAATACCACGAGGGATCCCAATATTGTCCGCAATAGTCTACCCAATAGCTCTTTTGAACCTTTTTAGCACTTTCACCAAACTCTCAATTTGTTGTTCATTCAGATCTAATGCAATGATTACCGACAAAGTGTCACCATTTCCTAAGAATTCATACCTGAGATGAGGTGGGAGAGCTTTTAGTTCTATCTTTGGAGCCTCCTCTATAGATGGTTTCGCGGGTGGAGACTCGTGATTCTTTATATCTGTAACAACCCTAAAAATGAATAGGATCAAGACTTAGGTTGTCAAGAATGCTTGCGATTAGACCAAGGTTTGCACAGACTGATACGCGTAGAACCAGACCTCAGAACCCTTACTACGACCAAGCCAACTAACTTGGGGAGTTAATTGATCTTGGAAAGGTTGGAAACAACCAAGTAAGGCTCTCAAAAATGAAGATTTAATCGAAGGAGTCTTTACCTGACTTAAAAAGACAAAATTTTAAGTTTTGAAGGTTTAGGGGTAAAATGGTCTTTTATCAGGCTAAGGGTAATATCGTAATTACCCTAAATATATATATATAATTAATTATTTAATAAAATGGAAGGTCAATTTTGAGAGAGAGAGCCGAATGTGAGCTCTAAAAGTGAAGTCTTGCTCCACCCGGGTTCGAACCTAGGTGGAAGCAATGATTTAACTTGTTTTTATTTAAATGGATAAATTTAATTAATTAATTAGTAAATATTAGCTGATTTAAGAAAAAGAAAAATCAGATTTTAATTAAAGGTTTAACAAGGAGTCCTAGTTTGACTAATTCCCAAATTAAAACTCCTAATTTTAAGCCACTCTCTCTCACTCACTCTCTCTCTCTCTCACGTTTAACCACTCATTCTCACGTTTTATCTCTGCCAAAACAAGTTCAAAAACATAAAATATATTGAAGTTCTTCACACTTGAAGAACTCATACCAAAAATCTAAGAAAACAACATAAATCCATCACTTTAAGCAAAGGGGAGGAGTCTTCCGTCGATTGGTGTTGAAGTGTTGAACTTGGACTGATTTTTGGAGAGGATTTGGGCAGCAATTTCGTGGTTGAACAAGAAAAAAATAAAGGTATGGGTCTTCTTACTCTTGGTCCCTTTCCCAAGAGACCCTTAGGACTCAGACGATTTTAATCCGAAAACTAAGTTGTTCCCCGTTGCATATCCCTGTCATTAGCTCCCATCAAATCATAGGTTGGTATGTTTGCTGGTAGAAATTAGGTATTGGAATGTGTTTTCGTGATGAATATGTTCATGAACATGTATTTGGAATCATATGAATGACAAGCTTTGTTGCCGACAATATGTGTGTGTATGTGAAAAAGTTTACTGTAAACTTACTGTAAATAAGTTTTGATTTATGGCTTCAAGTTTGATATGGTTTTGGTTGTCATTTTAAGTGTGTAAACTTATGTAAATGATGATGTTCATTTAAGTGTAATGTGGCTGAATTTAATGATAAATTCTTGGCTAAATATGTCCATGAAAATGCACCTAAAGGACTCACTAAACACTACTCCAAATGCATGAACTTTTAACGTTAAAAAAGTGGAGAAAATAGGCTACAAAAAGGTAATCAAAATTTCCAGCTTGTGATGTTGGTTTCGGGCAGGTTCTGGGAATTTTGGAAGAGTTTTAAAAGGGATGAAAGTAGGTGAGGTCAAGGGGAATCGAACCCCTTAGCTGCTGCCCACGAAATAAATTAATAAGGAAAATGGGGATGGGGGGATTCGAACACATGACTCGTGGGAAGCAAGGAAGAGGGAGAATAAAGAAAATAAAAAGATGTGAGGCGTGGGAATCGAACCCACGACCTCAAGGCTGGAAATAGAAGAGGCGAAAATGAGTATTAAAACAAGTGAGGTTGTGGGGGTTCGATCCCACGACCTCACTGCCAATGCCCTCAACCGAGCGAAAAATAAAAAGAAAAATATATATGGGGTTGTGGGGGTTCGAACCCACCACCTCACAGCCCCTAGCGAAAATTAATTAAAAGTAAGGAGGCTGTGGGGGTTTGAACCCACAACCTCCCTACTTAGGTGAATTAAAGAACAAAATAAAAGAGGCTGTGGTGGTTTGATCCCACTACCTCTTGGTTTAGGCGAAATTGGACAATAAAAAGGTTAATTAAAAATAAGAAGGGGTTGTGGGGGTTCGAACCCACAACCCATCGGCCAATTTAAGAGAAAGGTTAAGTAGAAAATTAATATTTCAATGTTAATATTGTGATTTAACTTAGAGTCATAATGTTATGAATGTTAGAATAAAATCAATGAAAAATATAAACGATATCCAATTGACTCAAGACTTGGGTTCCCTTGCCCAAACTTCCGTATTGATACATAAGTCATACGTGAACAAAATATCCAAGAATAATGCCACCTACATAGATCAAAATCAAGATCTTGGCATATATTCAAGATACATAAGTCTTGTACTACATAATCTTAGGAATGTAAGAATCACTTAACGAACTATGAATGAAGCCCCCTGGCTTGTATGTATAGGCACATAAGTCTAACATACGTTCAAAAGTAAGTGAACCTAAGATGTATGAAATAAAATGATGAACCCTAGAAGGGTTAAGTATGAGTGTAAATACACTAAATGGCCAAGTGCATTGGCATATGATGAGATGAACAATGAAATGATGAAATGAACAATGAAATAATGAAACCTAGAAGGGTTAAGTAAGGGTGTGAAACACACAAAATGGCCAAGTGTATTGCATATGATGAAATGAACATTCACGTAATAAGAGGTGAATAACTATGAAAAGCAAAGGTGCTAATGATGATGAATGTGGTGACAACATGATATGAGGCTAATGTAAATGATGAGAGCAATCTCAAATGAGCCTAAGTAAATGTTACCAATACGTACTCACCTATGAGAGTGTAAGATAATGAAGAGACCAGTCTCTATGAACACTCTAATGAGAGTATTGAGCTTAACACACTCAATACGAATGATGAGATGAGAAATCATCTAATGAGCTATGATGTCCTCATACTAGAAGCCAGCTTCCATGACGTATGAGATGAATGTAATGGAACTTTATACTGAGCACCGATAGACTAGCTATGAGCGGTGATGCCTTCTTTCGGGAAGGGCGGAGGTTCACGTAACTCTCATGAGATGAGACTGTCCGGCTTGCCGGGTATGGGTCTCCTTATATCTCCTAGTCTTCGAACCTATACTGCCAATATAGGGATCTGGCGGGGTTAAATTCCCATGTACGCTAGCATGTTTTTGGGTCACTTTGGCCGGTGATTCCACCTCTTTTCGGTGTGGGGGAGACACTGGATTTCATGATGCTCACATGATCTATGTCGGTTAAAGTTAAAGTTCCCAATGAATGAATGAGGCCAGCCTCAAATGATGCACATAATGAAATGAATGATACCAAAGGTGTTAGGATAGGATAATCAANAAAAAAAATCAAAAACAACAGAAAAAGTAAAATCAGGAAAATATTAACTAAATTTTAGTAATAAATTAAAGTTAATCTAAAAGCTACTTTCCCCGGCAGCGGCGCCAAAATTTGATACGCTCAAACTTACTTCTCAAATAAGAAGTAAAGCGGTCGTATCAAGTAAAGAACCCAACTAATGAGGTTGGGATCGATCCCACAAGGAAAATAGTTCAGACTTAACTTTATTTTATTATTACTATTATTTAGCCAACTGTTTTCCAATAAACCAAAAGACAAAAAGGGGGGTTTTATTTCTAAATTAATGAAAATAATTAACTAAATAAGAATGAACAACTAACAATTTTAACTTTCGGAGTTTTAATCAAATTGTAAAATTAACTAGGGCTTTAGTGTTCCCCAAAGGTTCCTAACTTGGTAAATCTAACTATAACATCTCTATCCTGATATCTTGCATGTAAAGTGATAAGTTATGTATCTCTAAATCCTTGGTCCGGCATCTAGAGAATTCCACTCCGCACCTTGGTCCGGCTACGTGTGTTGCTATACTAACCCTTATCTTTACCTCATATTAAACATCGTATTCGGTATTTGACTAAGCTATTAACTCGTACCAACCAATACTAGTCTATTAGATAGTCTACACTAAATCTATGTTGATAATTCTTTTCCTATTATCTACCTCCTTGGTCCGGCAAGTAGCATTAAGGCGAGTTCTAACGTTGGCCACCGTTAAAAAGAATTCTAAACGAAAGAATTATCAATACATGCAAGACACCACTCTAGAAATTGTTATTGAAGTTAGATTTCTACCTTGTTATTCACCCATGGTTCCCACAACCCTAGCTATGAGGTTTAGTTACCCATGTTCGTAATTACACAATTCATATTGTTAATAGAAAAGTTCATGCACTTACTTTTATGAAAACGAATAATTTCCCAGAATTCAACTTGATTAATCACCGAAATCCACAACAATTAATTCCCGGAAAATATCTTAATTTCCAAAATCAAGAGTTTACTAATATAATCGAAGAACTATAAACTAAAAATTATCCAGAAAGTCTCCCCCCAAAAACGAGGTTTTTCCAACTATTTATAAGAAAAATAAAAACCTAATCAAATAAGGATTCTATTTACTAAAAATCTGTCCAAACGCGTCTGGGTCGACGGACCACATGACGGACCGTCATGGACACGACGGACCGTCATAGCCTCCGTCGTCCCATACTTCACATCTTCTCACGTTGCTTTCTTCATTCCCCCCGACGGACAGGTATGACGGACCGTCGCAAGGATGACGGCCCGTCGAGGGTCTTCGTTCCAATACACTTGAACTTTGGAATTTTGGGTACTGGGATTACTCTCTGATAATTATGACGAACATGCAGGACGGACCGTCGTATATGTGACGGTCCGTCACGAACTTCCGTAATCCCACACGGTCAGACTTCCCCAAATTTCCTTCAGCAACTTCTTCCTTCACTACGATGCCACCTACGGACCGTCACAGCCTCGACGGACCGTCATAGGCTCCGTAGGTGGTCTCTTCTGCAATTCTTTCTCAAAAACTCCCGCGTTCTTCCTTAGACAGATTTTCTGCAAACAAAGATAAACTTATATCAAAATCAACACGAAAAGGCTCTCGACACACACTAAACTTAAGGAAAAAGTATTAGAAATACCATGAAACCACGGTACATCAATGACCCAGTTGTGTTGAGCATTTGGAGGGTTTCAAAAGTGTTACTACATTTGGTGTTACCAGAGTTGGTTTGCTTTCTATTTTTTGAAGCTTAGTTCTATTTAAGTTTTCCTTCATGTCAGTACATACATAGATTAGTATCGAAATATTAGAGTTCCCTTGTGTTGGCAATTCTCTCCCATCTCATGATTTCTTATATCTCTTTCCCCGTTATATATGTTTTCGCCTTAGACGACTTCCCCGTTAGTTGAAGGATGTGACTTTGTTCATTGTTTTCATTTGTTGAAGGTCTGTTATTTTAAACTCGAGGCAATTTGTTTATAGAATTGTGGTTAGTGTAGTTGTGTTTTCCTTGTCTACATAAGCATATGTACTCTTTATTATTCTAAAAATGTGTGCTAAGTTTGGGATGATAAGAATTGCACATCACTTTATCACTTTATCCATGTCATAAGGTTTCTTTTTTTGTCTTGCTGGTAGCTCTTCCATTATGGGAAGTCAAATTATGTGAGTGCTGGGAAGTAAAGGGATAAGACCCATCTTTTTTTTTCTTTCGTGACAAATCTAGCGCTTGCGTTTCAAGGATTTCGATGCTTTGATCGGGATGTGGTTCCCCTTTATGTAGTTTATTTATTTGATTGACTGAATGAATGTCATAGTCCATGAAGCATGTTCCATTTCTTTTATCATTGTTAATCGATATTTCTGCATTTGTTGAATCGTGGCATATTGGAAAACTAGGTGTTGCTGGATGGTTTAGTAGTAAAAGACGAGATAAATCGACTATTTCTAGTTGTTTTGTGTTATTTCTATGAGTAGTTGCGACATGAATCATATTAGCTATATGTGTTTGATTTATTTATTGTGATTTGGAGCAAAATAGTGAGTTATAGCGAGAGGTTTGGGTTTGATCTCCCTGTGACAGTAACTCTTGTCAAAATTATTCACTTTTTCATATTAACTTTTATACAATGATTTTAGCTTATTCTCTGTTAATCATTTTTTTTTATGTATGTTCTTTTATTGAGATTTTCTTCGTCCCATATGGTCATATGTTTTTGTTTTTTTTTTATTTGTGGAAGACATGTCTTAATTCAAGTTTAGATTAGAAGCCTAATAAATTAGAAAATACTCCTTTCCATTTGTCTGGGGTTATTTGATTTTCCCCTTTGTCATATTTTCTTTGTTATTATTCGTTGAGAGAGATTATTCCTTTGCTAATCTAGTTTCCCCTTTTCTTTTTTTGTTTGCTGCGAAACTTGCTCTTTTCGTCCCTTGCATTTCGAGGGAGGATCACAAAGGCCCAAAGTCTCCTTTAATAGAGTCAAGCTCGCCCTCAAAATCGGCGAACAGGTTCCCAAAATTGAAGAACATAGAATCAATTGAAGAGTTGAAGAAATTGGGTCATTAGGATCCAAAATTTGTTTTAAGTCTTGTATTTTATTATGTAACGGGCCTAAGCCCTTATCGTTCTTTTTTTTTATTATTTTTGTTTAGAGTAGGACAGGTACAAAGAAAGTGGGCCAAAAACCCACAAATAGGTGGGTCCAAATTTCCGGTCAAGGCGAACAGAACCCGGATTTGGACCCAAGTCTCTTTCCCTCTCTATTATTTCTTTACTTGCTTTACGTGATTAGTTAGTTTTAAGTTAAGGAAAATTCGAATCCCCAAAAAATGCCTTAAATGTTTTATCGACTTAAAACCGATAATTTTGCAAATAACTTACTTAGATAAATTTTCACTTTCAAAAACAATCTTAAATGATTATGGCTTTTGTTTTCCCAACAAACTCTAAAGAGTATTTTTATCACAATTGTAAGCCTTAGCCAAATAATTAGTTGTTGGATAACCGCAAGTTAGCGGGCGTCTTAGGTGCCTTTAAAACCTTCCTAAGACGTTAATATGAATCCCCGAACCCTTTAAATGTTTTCAAAATAATTTTATCTGTTAAAGTCTTTTTTTTGAAAACAAAAGTTTTTTTCTTGATTTTTCTTCAAAAATTAAGTGGCGACTCTAAAAAAGTCGAAAATCCTTAAAAAAATATCTTTTTCGATAAAAATTAAGTGGCGACTCTAAAAAAGTCGAAAATCCTTAAAAAAATATCTTTTTCGATAAAACAGAAGTGGCGACTCTAAAAAAGTCGAAAATCCTTAAAAAAATATCTTTTTCGATAAAACAGCATCCACCTCGTTACAGTTGGAATATTATCGAGCATCCACCTCGTTACAGTTGGAATGTTATCGAGCATCCACCTCGTTACAGTTGGAATATTATCGACCATCCACCTCGTTACAGTTGGAATATTATCGAGCATCCACCTCGTTACAGTTGGAATATTATCGAGCATCCACCTCGTTACAGTTGGAATATTATCGAGCATCCACCTCGTTACAGTTGGAATATTATCGAGCATCCAACTCGTTACAGTTGGAATATTATCGAGCATCCACCTCGTTACAGTTGGAATATTATCGAGCATCCACCTCGTTACAGTTGGAATGTTATCGAGCATCCACCTCGTTACAGTTGGAATATTATCGAGCCATCCACCTCATTACAGTTGGAATATTATCGAGACATCCACCTCGTTACAGTTGGATAATTATTGAGCTAGCTTTCTTGTTACAAAGATCACCAGAGTTTGCCATGCAAAAAACAAGCAATGATATCTCCGAATCCTCAACAAGTCAAGACTAAAGATATTTCGATATTTGCCACTGGGATAGAATTTTTGAGAGGATCTCAAAATTTCATGATTTGCTTAGCGACAGTTGAAAGATAAGACGATACTGTTAACTGGGACAGAAATTTTGAGGATGGCCTCAAAATTTCAAACATGGATTTATCGACAAGTCTAGATTGGCTTTGAATACTCCCCATCGCATAATGAGATATACCTCCAAGCATTAGGCTAAGAGAAGTTTGCTAAGTCTGACGTGACATTACATTTGGCAGTGATCTTTTTATATTTCAAAAAAATTATTTTCTTAAAATTTTTCCTTTTATGTTTCCTTTGTTTTGGCGTAAAGAATTTTGTCTTATCTATCAATAGTTGGGAGATCAGGGAGATCAACCGGAGATAGCATGACAAGGAGCAGACAACTGAAGAAATCGGCACAGATCAGTTCGTTTTAAAACTAACAATTTTTCTGTGGATGCAGGTTTATAGCTTTGCTTTGATATCAGCAAATTATTCCGATCGACGAATACGGAGAAGTAAAGGGAGGAGAAAGTTCTTCCAAAATTTAACGTAATTTTTTGTGGATGCAGGAATTATTTTATATTGCTTATATCGAAGATTTGGGAATGTGATTGGTTTATTTCATTCAATTCTCAAAAACATGAAGTCTATAATAAGCGACCATCTAATCTCAAAGATGAACCAAATAAAAACTCCGAAAAGGATAATTTACGGTTTTCGTCATTGACGGCATCTGCATCACATTATCAGACATAATAGTGTCGCTACCCGGAGGGGTCATTTGTTTTGTTGTCGATCAAGACAATACACTACCCGGAGGGGTCATTTATTTTATTGTTGATCAAGACAATACACTACCCGGAGGGGTCACTTATTTTGTCGATCAAGACAATACACTACCCGGATGGGTCATTTATTTTACTTTCGATCAAGACAATACACTACCCGGAGGGGTCATTTATTTTATTGTCGATCAAGACAATACACTACCCGGAGGGGTCATTTATTTTATTGTCGATCAGGACAATACACTATCTGAAGAATTATTTTCAATTGAGACGATATGATTATCCAGAAAATCAATATGTTGCTCAACTTAAGCACTATTTTCAGTTGTCACCAGAAGATCATGCATCGCGAGTCAATATTCATGCATTGCGGAAGATCATGCATCGCGAGTCAATATTCATGCATCGCGGAAGATCATGCATCGCGAGTCAATATTCATGCATCGCGGAAGATCATGCATCGCAAGTTAATATTTATGCATCACATATTAATCGCGAGAAGATATTCATGCCTCGCAGAAAATTATACATCGCGAGAAGATTTCATACCTCGCTGATATTTATGAATCGCAAGAAAATGTCATACCTTGCGGAATTTATGCATTGCTGAAGATATTCATGCCCCGCAGAAGATCATGCATCGAGAGTCAATATTCATGCATCGCGGAAGATCATGCATCGCGAGTTAATATTTATGCATCACATATTAATCGCGAGAAGATATTCATGCCTCGCAGAAAATTATACATCGCGAGAAGATTTCATACCTCGCTGATATTTATGAATTGCAAGAAAATGTCATACCTTGTGGAATTTATGCATTGCTGAAGATATTCATGCCCCGCAGAAGATCATGCATCGAGAGTCAAATTCATGCATTGCGGAAGATCATGCATCGCGAGTTAATATTTATGCATCACAAGTTAATCGCGAGAAGATATTCATGCCTCGCAGAAATTATACATCGCGAGAAGATTTCATACCTCGCTGAAATTTATGCATCGCAAGAGGATTTCATACCTTGCGGAATTTATGCATTGCGGGAAGATATTCATGCCCCACGGAAGATCATGCATCTCGAGTCAATATTCATGCATCGCGGAAGATCATGCATCGCGAGTCAATATTCATGCATCGCGGAAGATCATGCATCGCGAGTTAATATTTATGCATCACATATTAATCGCGAGAAGATATTCATGCCTCGCAGAAAATTATACATCGCGAGAAGATTTCATACCTCGCTGATATTTATGAATCGCAAGAAAATGTCATACCTTGCAGAATTTATGCATTGCGGGAAGATATTCATGCCCCGTAGAAGATCATGCATCGCGAGTCAAATTCATGCATTGCGGAAGATCATGCATCGAGAGTTAATATTTATGCATCACAAGTTAATCGCGAGAAGATATTCATGCCTCGCAGAAAATTATACATCGTGAGAAGGTTTCATTCCTCACTGAAATTTATGCATCGCAAGAAGATTTCATACCTTGCGGAATCTATGCATTGCGGGAAGATATTCATGCCGCGCAGAAGATCATACATCAAGAACAAATATTCATGCATCGCGGAAAATCATGCATCGCGAGTCAATATTCATGCATTGCGGAAGATCATGCATCGCGAGTTAATATTTATGCATCACAAGTTAATTGCGAGAAGATATTCATGCCTCGCAGAAAATTATACATCGTGAGAAGGTTTCATTCCTCACTGAAATTTATGCATCGCAAGAAGATTTCATACCTTGCGGAATCTATGCATTGCGGGAAGATATTCATGCCCCGCAGAAGATCATACATCAAGAACAAATATTCATGCATCGCGGAAGATCATGCATCGCGAGCCAATATTCATGCATTGCGGAAGATCATGCATCGCGAGTTAATATTTATGCATCACAAGTTAATCGCGAGAAGATATTCATGCCTCGCAGAAATTATACATCGCGAGAAGATTTCATACCTCGCTGAAATTTATGCATCGTAAGAGGATTTCATACCTTGCGGAATTTATGCATTGCGGGAAGATATTCATGCCCCGCGGAAGATCATGCATCGCGAGTCAATATTCATGCATTGCGGAAGATCATGCATCGCGAGTTAATATTTATGCATCACAAGTTAATCGCGAGAAGATATTCATGCCTCGCAGAAATTATACATCGCGAGAAGATTTTATACCTCGCTGAAATTTATGCATCGCAAGAGGATTTCATACCTTGCGGAATTTATGCATTGCGGGAAGATATTCATGCCCCGTAGAAGATCATGCATCGAGAGTCAATATTCATGCATTGCGGAAAATCATGCATCGCGAGTTAATATTCATACATCGAGGGAAGATACACATGCCCCGTAAGGAATCATGCACTGCCAGAAAGGGAATCGTGCATCTGAAGAAAATATTCACTCATCGACATCAACTGCATCATTTTATTTTTTATCAAAGTAAACATCAAGAAGAACATCAAAGAGGACATCAAGATAAATATCAGCACACTGCACCTATTTTATTTATTTCAACATCAAATGAAGAATACATTGAAGATTGCATTACATACACAAGACATAAGCTCTATTTGCTTTACGTCAAACCGATCGAGTTGACGTCAAATGTCGAGGAGAACAATTAAGTTTCGACATGGTAAAAGACACTGTCTCCCTTTTTAATTGAGTTTTTATGCTAACGAGTTTTATCTCAGTGTTTGTCGAGAGCATCCGAAAGGATGAATTCTCCAAAAACAAACCACAGGTGCGGACAACATCAAAAGGATGCAGCACAACGTGGAACTTTTTCTTAGCAGCGAACTGGGATATGGTCCAAAGAGGAGTGTCAAACTCTTAGGACGCGAGCAGAGGAACGACTTCCACCACAATCAAACCACACCCCTATCAGAAGGCATGTGGGTTTTTCTTTAGGTTTTGTCAGTTTCGATCTCTCTCGGAAATTTTGGTATTCTCCGGGGAAGCAAGTTCTAATCTGATTGACCCAATGCACCGAGAGCTTTGAAATTATGTCCATGTGAGTTCTTAATTTGCGGTGTGACGTGCACCCACATTCATGGCTAAGAGGTTACAAGCCTCCTTTTCATACTCGTTAATTTGTCACTTTGTCCAGAACCAAAGGTTTCTAGCATAATAGATTTCCTTTTAACTGGATTGAGTCGAACTACAAACAGGCCTGATTGATTCCTATGGTTTTTTTAAGGATATGTAGGCGGGCTCGATTTTGACAACTCGGCTGTATTATAACATTCCACTCGCATCTTTATTTCCAAGTATCCGATTCCCCATTAACTCGGTATTCGAGATGGACTTTTGATTCTTTCAAAATCGTGCGTTAAATCTCGCGTTACGAACTACAAGTGACCTTGAA